>CM019173.2:35667907-36229136 GCA_009739505.2 Apolygus lucorum
TACATGGTAGCAGACTCGAACCGGTCTCGAACCTCGTAATCAGCTCTAAAAAGCATCTTGTTCAGACAAGACTATCTGATTACCACCAACCCACACATTACTTCCTGTACTGACACGGATAACGTGTAAACGACTTTATCGGGCCCAGCGAAGTCGATTACAGCAGGAGGTACAAATAAAACGAACTCCGATCTCATAGCCTTTATTCCATTATCGGTCCTTTCGTTCTTATCGTTCGTCCATCTCGCTTTGCTATTTTCACATCGTATAATAATCAATCATAAACGATGGCCCCAATCATTCCGATTCCGGAATTAATCACATGTACCTATTGCGAGGCAACCATTGACGAAACCGAAAACAAAGACCCGATCTATTGCACGCAGTGTACCCAATTTTATCATGCACAATGTGCAAGCCAAAACTACGTCAACTGGAAAAAGATGCCAACAGAACGAAAAAAGAGTTTCGTATGCTTCCTGTGCGCAGACCCTGGAGCACCAGGCCAAACGATCCAAACTCCGACCATGCCCATTCCGGGCGAACAACCGGAGTTCTCGCAACAATTTAATGCATTTTTACGTGCCTCCACTGCTACTCAGACCACATTTACGAGTGCTTGGACGGCAATGATTTCCCAGATGCAAACGCAATCAAATTTAATGGCCTCGATGCAACAACAGGCCTTAGAAAATCAAAAAACGATGGCACTCATGCAAGAGCAGATAACCAAACTGACCTTGCAAGCCACCACAACACAACAAAGCGATCCGTCTGGCTCACAACCTCACCCAACGCAGGAGCCGAGACATAAACAAGTGAAAATCCCGGCTGAATTCCTCTCAATTCTAGACAAGTATCCTAGACTCAACGTCCAGAGTCCATTTAGCGCCATGAATTTTCTAGGGGAAATGGGCGAGTTGGAAACGACACTCCCCGATCATATTTCATTCCGAACGGTGCTAAAGTACCTGTCGGTGAGCGAAAGGTTTATGTACATACGCCAGATTTTGCAGGTCCACCCACAATTGAACAGCTTCGAGCAACTACGTATTGTTATGAAGGACGAGCTATTTCCGAAACTAACAATAGCTGAATTAGTAACCAAGAAATTAAATCGCCCTCAAGGGCCTAACGAAAATTTCAGAAATTATGTACAAAATATCTGGAAGTACGAGCGAGTCCTCCGCCAATATGATGATGCCGAAACTGAGTTAATCACAATGATAATCAATAATTGTAACGACTTTACCCGGCAACACTTCACTTTCCAGCAAGCCCCCCAAACTAGAGCAGAATTAGACCTCTTTATAGGTAAGATAGAGACTGCTATCCGCCTCCGAAACGCCGCAAGGCGCGGTGCGCAGCAAGTCTCTAAAACTAATCAAAAATCGGACAAAACCCCAAGTAATTACAAATCGAAAAGCAACGTAAACACATATCAACCTCACAACCAACAGGGGAAACTCGAGTCTAAACCCCCATATTTCAAAAATCAAAATCAAAATGCACAAAACAATAATAATCCCCCAACATACAAACCCCAAGGGGCTATTCCGAAACAATGGAATACACATCCACCCCGAGGGACAAACAAAAATTATGATAATGGGCAGACGTACAAGTCCAAAACGTATCATAAACCGAATGTACCACTAAACCTCCAACTAGTCGAAACTAGAAATGAACAAAATTCAAGTTCATCCGAACCGGAGGAAAACGAGTAGGCACGTTGCCTGTAGGGGCAGACAACGAGCCGAAAATCAAGAAAACCCCCCACCCTAAAGGTCAAAAACAACAAACAGAACACTTGACCTCAATTTTTGCACCTATTTCCAGCACGACAGCTTTGTTACCAGTCGAACTGAATTCAGTCCCTATTCAGGCCCTTCTGGATACGGGAGCCTCAATTTCAGCTGTGAATCAGGGATTCCTATTAAAATGTAAGCGTTTACAAAAAGCTTCAAGGAATCCATGTACGCCACAATACCTCACTATAGGAGATAGTTCGGTGATCGTTACAGACACCACAGTTGAACTAACCGTGACGATAGGAAACAATAAATGGCCACACAAATTTTACATAATACCTCAGTTAGCACATAACGTCATTTTAGGCCTTGATTTCCTTAAACCACGCTCTGCTACCATGTAACGTGACAGGAAGAAGAAAGAGAATAGGTACTGGTCAAAACTGGGACCGTAGATCATGGACGTTAACCTATTTCTGGATGTACGTTCCCCTTTCTGAAGTACCCACCACGATACGTAAAAAGCACTGGCGTCCCTATACCTGAAATTCCTATTCACGCTTGAATGATAAAGGAAAGGTTCATGTACAAGTCAGGTGGATTCGGTAGGGCGACAGTAACTAGGTATGTATTGTCCTATAATGGAAATGGCTCAGAAATGTTACACATATGACAAGGCAAAGATGTGAGAAGATCCGAGTTAGCATAAATGAGACATTCACCACAATATAGGACGAAATGTAATTTGAGAGATAGACTCACGGTGAGGTTGCGGCTCTGAGAACACAATGACTCCAGAGGGGGGTGACGGATCCCGCGGTACCTGTCCCCCCCCCTTCCTCCTTCATCAAGGAAGTCGGAATGGATGGGTTATCAGGTGAACCTCAGACTTTCGATAAGTTATCGCTGGGATCCGTCACATACCTTACTTTGGAATCTTAGAAGGAGTACCTCATGGAGTCACCTCTTTATATTTTGATAAGTTGGATTACGGTTAGATTATTTGATACAGTGGGAAATTATTGGATCAACCAGAAGATTTGTGATCCCGTGTAACAGGTTCATTTTCGTTTTTGACATTCCTTTGCATCACTTAGTTTCACAGGGAATTTATGCAGGGTTATCAAGTTATCAAGTATGTATTTCAAGTTTGATATAAAGTGGATGGAACTCCACTCCTCTGAAATGTAATAACTGGTGAAGTACGTGTTATTTACGTACTTACCGTAAATGTACGAATGTAAATACTTGCAAATAGTGTCTCATACTAAACCAAATAAACATGCGACCTTTTTATTAACTTTTCTCCTCTTTCCATATTCAACGTACAAATATATTCCCTCATAACACGATTTCCACGAAGTGAACCTTTTTGCAGGGTAGGAAGTTTTGCATAGTAAAACCCTCCAGAGGTCCTTTATGGTTTTCGTCAGAAGGGGAAGGCTGTCGTTGACTGTAAAGGCTCCAGGTGGGTTTTTGCCTTTACAGGGGTCCTAAACCTTTCCCCCACTCCGTACCGGCGGTTTCCAATTTAAACTTATACTGGACCATGCAAAATAGTCCGCGGTCCGACCACCGCAACCTCAGGATTCTGCGGGGAATTGAATTCTGAAGGAAGCTTTCCGGTTTGTTGCTCAGTTCGAAGGAGCGGAGGTCAAGATTCTTGTTATCATGATGTAAATCAACTAACAAGCAAAGATACGGCTGGTTATGTATCAATTACTGACCAGAAGAAAGCCTCGCCCTTTCATCGCTTTGTTGGTCCTAGCAAAAGACAGTACCCCAAATACCTCATCAAACAGAGGCCTCCATTCAAGTTCCTAGGCTTTACTTTTTGACAAGAACAGTTTCTATTCCAAAAAATTGTCCTTCATAATGTCACAATTACCTTCATTTTGATTGGAATACGATCCTGCATCGAATTGGCTGAGGTTGCTGCATTCCGATTGATTGAGGTTGCTGCATTCTGATTAACAAAAGCTCCTCGTCGGATGGAGGTTCCTCCTTTCTGATTGGCTGGATGTTTCTGTATTTTGCGAACTGAATGTACTGCAATCTGATTTTTTTTAAGTTCCTGCTGAGGCTCTTGCATCAGAAACGGCTGGCGATTTAAGTATTCTGATTGACTGGATGTTGATTTTTTTGATGTGCTAAAGGTCCTGAATTCTTATTTTTGATAGGGATGGCAACGATATATCGATATATGAAATATATCGATATATTACATTTGATATATCGATATATTTATATCGATATAGAGAACCGATATTATCGGTCAATATCGATATATTTAACGATATATCGCGACCTGTTTTCAAGTTTAAAAATTTTTTTTCTAGTAAAAATTAAATATTGAAATGAATGGACGAGAAGGGACGCCTGTACTTGTGAAAACATCAAGTAATTTTATTCCAAATTTTGTAGGTACCTACTGTTGGGTTGATTTCAGACTGTTGACTTCAACTCAGACATGATTGTGTACATAGTATTCACCTACAGTGGCTCTCAAGGCTCCATTACTTGACTTAAGCCAACATTAATGGAGGCTCGTCCAGCTCAAAACTACCTACTATACGAAGTGAAGCAGGTTTTCACAACAATTATTTTCAATTTTGAAGGATCATGATTGTCTACAGTATATCTACCCCTGTCAATTTATAAATTAATTTAACATTGCAATGACATTTTCGCACTTTTTTCCAGTTTTTAAACAATGAATTTCGATCATTCTTACCCAGTAACTTTTAAAAGTAGGTTTATACATGTTTCACACGGTTTTTCCAAATAGATCTTCCGATATGTCGAGTATATCGATAATATTTCCTCCAAAATGATGTTAGTAACTTTTCAATTCACCTACCTACTTACTTCTTCAAGTTTTTCCAAGTAGATACTCCGATATGTCCATAAATGTTATCCTAAATTATTTTTATATTGTTTTAAAACTATTAAATTCACCTACCTACTTCACATGTTTTTTAGAGTAAATCTTCCGATACATCGAAAATCGATATATTTTCTCCGATATATCGAAATATCGATATATTTTATCCGATATATCGAAGGTATCGATATCTCATTGACGATATATCATTTGATCGATATATCGATATATTTCATTCGATATGCCATCCCTAATTTTTGAAGGTTCCTGCGTTTTGATTGGCTGAGGCTAATCGCATCAGCTGGAGATTCCTGCGTTCTGATTGGCTGATGCACCTGCATCCGAATTGGCTGGAGGTTCCAGCATTCTGATAAGCTAGATGTTGCTGTTTTTTAAGTCCTTGAAGTTCTACATTCTGATTCTCTGGAGGTTCCTGATTTATGATCGGCTGAGGTTCCTGTGTTCTGATTGGCTTGAGGTTCCGAAATACTAGAAAGTGTCTTGTGAATAACGGAGCATATTCTTCTCCCGCTCACCGAGCACAAATTTGGAAAATCGCACGTTGGTTGCACCACCTTGGGGTGCCTCATATTTGTATAAACGAATAAACTAGGGAGTATTTCCAACTAAGACAGAGCGATTAGAGAGGAAATGAAGATTTAACCTTTTGCAATCAACGCAGAGAGCTCTGAAACTCGAAAAATAATAAATAGAGGGCGAAGGAAAATTAAACAGAGTCAATGGGAAACAAGGAATTACTGTAATGGTTTCGACTTAGAACTTCCTTTCTCCCGCTCGTGAAATCAAGGTCTCAAGGGGAAGTACCGGGGAAATCCTGATAATTTATCGAGGTTAATTACTTTTGGTTTCGAAGAGGTATCATCTTAGATGAGAAACAATTTATATCAAATATCTACCTGTCTCAGTCTAAGTTACAATTGACGGTAAATAAACGAGGAAATTCCAGGTGGTTCTTAACAATTTACTGAAATAAAATGAAGACATAACTCGGAAAAACATCGCTTTTTCGAAGTATTTTCGAACTATTCAAGAGAAAGAAACAACCTTGTGGTTTCTGCATTTTTGACATTTGAGGAATTTCATTCCAAAAGGTATTATATCCATTTTGGTCAAACGCGAAAAACCATAGCGACCTGAAAAACGTGCTATGAACCAATGATATTATTTTCTATATATTTCTAAATTATAATAAATATTTTTGGAAAAGAGGTAATTTATTTCAAAGCTTAAAATAATTTTGAATGAGATTTGAAATATCAGATTTATGGATGTTGCACTTTTTGAAACAAAACGGATAAGAGACCGCCAATGTGCTGGATACAGTACCTTTTGAAATTAAACGGAATATTCACCCTCGTTTTTCAAGGGAATAGATTATCTTTTGCTCCAAAACGATCGCATTTGTGTGGAGAACTACCCCCCTAAAACCCTAGGAAAGTGTTAACTCAATTTCGATAAAAAATGGTTTTTAGTACCTTTTGGAATCAAACTCCTCATTTGTCCACTGTAATTTTCATTTTATAGTAGGATAGATTTTCACTTCGGTGCTACGACATTGGTAGGTTTGGTGTCCTCAACCCAACTCTGGAGGAGTAATATTTTACGATGGAACAAAAGGAAAAAAATGGCGGATGAGCCGGACGTTCTTCTGGAAAGACTCCGTCTTTCCAAGTTCCTCCGAGCCGTCTAATTAGGGAGAATTCCCAAATAAATATTACACATTCATTATTTTATAGTGGAATTACAATGATATATTCTTTACAAAGTGCACTGTTTCGGTCAAATATGAGTAGTTTGTCCCCAGCGTCAATTGGGTGTTTTCATTTTTAATTTTCCAAGAAAATGGGAGGAATGAGGTTTTTATCGTTCACTTCCACTCAGTAGTGTTATCAAATCACCTGGTTTTTCTATGATGTTGTAAATTAATTGTTTTCAATAGAACTCTATTGCTTTCTCCTTTATTTCCTACAAGGAAAGTTCTTGTAAATTCAATTTTAAGCAAGAAAGTACCTATTTAGCTTCAGTAATTCCACTCTGGTGGAAATCGTAGGGAATAAATGCACAAAATTGAATAAAAATACTATTCTATTGGTTTTTTGATCAATATAACCGGTAAAATCGTATAACAATTTTAAAATTTGTGGTTTCAAAATGCGCTATTAAAAAGTTGGTAGGTAAAACTAAGCATCAGGTAAATTGTTACTTTGGACATGCTTGATTGGCCTTGGAGCATTCCTCCCTTCTTTCCTCGTCTATTTCCATTTATTTTGTAAATAATCTGAGGTCCGCCTCCATCTCCAACCCGACTAATATCAAAATGGCCCAACCATACAACATGATTCTTGAGCAAAATTGTCTTCACCGCCTAAAACTGAACACAAAGCTTTCCGCTCTGGAGGAAACGACAGCGTTGATTGGAAAAAGGGATGTAAAAGGTCGGAAGAAAGAAATTCCAACTGAAAAGAGGGTTTTCCCGTTCCGCAAATTAGAAATATCAGGATCTTGGCAGTTCGGATTGGCGGTAAATAAACCGGACTCAAGCGAGGCCATCTCTTTCCTTAGCAGTCCTTCCTGATCGTTAAACTTGTAATCTCCTGTCATGACTTATCCAGGGGATTTTCTTCGTATAACTAGGTATCTTAAACCTTTCTTTACATTTTTGACCATTAGTCCTTGCCGTTTCAAGAAATTTGTATCTTTCAAACAAATATGAGACTTCAAAGGCTGACAATAATTTCACCACGAGCGTATTAACCCATTTCAAGCCAAGGGTAGAAATAACTGAATAATGAGGAAAGGAGGATGAACTGTTTCACAGAATGCCAGCCGAAATAAAGCATAATTTGCTCCCCAATCGAGAGCAAAAATACTCGATATTTTTCAGGAATGGCAGTAGGACGAAAATCCAACCTGAAATGGTTGTTTACTTTACTTTAACTTACTCAATATTTTATGAATTTTACTTTTGAATGAGATTTGAAAGGCCTCAGTTTTCCAAATCGATATGATTTATCCGGTTCATTGTTTTGGTAGAATGTGAAAGTCTATTTTGGACCGTTATATGTTTCAACTCATGGCCCAGAAAGCTCACTCGTCCAGAATAGAATTTGAGCCACCATACCTTCGCCCAAGAGGCCTCCTTTTCAAAAAATTTCCAAAATTGCATTGAGCTCCCGATCATCAAAGAAAACTTTTTCTGAAAAGTTTAGGAACAGAGAAAAAATTCTCCTGATTTACCACTATTTTCAATATTAAAGAAAATCATAAATATGAATGCAAGAACGCATCAGTGGCCGGAAATGAAATAAAAAAAAAATAAATAAATAAAAATAAATCCATTCAAGTACTCAAGGACGCTATAATATTTAAGCGCAGACTCGATTAATCGGAAATTTGTTTTGAAACGACTTAGTTTTGCTCAAATTTAGAGCATTGTTGGGATTTGTTTCGTTTCATAAATCTCATGGTGTTCCTAATGAGGAAATCACGGCACATATTATGGAAAATCAATGTAAATCGGACTGATTCTCTATCGAATTGATGATTATCATAAATAGAATATTTTGAATCTTGGAATTTATTTACTGATTTTATTCAATCATTCATTTTTACACATAAAAAGTTGTTCATGCCAGTCATGATTATTCCATATGAAGAGGCCACGGTGTCTAAGGTTACCCCCGCTAGTGAGACATCGAAAACACCGTCCACCACGATAACTTCTTTAAACGACCCGAAAATCGGATACTCGTAGTTAGAAGACTACCACCTCAGTTTGTTTACCACCAATCACTCCTTCCCTATCTCCCGATGATATTTCCCACTTACCACAACCCTTTTCCGTCAGTTTCCCAAACCCTCACCAAATACAAGCAGTACCCTCGTAAAATCCCCTTAAAACTTCCGGATTTTCCCCCTTTTTTTCGACTCCAGCCTTCAAAGGACTTCTCACTCTCTGCAGAGGAAAAACCCGGAAGCTCGAAACGGATCTCCGGTTCTTTTTAATTTGATGACTTTTCGTTCGAAAATAGGTTTTTTTCGGAGATTTTCCACGAGCTAAAAGAACGAATCAGCCGCGAGAAACGTTTGCGAAGTTTCTCCTCTCTTTTCTTGTTTTTCTGTTCGGTCTTACCTGACGGAAATTATGTCTTTTCATCGGTAAGGCTGGAATATTTCCGAATAGCGGTTTGGAACCGTCCAGTTGTACTATTGAACCTTATAGGTAAGTATGCTACTGAAGTAGATCAGAAAAAGTGACCACATAGTAATCTCTTTCAGATTTTTAGCTTTAAGATACTTTTAACTGAAGCAACTTTTAAATGAAAGTATCACAGGGAAAATCGCCGAAAATCATGCTGAAATTTTCCCTCACGTTGTTTTCAGGATTTTCAGTTTTAAAAATACCTTGCTGAGTTATCGACGTGAATTCATTGACTACCGTAGACTGGGGTGATAGTGATCAATTTCTACAGTTTTTCCTTGAAAACTACCAGTGTAATAATTTTAAAAAATCTGAAAAAATAGTTTATATTCTCCCACATCTTACAAACAGTATCCTATATCAAACTTTGAAATTTTGTAGAATTAAGCTCATTTAAAAAAAAATAATTAAATTGATCAGTATCACCCCCCACATAGGGGGTGATAGTGATCACTAATTTAAAATCGAACTTAAACATATTAAGAACAATTAAAAATCGAACTTAAACAATTAAAAATTGTTTTTTAGTACCCTGAGGTAAAAAAAAACCCACTAACAACTCATTTCAGAACAATTTTTATTGAAAAACTAATGAAAACCAACTCTTAACTTATAAAAATCAGAATAAAGCCAAAATTCAAGACTCGTAATATTTTCTTCAGTATTTATTATTATAATGAGACCACTCGTGGCACATGATTGGTAACTGACAAAAAACAACTTATTTTGAAGCACTTGTTACCAAAAAATTATTTTTGGACCAATCACTTTTTGATAGTTTCAGGGCATTTCGGCTGTGATCACTATCACCCCCTGAAAATGATTTGTTTTTGTTTTTAACAGATAACCAACTATAGTAACACGGAAAAAAAAACTAATTGCAGATATTTCATGCTTGCCTCTAGTAGAAACAAAATCTTTTCGCTAGAACTTCATCACACAACACCCGACACCGGCACAACAGAAGTTACAATCACAATGTCAGCTGGGCCCGATTTTGAGATTTTTTTTATTTCCTTATCAGCTACCATAGTAACCTAGACTATCGGGCGGGAACGATATCCCCCCAGAGAAAACATAGCTACAAACACATAACACCACCTAACTGTCCATTTAGGACTGTGTGGAGCGCTGCAATCGCATGCCAATAAAAAAAAGGCTTGTTGATCAGTATCACCCCAGCATATCAGTATCAGTGATACTGTATCACCCCAGTCCACGGTATAAATCTAAGGCTCCAAATCAGTATCGAAAAATCAAATTTGATAATAAAACTAACTATAATAATTGTAAACTTTATCAAATTTGTTGAGAGTTACAGTGCCTAGGTTTGGACTCCCGACTTCCAGAACTAATTTTTCAATCTCACTACGAAGTCCAGAAAGATTTTTTGGTCATGTTTGACAATGTACTGTTGATAGACAGTTAGGAACTGTTGCTTATTCCACTTGAAAATTTATGGTGATAGGAGCCTCAGTTGCAAGACCTACATTTCAACTTGAAACGGTTCCATTGAAATCACGTCGTTAACATCTCCATAAGATGCCAATACTTGAATAAGGACGCTCATAATTTTCCTTCTTCTCTTACAAATAGGAAAAAATTCCCTCCAACTTTTCTCAACGACCGAGCCTCAAGGCAGCTGAAAAGCCTTTTGTTTCGTTCAGACATAAAAAAGTCGACTCTAGCGCGATCTAGTGCGAATAGACGTCAAAAGCGAACAAGTTACACTCTCCGTATTTCCCACTGAACCACCTTTCTCGGCTTTTTACTGCAGCACCTCGTTTTATATGCGGTCGTCAAATTTACGGCGGGGTATTTCATGAAGTATTACGCGAAGCGACGCCGAACCGTTCTTTTCCGATAATAACCGTTACTTTGGAACAGATACTAAACAACGACTTTTCATTCCGATTCGTGGAAGTCTGGTTGGTGGGGAGACACGGCTACTTGAACACCCAAGTGCTCAATTCGTTTTGATCGGATCGCTTCGATCAGAGATTTTATGGCGCCATAGTGGAGCCTGTACGGGGTGTTCCAGTGATTACTGACCAATTTACAAGATAGAAGGCAATGCGTTTTTCGTGATTTTACTCCCCCGCTACCGAAGGTTTTGTGCAGCTGTTGAAATTATCCCACCAGATTGGGTTGGCAGCATAGTGTCCTCGTATAGGTTAACAAGAAGATTTGGGCGTTTGAAAGTTTTTGATCAACCCTGGTTTCTTTTGGTTTATTATTTTCAATAATGAACCTTTGGAATCGACCAAGAAAAAAAATGTTAACACCCCCTCAAAATTTGATGGTTTACGTTTCAAGGTACGTAGAATCCAAAAATCGAATAAAAATTTGGCCGTCCGTCCGCCGTCCGCCGTACGCGGCACTTTTGCCACTTAGCATTGACAGATTTTGATGAAATTTGGTATGTAGGCTCCATTTGGGGTCTAGTTGTGCCCCGAAGCTTTTGGTTGATGTAGGTCACTTCTAAGGGTTCCAAAATCAATTTTGAAATTTTGAAAACGCCCTAACTCAAAAAATTTTGATATAAAGGTATTGTTTTTCCTCCAATTTAAGATTCTATAGAATTTTTAGAATTTTTTGAGACCACGCCGAGCACTGTAGGACAAACCGTTCGCTCACTACGAGAATTTAAGGGTTTATATTGAAATATAAATATATAAATATATAAATCTAAACACGAGTGTGAATCGCAAAAGAGGCCTAATCTCCGTTCCAATTAGAGCTGACCAAAATGCGATCAATGGTTGGTGATTTTGATTTTTTTTTTTTTTTTTCACATTGGATGGTTGGTGATTTTGTAGACGAGTAATCTATATAGAAAAATAATAAACTATTGTGTAATAATTTGCAGCGTTTTTTTTTTTCTATGTCGTCAATCATTGTCCCAGGCATATTTACTCTGAATTATGTCTCAACTTTGAAATGGAGTTGGAAATATTCTGATGGAATAACCAGCTCGTATTTATACCTAATATATCAAATATAATTTAAAGTTATTTACTAACTAAAATATAATATATTATGTAGAATATACATATTATGTAGATATGAATTGGGTAGCGTTCAATAACATATCGGAGTGTGGTTTATATAGATTGAATCTTTATTCGTATATAAGGCCGAAATGAAATAAAAATGGATTTTGGTTATCAAAGGAAAACCGCAACATATGACAGGTGACTGACTAGCGTCCTCTCTTCCATCCAGGGAAGTGTCCTCGCGTATCGTTCGCGAAACAGTTCCACCGAACTGTTTCAATTCTGAACTCATCGATACCTTAAAGCAAAAGGAGCTACGTCCAAAAACGGAGTTTTGAGGAAAACGCAAAATAAGTTTTCATCAGTGTACAATTCCTTAAAAAAAGGATTGATACACTACAATCTCTTCAAGAAATTTTCAAGCTATAATCGTCAAGAAGATCAATAATAGTTTTTTGAATTTGTTTTCTGAAATGAAAAAAAAAAAAGTCTGCCAAGTGGGTGTGGCACATAGCTTCCTCGTATCCATAACCCGATTGTATAGATGATCAGATGCATAGTAGTTAATCTCGAAACACCAATCTCTAACTACCTTTCACTAACCTCATAGGGGACCATCTACACGCTAATCTGGACAATCCTAGAAATTTTCATCAAATTCGGATGAAAAATGTTAATGTTATGGCTGTTCCAAGGATTTTACGTATGCGCATGCGCAGTGGCTACTATCAGTCCGAAGTTGGTGATTTTCATAGGGGACCATCTAAATACTAATCTGTAACATCCCTGAAAATTTCATTGAAATCGGACGGAAATTGTAGAAGTTATGGCCGTTACAAAGAATTCACGTTTGCGCATGCGCAGTAACTACTATCAGTCCGGGGGTGATGATTTTTATAGGGGACCATCTACAACCCAATCTACATAATCCCTCAAAATTTCATCGAAATCAAGTAGGAAATGTGGAAGTTATGGCCGTTATTTTTTTATTTTTTTTTTTTTAATTAACTCCCCTCAAGACAAAATGTCTTTGGTGACGGAGGGGGCACGCCATAAATTAAAAAAAAATAAATAAATCAAATATAATGGGGAGGACGCCCAGGACTCACCCGACGCCGGCCCTAGGGATAAGGGAAGATGAGGAAGGTGGGGGTGGGAGAGAAGGATGAAGGGAAGTGCCTCTATAAAACAAATATGAGCCGAGCAGGACACGGGTGGTGATACCACGGAGTACGCCTACCGAGATGCCCAACTCGCGCAACTCCGTGGCACTTTTCCCGCACCACACACCGCGCCATGACAAGGTTGCAGCCATCACCCTGATGTTGTTGGGTGCCACTCCTTTTAGCTCCGACACTGCTTGCCGTAAATCATTTGTGTCATATTTCCTTATCTTGGCCCGCCAAGTCTGCTCCATGTCCAAGCTGCCATTGACAACTTGGACATCCAGGATAATGCAAGACTGGTCGGGCTTGACGGCAACGATGTCGGGCTTCTTACCCTGGTCACTTGGCATGTGATACAATCTCTCTCTCTCAACATCCCAGCCGCTAGATGACAAAGCACCTGCTATCTGCTTGGCGACCGCATCATGACGCAGAATGCGGCCACCATGAGTCCGAGGACACTGCTGCACTACATGATATAAATGTTCATTTCCACTCCGACAGGCGCGGCAAAGGGGTAGGGTTGTCCCGCGACTACCTCTTGAACACCTCACTGCAGTTGGCAAAGATGCCACGCGGATGGCGTGAAAGTGTCGGTAGTCGCGGGCCCCAATGCCCTCCGAAGCCCAATCTACCCATTGGGATGAGACAAGGCTTTCGGAGCACTGTCGGAGTTCTTTACCATCTACTGACTCATGCAGTGCAGCAGCGAACTCAGCAGACGAACTGGGTTTTGGAGCAGATGGTGTTGCTCGGTCGCACCATGCTAACTGCTGCCTGACAAAATCAAGATCAGCAGCCGCACGGGCGACCTCCCAGCTCGACCCTTGAAGGGCTAGCAGGCGCCGGCGGCGCAGAGAAGGGATACATGCCGAGAGAGACACAATGCCAAGCCCACCGGATTTGACCGGTGCATGAACATAGGCACTTGGGACACCAGGTGGGAACTTCAGCCAAGAGCGCACAGCAACAGGAAATTCACGTTTGCGCATGCGCAGTAGCTACTATCAGTCGGAAGGTGATGATTTTCATAGGGGACCATCTAAACACTACTCTGTAACATTCCTGAAAATTTCATTGAATTCGGATGGAAAATGTAGAAGTTATGGCCGTTACAAGGAATTCACGTTTGCGCATGCGCAGTCGCTTCTGTCAGTCCGAGGATGATGATTTTCATAGGGGACCGTCTACCCACCAACCCGCACAATCCCTGAAAATTTCATCGAAATCGGACAATAACTTCGTATAGTTATGCGCGTTACAAGGAATTCATGACAGACAGACAGACAGACAGACAGACAGACACACAGACACGGAACCAAAATTGTTCAGAAAGCTCTAAAACGCAAAACGTGAGTGAAAAATTTGATTTTGGAGAACTTTTTTTTTTCGTCCTTGAAAAGTGAAAACAAAGCTTCCGCTACCTTGGTAGACTCGGAAGCAAAAACATATGGGCATAGCGCCTTTGCGCTTTGAAGTATCGACGTTTTCAGGGTTGGTTTCAGCCTCGTGACGGTCCCCATTGAAATTATTCTACATCGAACAAACAACGTGTACTCACGCTCAAACCTAATTCTACTTCATCCATTTTTCACGGTCTGGTCGCTGATTTTGCTCAAATTCGTAGTAAGCATGGGACTGGGCCCTTCAAGAATTTGAATATTGCTTCCGAGTCTACCAAGGTAGCGGAAGCTTTGTTTTCACTTTTCAAGGACGAAAAAAAAAAGTTCTCCAAAATCAAAATTTTCACTCGCGTTTTGCGTTTTAGACCTTTCTGAACAATTTTGGTTCAGTGTCTGTGTGTCTGTGTGTCTGTCTGTCTGTGTGTCTGTCATGAATTCCTTGTAACGCGCATAACTATACGAAGTTATAGTCCGATTTCAATGAGATTTTCAGGGATTGTGCGGGTTGGTATGTAGACGGTCCCCTATGAAAATCATCATCCCCGGACTGATAGAAGCGACTGCGCATGCGCAAACGTGAATTCCTTGTAACGGCCATAACTTCTACATTTTCCATCCGATTTCAATGAAATTTTCAGGGATTGTGCGGGTTGGTGTGTAGACGGTCCCCTATGAAAATCGTCACCTTCGGACTGATAGTAGCCACTGCGCATGCGCAAACGTGAATTTGTGCCTATGTGCCTATGTTCACGCACCGGTAAAATCCGGTGGGCTTGGCGTTGTGTCTCTCTCGGCATGTATCCCTTCACTGCGCCGCCAGCGCCTGCTAGCCCTTCAAGGGTCGAGCTGGGAGGTCGCCCGTGCGGCTGCTGATCTTGATTTTGTCAGGCAGCAGTTAGCATGGTGCGACCGAGCAACACCATCTGCTCCAAAACCCAGTTCGTCTGCTGAGTTCGCTGCTGCACTGCATGAGTCAGTAGATGGTAAAGAACTCCGACAGTGCTCCGAAAGCCCTGTCTCTTCCCAATGGGTAGATTGGGCTTCGGAGGGCATTGGGGCCCGCGACTACCGACACTTCCACGCCGTCCGCATGGCAACTCTGCCAACTGCGGTACGGTGTTCGAGGGGTAGTCGTGGGACAACTCTACCCCTCTGCCGCGCCTGTCGGAGTGGAAATGAACATCTGTATCATGTAGTGCAGCAATGTCCTCGGACTCATGGGGGCCGCATTTTACGTCATGATGCGGTCGCCAAGCAGATAGCAGGTGCTCTGTCATCTAGCAGCTGGGATGTTGAGAGAGAGAGATTGTATCACATGCCAAGTGACCAGGGTAAGAAGCCCGACATCGTTGCCGTCAAGCCCGACCAGTCTTGCATTATCCTGGATGTCCAAGTTGTCAATGGCAGCTTGGACATGGAGCAGACTTGGCGGGCTAAGATAAGAAAGTATGATAGAAATGATTTACGGCAAGCGGTGTCGGAGCTAAAAGGAGTGGCACCCAACAACATCAGGGTGATGGCTGCAACCTTATCATGGCGCGGGGTGTGGTGCGGGAAAAGTGCCACGGAGTTGCGTGAGTTGGGCATCTCAGTAGGCGTACTCCGTGGTATCACCACCCGTGTCTTGCTCGGCTCATATTTGAACTGGTGGTCGTTTTATAGAGGCACTTCCCTTCATCCCTCTCTCCCACCCCCACCTTCCTCATCTTCCCTCATCCCTAGGGCCGGCGTCGGGTGAGTCCTGGGCGTCCTCCCCATTGTTTTGTTTATTTATTTATTTTATTTTTATGGTGTGCCCCCTCCGTCAAAAAAGACATTTTGTCTTTGAGGGGAGTTCTAAAAAAAAAAAAAAAACGGCCATAACTTCCACTTTTTCTACCCGATTTCGATGAAATTTTCAGGGATTATGCGGATTAGGTTGTAGATGGTCCCCAATGAAGATCACCACCTTCGGACTGATAGTAGCCACTGCGCATGCGCAAACGTGAATTTCCTTGTAACGTCCATAATTTCTGCATTTTCTATCCGATTTCAATGAAATTTTCAGGGATGTTACAGATTAGTATATGAAAATCCCTATGAAAATCACCACCTTGGGACTGATAGTAGCCACTGCGCATGCGCAAACGTGAATTCCTTGTAACGGCCATAACTTCCAAATTTTCCATCCAATTTCAATGAAATTTTGAGGGATGTTACAGATTAACTTTTTTGATGTTTTGAGATTAACTACTATGCATCGGATCATCTATACAATCGGGTTATGGATACGAGGAAGCTATGTGCCACACCCACTTGGCAGACGTTTTTAAATGATGATCCGACCCTAACTCCATTTGTCTATGTTATTCTATTTAAGAAAGAAATTTCCCCACCCATCATGGCAGACGTTTTTGAATAATTTGTAGATTTAATCTTCTGTAAAATGATTTTATTGATAAGTTGAATATTCTTACCATCAATTGTCAAAGAACACACAAAATTGCGATTTTTAATGCTATCAACCATATTTGGACTGTCATTGTAACTGAAGTGGATTGAACAGTAAATTCCAGACTGAATTCCTCTACAATGGACGTTGGCTGAATAGTCATTGGTGGTCGCGAAATAACTGCGATATAAGGTGGATTGAATGTCTCTGCGATCTTGTGCAGAAAACGTCGGTATTCTTGGGAGTTTTCGAAGGCGGCAAATACCAGAGGTCCTGACAGATCCGTTTTTCCGTTGTCGTCTGTGATTGTCTGACTGTAGACTCCAGCGTATTCGTCGTCGCAAGTGACCGGGCTTCCGGAGTCGCCTCGAACCAATCGATCTGAGACACGTAGTTTTGAAAGGAATTATTTATTTATAGCAGAACAACGGCGAAAAGCTTGGATAATTCAAGTAATCCAAGGTAATCCCAGTTGGATTACGTTAAACATATTAAAATGAGTAAATCAAAGTTTGTATGGCAGAAGTGACCAAACGACAAAAGCCCAATCCTTAAGCAAAGCGTTTCAAAGATTCTGTACTTCTCCTTTTTGAGTTGGCTGGCACAAGTGACCAAGTGCGCTACTCGCCCGCAATCCTCCTTCAGCAGAATCAACCAACGATCTAGTGGGGTGCACTACTGGAGTTCCCGGTGTGGGTGACCTCTTTTAGGTACCTACCTACAACGAATTAACATAATACTAATTTGTCACTTCGGCCTTCAATTCAACCAATGGATTTCCGATATTATCTCTGGCAGAAGTGACTATTTGACACCGCTCGCCTTTTACTGGCAGGAATGACCAAATGATGCGAAAATAGCACTTGGTCATTTCTGCCAGGAGAATACTAATAGGGTCGAAAAGGGGTGGGTGGGGATACTCTAAGGGTTCTTCGAGTCCTTAATATTTTGAAAATCCAGAATCAATTTGAACCATTAAAACCTCAATATTGGAAAAAATGGACTTGGTCACCTCTGGCATGCAACCCTCGAAAAATGGATATCTAAAATAGTTTGAAATTCAGCCCCAACCAACTTCCTTTGCTGGGCTAGTGGACCTCAACTCCTCTAGGACTTGACGTTGACGTCTTACTTCCCTCTGAGGGTCCTCAACTTCCATCGGTCGGTAAGAGAACCTCAACATCCTTCAGTGGCTTAGGCCTCAACTACCACCCCTTGATCTTTATGTACTCACCTGGATGCAATCCAAGAGGAGTGGAGCAGACCCAAGTCGCATCATCTTCATACTTGAATTGTTTAGTTTTTAATGGTACATCCACCAATTGAAAGCATTTCAAATAATTCCTGACGACCCCCCACCCATGGCCGAGCTGTGTAGATCCACGGTTTCCGAGACCGTACCCTACGAACAAGCAAGTCAGCTCGCTTGACACCATTCTCCTCCACATGCTTTCCAGGTATCGAACCCTGTAATACGGCGCATAATTACTGCCATCCCTGTAAAACCCTGAATACGGGTCAACGTCAGTCTTTAAGAACATCAACCCATAGTCGTAAATAACGGGAAAAGGTTCTCCACCCGTGAGATTCCTTACGTTCAAATTGGCACATTGCTCATTGATCAGGTAAGCTTTGGCACCGTAACCGGTAGTCATGTCTCCAACTTTATCCCATCCTGCAAATACGTAAAACCTCCGCTCGTCGGCCTTGATTCGCACGTACGGCGAAAGTTGGTACTGCGGACGCGGAGATCCTTTGTCAGCTAAGCAGTGGCACGCTGTTTGGACGATTTTGGAGGTCAGCAAGGCTCCTCCACATCTCAACTTCGCTGGGTCGACGTCGCATTTAACAGCTAGAGCGTCTTTGTCCCAGAAAGGGAAAAAATTGCTGCAGAAAGTCGTGTGTGTGATCCACACTACGTATCGACTCGAAGAATATCCACTGTTTCGTAGTGTTTCTTTTCCGTTCAGAATTCTTTTGTGACGACCCCGGTGTGTGAAGGAGTCAGCAACAATTGTCCAACTTAAAAAAATAGATACGGAGAGAAAAAATGATTCAAGTATCATTTTTGAATGCAAATGCTTACAGAGAATAGAAACTAAGGTGACATCAATATTGTTGATCCGTAGGTTTATTTTGTCTATCACTATGGTCAAATCAATGAAAATTTCCTAATGACCATTACATTTTTCGTAACTATATCATACCAGTTGGGCGATTATCATTGACAACTTATTGAGGCAGTTTCGTTAGAAAATCCTGGGTTTGTAGAAAAAGATAACGTCTACCACGTATGATGAGTAGTAAATAATTTATCTTAACCCTAATTGGACCATAGTATCACTAGTGACACCAAATTTCGAAAATTTTTCATGAAGTCTGAGTGAGGATACGGACCTACCTAACACCATTGATGGCTAGACACCCAAACGACAACTTTTTTTTAATCTAAATTTTAATTTCTAACAACTTGCTTTGATTTATTATTCTCTGAATCTGTCTCTATTAGATCTCTGAAGACCTAGTTATAGTTTCATGTTTCATTTTTCAGAAAGTTAGAAAACATCGCTATGAAAATGTAAAACGAAGTCTGTTCGTCTGTGATACTTTTTTCTGTGGTTGAAAGACTAATTTCTTGTCCTCTACATCTTGATTACTGAACATAATTAATTAACAACAGAAATTAAATTTAAACATTGGGTAGTACTAATTGATTGTACACCATTTTGTCCCTTGGTACTATTGGTGACACCAGATCACTATAGCAAATGGCGCGTCGGTCCCAAAATGTCACTGGTGCAAAAAAAATAAATCTAAAAATCTTAGGAATTCCACAGCTGTACCAAGGTGTCACTAGAGAAACTAAATTAAAATTACCATTTAAAATTTATTGGAGAGCTGAATTTTTGAAAATTATTTTGTGAGCTATTGGAAGTTAAGAAATGAAGTTATGACCGATATTTCCCCAGAAATCGATGAAAAATTTTGTTGGTCCAATTAGGGTTAAGCGAGTCTCGCGGTCGCAAGAAAAGCAACGAATTCTGGTACCAAATATGTAAGATAAGGAGTCCTAAAATCCTTTCAAAGGTCTCAAAATGAATGTTTTACGACTCAGCTACTTCTTTCTTCTCGACCGATTTTCATGCACTTTTTCGGGTATCGATCAGGTAGGTAAGCTGGTGCGATAAACTATTATAAAACAATTTTTCAATTTCTGTAGTTGAAAACTATAAAGCGATTGGCTCCATTCCTCCCTTTATGGTCCAGCTTTCATCGGATTAGCTGGGAGTTGACTCTGTGTATTCATGACTCCAAGCTGAATTGTGGACCAATGTTCCATCCATTGACACAAAGCTGATTTACGACACCTAGTTACCACCGCCTCGGCTAGAACCCACCAGTATTTTAATGGAACCCAATAAACCCTCGAGGGAGCAGGCGGAGATAAAATATAATGGTTTATTTATATGGAACGCCTTCCGCATCCAGGAGATATTGTCGCGGGGAAGCCTCTTTGAGAATGTTTTCCTACCGCTACTTTCGCCTCGACCCCTTGGGGCGGAATTACACGGAGAAGTAATGCCCACGTTCGTCGCATTACTTATCGCAGCAATGTGGTATGTCTTTATAGTGCACGCTGTTCTAGAAATTTTCATCCACTCCTATTCATTCGTTTCCAGTTTTCTTATTGACTGTGTGCATACAGTATGTTGATAATATGTTATACTGAGAAAAAAAAACGTGTGGGTATTATAATCAGTTCGTGGTGAGGAGGAATGTTTTGTGTTTTAAACATTTTAAGCAAGTGGATGATTGTATGATTTTAACGAATCGTGCTATGTGTCTTATCCACAAGACTTACTACTCTCTCATATATCTAATATTTCAATTTTCTTAACCATAGCATTTAATTATTTGAAAATCAAACTCATGCTGCATGACTTTATTCGAGTTTGAGCCGAGCCGAGCAAGGGATTTTGGCACTATAGTTATTTATATTATAATATAATAAAAATAACCATACATATTGTGTTCCTTTACTTCATTTTTTTGTCACCATGGACTGTTGAGTACAATAAGTACAATGAACCCTACTCAACGGAAAGATTGATCCCTAAGCCTACGGCTTTGGCACTACATCCCGCGGCGCCTCGCGGCCTACCATCCGGATAAGTGCTTGCAATATCTATCCGCAAACCTCGGCGTCTGGACCCAGACCTACCGGCGGGAAGCGGAGCATTTACCTAATGAAGCCTAGGGTTCTCAAGAGGTCCCTAAGGGGAGCTAGAGGTTCGGCGCCTTTATGGGGCAAACCGTTTCCTTGGAGGAACTGGGCTGTAGGTAAGATAAGAAATGATAAGTCGGATTGACTAGGTACAAATGCATGTAGGAAGACCCCTGAGTGCGGCTTTTATACTCTAGCTATTATGGTTAGGGGAGAGTAGAAAAGAGGTGGCGTCAGATGACGTGTTCTTTCCCTTCCTCACCTCGTCATTGTTGGTGATGACTCATGCCACTCTGGGTTACCCTACACGTTACTTTATTGGAGAACTAACGAACATAAATGTATAACATTACAAAACTGTACTTTCCGCTTCCTCTCATTCATGCTTTATCTCCTTAGTGATAAACCTCTTGAAGCCATCAAGAACGCAGGTAACTTGTCGGACATGGAGGCTCCCGGTTTATAACCAAGTTTTGACCCTCGGTTAAGCTATTCGACTCAGGAGAGAACCCATCACGTCAGAACAACGGAGGACGACTCCACCTGACGTACTAAGCACATCCTGTTAATCCTGTTTAGTCAGTTAAGGTGATGGGATTTCCTGTAACGGCTTCAACTCTCCTGTCATGAGAGGAGTTGAAGACAAGCTATTCGCAGTATTGAGCCCATAAATTGATAATCCTTTATCCATCAAGTTTTGTAAATTAATATGATTAAAAACTTTCTGCCTGTGTCTGAACTTTTGAGGCGATTTTGTGGACGTTGGTACCGTTGGATTTCTCGTATTTCCGATGAGCCAACTTGGATTCCTGATGATCCTCTCTTTCATCCCACTCAACCGACATTGTTGTTGGGTTTGTACTGTTATTGTGTATTGTACAAAAAATTGTACACTACATTTTTCGATATTATCAAAAACGTCTGAAACTCCTCGGTCAGCTTCACTAATACAATAAAAGTTGTACCTCCGTTAATGAAAAGCAAAACCTAATTTATTCGTGCTGTGCACATTTGGCGCAACGGTACGACGTATTTGCTACTCTGGAAACGACCAGAAAACTTCATGTTTCCTCCCTAAATATCTCTATAGGATATACGTCTCTGCCTAGGATACAGGCATGGAAATCCAGGTACGCCCCCTTTCCCGGGTTTCCTTTGCGGAAAATGCAATGGAATTAATCGAGTTTCCGTGTTAGGTTTTCTCATTGGAGGGAGTCCGTGGTCAGCGCGCTCTCTCAGGCCATTAGACCACTAAACGTGAGAGTATCCTCAGCTCCAGAGGTAATTGAGTTTGGGAGACCACTTAGGGCGGACCCCCGGCACCCATTAACTCCTGGAAAAATATCCTTCACGCCGTCCTGAGTTGAAACGAAATGCAGCTCACTTTGTATTTTTCGTTAGTCCGTTTTTAATTGAATGAAATTTTTTTGTTCCATTAAGTCTTTTAACAAGGTCAGAACCAGATTTACATAACAAGTACCTAACTTGCTCATAAAAAGGTATTGAAACAGAGTTAGTGACATCGTTTTCAATGTAAATTAGTTGTTCCTTTTTCACTACGGAAAGTAGAGAATCATTCTATTCTGCAGGTCAAAAATAAAAAATATGTTATCCGCCAAACTTTGGGAGTCGATTCTACAACTAATTTGCAACAAAAAATGTCTCTTAGCAATTTTTTTTAACCCTCATAAAATTCGACTTTTTTGACTTTTAAGATTTTTTCGTGTTTTCGACTTTTTGACTTGAAAACGGTCATAACTCCCTTAAATTGCACTCAAAAATTAAAAAATAAGGATACCGTTGGAAAGAGCGTAAAATTTCTCAATAGATGAGCCATTGACAAATTCAGAAAAACTGAACGTTAGAGTAGTTTTTTTACCTCAAACTTTAAAATTTGTCAATTTCTGTTTTTTTTTTTTCAAAAATTTTGATGATTTTTCCCCATGAAAACAAGGCTAGAGAGGCTCAAAAGCTTAAAAACTTCTCCATTTCATCAGCTTTTCAACGGTCACTCAATTTTTAGTTTCACTGTGGAATTAGAGGGAGGAAATGGTGTTTCAATGCGAAAAAACGTGCATTTTTTCCAACGAAATTGACGGTTGGACGGGAGGAATCCGGGGTTTGCTCCGCCGCCCCTCCTCCCAAGACCACGTCAAACCGTCGATTTCGCTGAGAAAAATACACGTTTTTTCGCATTGAAACACCATTTTCTTCCTCAAATTCCACAGTAAAACTAAAAATTGGGTGACCGTTGGAAAGCTGATGAAATGGAGCAGTTTTTAAGCTTTTGAGCCCCTTCTGGCAAATACCTTGTTTCAATGAGGAAAAATCATCAACATTTTCACCAAAAACAGAAATTGACTATTTTTCAAGTTTGAAGTTAAAATACCACTCTAGCGTTTTGTTTTTCTCGATTGGTCAACGGCTCATGTATTGAGAAATTTTACGCTCTTTCCAACGATATCCTTATTTTTAATTTTTGAGTCTAATTTGAGGGAGTTACGACCGTTTGAATGGTGTAAGGTCGAAAACACGAAAAAAATCTTGAAAGTCAAAAAAAGTCGGATTTTAAGGGGGTTAAAGGAAAATTGCTAAGAGACACTTTTTGTAGCAAATTAGTTGTAGAAAATACTCCCGAAGTTTGCTGGATAACATATGGGAAACCCTTTATATGTATCAGTAAGGAGACAGTAAGGAGATATTTTAGAAAATAGTTAAAAACTTAATATTGGCTCAATCAATGTATCCATAAATCAGTGGGTGATTAAGTAGATTCGTAGTAGTGAACTTGTTCACCCAGGTACCTCATCAAAGCATTCTATGCTGCCTTGATGTCAGGTGGGACTGAATCCAACACCCAAAATTCCGTATAAACTTGAATTACGGTCTCATGAGAAGGCCGTCCTGGAAGTTCATGGGAAACGCCTAAGAACGATGACACACAATGTGGTTTATTGTCACATACTGGAAGAGCAATGGCGATTATTTGAAGAATTGTCATGGCTTGAAGAAAGATACATAATTTAGCTCCATAATCCCGTTACAACCTAGCTCAGGATGTCAGAACAGGTGGCTTGTTACAGGGGATTGTACTTACCCCTTGAAGCGTTGCCTGATGGCGATAATACTTCAAGTTCTGCTTCTTTGTTCATCATATCTAACAAAATATGTCTTTAGGATTACAAGGCAATGGTAATTAGTGCAAAGTGCTCTGACATTAACTGAACCGAATTAGTAATCATTTGAAGTGGGTATCACAGGTCGGAAGAATCGATTTGGAATTCCTTCCTGGCAGGAGCCGCGAGATTGTTTTTCTTGGCAAAGTGTCTCGTAAAGCATAACTGCCAACCTCGAGCGATGTCGCATGGTGGGAGCAGAGATCGTAAAAGCCGCCGTTTTACGAGGGCGCAGCGTTGCGGATGGAAAGAGGATTAAAAGTCGCGACTGTCTGCAAAGTCGAACGCGGGAAATCCAGTTATCGGAGTTGGGCTCGCGATAAAACATCGTGCAAAAATTGTATCCTCACACTTACATTTTTAGTGAGTTCAAGAACTGCGACGATACTTGCTCCTCGCTGATTACGGCATAATAATTCCAAACGTCATCGTGTCGGTAGTTATAATCAAAGGGGAATTTGCATGCATTGTTTTCATCGATGAAGAGAGTTAAGGTGGTCTCAGTCGGTCGCCGTTCGTTCCTCGTTTCGGATTAGTGTTTTTCTCAATTAAGGGGAAAGCATCAATAGTGAACACTGTACTATTAGTGGACACTTCGGAAAAAAATTTGTAGAATAAGGATTTGGGTTGAGCTGGGCACTTGATCCTTTTTGGATTCACTAAAGTAATATCCAATTAAACGTGAAGAACAAGAAGAAGACGTTAGGGTTAAGGTGAAAAACAATGACTCAGCATCAAAACAACCAGTCAGTGAGTGTAGTGATTTCGTGCAGGACGTTGTGAAAAATGCTAAGGAGAAGAAGGTAAGTTTTAAGAAATATTCATATATAATCTTCAAATATTTGTGCCCATTGGTTTGAATAATCACTTCAGTAACTAATTAGATGATTTTCCGGCCGCTTAACTTCGTTTATGTTGGTAAACTGGGCTTTTTAAGCATGTCCGCTTCTAGTGCAGCAAAAATGTTGGGTGCTCTAGTAGTGGACACCCCTGTTCACTACTGGCGCATCTTCCCTATTCGAGAGAGGTTATTTTTTTTATTTGCCACTTATTCATTTACATTGCAACTAGCTCACGATACGATTTTCAATTGAATCTAATGTTGCGGACCAGAGGCGGACAGGGTTGTCCTCTACTAGTACAAGAGATGTCCACTACTAGTACAGAGGTATCCTCTACTAGTACATGAACTGTCCTCTACTAGTGCTCACTTTATTCTTCTATTTGAATGGCATTTTTTTGGGGATTTTCTATTGATTGTTTATTTTTACTTTCTTCCATAGCAAAAATGAAGCACAGAAGAAAAGAGGAGGAGGGATGCGAAAAAATAAAATTCAAAATTACTCCCAAGAACAATTAGATCAGGCGATAAGGGATGGATTACAAGAAACGGGTTCTTGTAAAACAATTTATCTCACGCATATTTTAAAATTTTCTATGATTTCAGTGCCTTGCAACAATTTGTTC
Source organism: Apolygus lucorum (assembly GCA_009739505.2). Classification (NCBI taxonomy): domain Eukaryota; kingdom Metazoa; phylum Arthropoda; class Insecta; order Hemiptera; family Miridae; genus Apolygus; species Apolygus lucorum. Next base: position 35,693,629 of record CM019173.2, read on the forward strand.
CATGTGTCTGTATGATTGAATAAATGATTCCATGTGTTTGTATGATTGAATAAATGATTATACATGATTATGAACCAAATTTTACATTGTCTTGTTGATATATACCATGTGTCCACTACTGGGTCATCAAGTGTCCACTACATCGACATTCAAAAATTTTAGCTGTCCACTACTGGTGTATTCTATTATTCCACAAATTTTGACTCTATTTCTTCAAAAATTTATAAAATTTGTGATTCCATAAATTAAAATCAATGAAAAATGTCTGAAGAACATGCAGACACCCAAAAAACAGTTTTAAAGCTAGAAATATATGAGGAAACAGAAAAAAACGCACACGATTTTCTTAACATGTCCACTACTGGCGCTCAAACTGTAAAAATGTTACCTAAATTTGAAATTTTCAGGGATTTTTGAAATTCTGTAGTGCATCTGCCTAGGGAATTGAAAAATTAAAAGATAGCCGCTGGAATCATCAAAATCAAACATTAATTACCAGAGAGAAATGGGAAAAACGTGACTGCATATACGGTTTCTCCCACATTTCACCGGCAATTATCGTTCGATTTTGATGATGAAAATCCTTGACAATTTCAAATTTAAAGTTTGAGCGCCGGTAATTGAGGGAAATACTTACCCGGAACGAGGAACGAACGGCGACCGACTGAGACCCCTTTAAGTCCTACACCTAAAACTCCTGTACCAAAATCTATGAATGTTGGATTGACTGCAGTGTAGCTCAATGGCAAATGGAAAATCGCCTTGTTCGCCTCCAGATCCGCACAATGGCGCTACTGTGCGTCTTTTTCCTTATATATAATGAGATCTGCCCTTATCTGTAACATGATATGTGCTTATCTTCTCTCCCAACTCGAACCAGTCATAATGAAGAAACTAAATTAAATTACTAGCATGTTTCGATCTTCCCTGCATGGGTGCTCTGAATTGGGAGATTTCCACCTTCAAATATTCTTAGTCTGGTAGGAAGATAAACATCAGAACCAACTAACTACGTAGAAAACGCTTCCAGAAAATATTTATTAGCTGATGAAAGCGGTAGGGGTCCTACCCAATGATGGGATCTGGGAACCTGGAAACTCATAGAGTATCCACGTCTTTTTAACTATAATTTTTGAAATTTTGATCTCATAGAGTTGTTAAAAATTCCTGGCTAACGAAATCGTCTTTTCTTACTTTAGTTACTCGTACTATGAACAATGTGGCACTAACTTGACAGCTTTTCTAACAAATTTTGGGTCCATCCCAATAGACCATTCACTTTCTTCGAAAATTCGCAAACAGCGCTTCTTAATATTTACATAGGTTATGATTATAATCCTCGTACCTACGAGTACAACTGAAGTTCCTATTCTGATGTAAGAATTGAAAATGACGTCAGAAATCTTACAAAATATGCATGAAGTGTTGGGTTGTTGATATTTCCTCTTCTGAAATTCGCTAATTGGGAGCTTTTTGGCCTCCGAGACACAGCCCTGTGGCGTGGAGGATTATGCAGAAACGTTAACTAACACCATCGAATTTATATGCGGTTGCAGAACCTACCGATCCGTTGGGAGGGCGCATTAAGTTTCGTTATCCAGGTTAAGATTTAGGAGCTGCGTGAGGGTCAACCTGGTGGGGAACTTCCTTATCAAAACACCCAAGCTTTCGCGTGTGCTCTGCGAATTATCACGTCTATTTACCATAAATTATGCGCCCGATGTGAATTTACCAAGCCAACGTTTATACCTGAGACCTGAGACGTTCAAATTAGATCCGAGAGAGAAGATTGCTACTCAAGCTCACCAGCTGTTCTATTTTCCTCCGCGTGATTTTCCGAGCGTTCGCTATTAGAGAGCGAAGCAACTCAAATTGTGAGCAAATTTACTCATTATTCGTTTGACGAGTTTTTGAAAAGGTTAACAGTACAATAATGTCTACGTAATACGTTGAGAAGCTGCACATTATTTTCCTCGCCCGGACATTGACAAAAACTAACAATGATCACGAAGAAACTTTAAGAAAATGGTGTTTTCATTTAGCTTGCCAGTGATCCGTTTGTTGGTCCCATTAGTGCCAGGTCCACAGCAAAATACTCATGTTTTAATTATTAATCTGTACCTTTTCTTCTAGCACCTCTGATGCTTTTCAGAATGAAATCAGTGTTTACTTTTTTATTTAACGTATGAGGATGATAGGTAACTGGAATTGTACAAATTTAAGTACTACAGAGTGCCTACCCCACTGAGTTTTTCTTTCAAGTAGAAGTAAAAGTTTGCACCTAATTCAAATTACTATCAACACTCGCGATGAGATTGTCGTAAACTATTTCAATAAAAAAACGGAGTTGAGAAGAAAAGAATGAGTTGCAAGTTAAATCGATTTTGACGTTTAGGTCATCTTCAGTAACAAACAATAGGTAACGATTGTTATTGACAACTTATAAATTAACTTTATATAAATTATTTATACAAACAAATACAATATAAATAACATTAGTAACAAACATAGCGTTAAGTTATTGTTTGTTACTGATGATGACCTAACCGATAAAAATTTGGCCGTCCGTCCGCCGTACGCCGTACGCGGCACTTTTGCCACTTAGCATTGACCGATTTTGATGAAATTTGGTATGTAGGCTTAATTTGGGGTCTAGTTGTGCCCCGAAGCTTTTGGTTGATGTAGGTCACTTCTAAGGGTTCCAAAATCAATTTTGAAATTTTGAAAACGCCCTAACTCAAAAAATTTCGAAATAAAGGTATTGTTTTTCCTTCAATTTTGGATTCTATGGAATTTTTAAAATTTTTTGAGACCACGCGGAGCTCTGTAGGACAAACCGTTCGCTCCCTACAAAAATTTAAGGGTTTATATTGAAATATATATATATATATAAATCAAAACACGAGTGTGAATTGCAAAAGAGGCCTAATCTCCGTTAAATTTAGAGCTGACCAAAATGCAATCGATGGTTGGTGATTTTGATAAAAAAAAAAAAAAATTTATTTTTTTTTCATTTTTTTCCGAATTTTTTTTTCATATTGGATGGTTGGTGATTTTGTAGACGAGTGATCTATATAGAAAAATAATAAACCATTGTGTAATAATTTGCAGCGTTTTTACTATTATTTCATTATTCACAATAGGGTGTGCGCCTGGGTAGGAAAAACTGTTTATTGTTATTTTTAATCTAAGGTAGACCTCATTCCGAGAGTTTTGGTGTCAACCGCGACCTTCTAGCATGTGTAAATCTTTTCCTATGAATTTTTTAAAGTTTGGACCGTTTATGACGTCACAGTAGGCTGGAGGGTCCCGCCCAGCCGAGAGGGGCGCATGACGTCATAAACGGTCGAAACTTTGAAAAATCATAGAAACAGATCTACTCACGCTAGAAGGTCAAGATTGGTGCCAAAATTCTCAGGATGTAGTCTACTTTCGATTAAAAATGTAAAAAAATATCAAGGCGCACCCCCCATTACTGATGTAATTGCAAATAATAACAATGTCAGTACCTCCCTAAATGATCCAAAATTTAAGCAAGAATCGAAAAATCCTAGTATTTCCATTTATGTTTTGAGTTAAATTAATCTTTGACGTGATTCGTATAGTTCGAAGATGAATTATTTTATCATCAGCTCTCCATTGAATTAGGCAAGGCTGCAAGCGCGCCTAGCAGCGATGCCTAACCCAGCGCTCGTTGGGGGTTAAAAAAGTCCCGACATCCCTGCCAGCTGCGAATCAAATTACTGCATGGGAGAGGCAATTCTTATAACCAATAATTCCCCTTAATAATTGTTAAATCTAAGAATATTAGACGATGAGTGGATTTTGATATTCCCTCGTCCACCGCGTGTTGCCGTAAAATATAACACTTGAGTTGGACACGACTAAATTAACTGCTAGACAGTTGGACAGGTTTCGCACGCTCTTATGAGAGGTAGTCTGCGATACTTCACGGTGCTGGCGACAAGTTTGTCGGCCAAGATTGTAATGGAGCCCTGGAGAACGAGTCTGAACTCCAGAAGGTGCGAGGGAAAGGGAAGGGAGACGAAACTTTTACAATTACCCGTGATTTATCGGAATTCTTAGGAAAGAACCAGGGGAGAGAAGCCGGAGTTTCAACATTGAATCCAATGAAGTAAAGGAGTTTGTATCCAAAAGTTGAAGTAGTGTGAATTGGACCGGGAAAATATTGTACCCGCCATGTCTGTATCGAGGATTGTGGGAAGTTCTTGGAGTGGATATTTTGCTCCCTCTCTACCAAAGGTAGGGAAGCGTCGTACTCAAGAATTGATTGAAAAAAATGTCTGTCCTTCCAATAATTAGAATTATTCAACCGTATATCCAGCCACTTATCATCATTCAGTACTCCTAAAACCATTTCTGGCACTTGTACGGCTGTCAATTATCAGTCTTGTGGTGCAAAACTCGTCATGCGAAGTGGTTTTTCACGTTGATATTTATTTTTTGTTCAATTTCTCTAAAGATGCTGTATGGGTTTGATCTGGAGATGCAACTTCCTGGTCTCTGATCAACAGGATGTACAGTTAAATACCCCTCTCCATTTATTCGTAAAAAATATTTTTTTCACAATTTTGGTTTATTATTTTGGATAATGACCATCTGTAATGAGAAAGGAAAATACTAACCCCCCCTCAAAATTTTATTGTTTAAATTTCAAGATACAAAGAATCAAAACATCGAATACAAATTTTTCGACCGTACGTCATACACTGTATGTGGTGCCCAGTTTCCGTAGACCTATTTTGATGAATTTGGGTATACCGGTGCCATTTCGATACCTTAAAGCACAAAGGTCCGAAAACGGTGTTTTCAGAAAAATGCAAAATAAGTTTTTACCAGTGTACAATTCCTTAAAATAATGGCTTACTACACTAAACTCTTTAATTTCTTCAACAGATTTTCAAGCTATAATAGTCAAGAAGGTCATTAATAGTTTTGTTAAATTTAAGTTTTTCTGAAATTAAAAAAAAAATTATCAATCCCCGCTCTACCTGTCCAAAAGCATCTACCTAATCATACTCATTTGCTAAATTTACCAAAGAATAGATTTTTGCGTTTTATCGCGTTTTTGAACTATTTGGTGTGGGTTGAGGATTTTTGTCATGAATCAGCAATAAACAATAAAAGAGATGCCCCCGTCAAAAAAAGTTACTAATCATATTGCTTATCAAAATATTGAACATAGATAATCGGACTAAACTTGAATTGTTATTCAAAACGCTGCAAATTATTGCTCAAAGGTTACTTATTTTTTGTATAGATCACCCTTCTGTATAGATCACTGGTTCTCCATCAATTGCACCTGCCAACATCTGTATTCTCCCTTGACTCTTCCTCTCAAATCTCAGGTTCCTTCCTGCGTTCAATAGAATTGAAAATAGCTTCGGAGCTCACTCAGCTGATCAGTAATCTTCTAGGCGTCTTCAGCATTCGAGAAGATCTTCTTCACTCTTCAGATCACTGATCAGCTGAGTGAGCTCCGAAGCTATTTTCAATCCTATTGAACGCAGGAAGCTGAAATTTGAGAGGGAGGGTCAAAGGAGAATATAGATGTTGGTAGTTGCTATTGATGGAAAACCAGTGATCTATACAGAAGGGTGATCTATACAGAATATATTAAACCTTTGGGCAATAATTTGTTGCGTTTTTTTTTACCTACCAACTTTTTTTTACCTACCAACCATTGGTAGGTACTACCTACCTCACCATACTGCCTCACACCTTCACAATCAAGTTTATTAGAAAGAACTAAACGCTTCACACTCGATTCGATAACTAGGGATCTTAATATGGAAATTGGATTACTGGTTGCTAAGGAAGCAAAACTGAATACAACTCGAAGAAACGAACAGCGATCGCATTTTAGTCAGATAAAATTTGAACGGAGATTATATCTCTTAGGTGATTCACACTCGTGATTCTGTTTGATCGAAGGAAAACCCTTAAATATTTGTAGGGAGCGAAGGAATCGTCCTACAGAGTTCCGAGTGGTCTCTAAAATTTCTAAAAATTCAATACTATCTTAAATTGGTGAAAAAACGATACCTGTATATCGAGAGTTTTCGAGCTAGGGCACTTTTGAAAATGCAAAATTTGAACCAAATCGGTCCAGGATTGCTAGGAAAAGTGCTGGGTAAGGCGGACGGACCGAGAATTTTTCATTCAATTTTCGGATTCTACGTACCTTGAAACGTAAAACATCAAATTTTGAGGGGGGGTTGACATTTTTTTCTCACTCGATTTCAATGGCTTATTATTGAAAATAATAAACTAAAAGCTACACGCAAAATATGAAAGGTTATTTTGGTTTTGGAGGGCTCGATAATTCTTCCAACCCGCCACACAAAGTAGTGAGGTGAAGTCGTGAGTCCTGTTGTGAGGAACAAATAACATCGGTACTAGAATTCTGTCCGCTAGATTCGGAATTCGCACCACCGTGACTCGGTTTCCTTCCAGCGCTTTCAATTTCCTCGGATCGAGGGTAGGGGAAGTATGTAAACTATTTGTAGAAACGTCCTTAAACCTCCCTCCACTTCAGGAATTTCAAAGGCTGAGGACGACTTCGCATCGAGCATAATTTATGTCCGTGCCGGCCGGCACGTGAGAAGTGCCTCTTCTCTTCCTACCACCGAAAACGAGGTCAAAAGAGGGTGAGCAGAATATATATTTCAAGGGGCACAGAGGAGCCCTGCAGTGCGGGTCGAGGATTCATTAGTAGCTGCAGAACCGAGCAAGAGACCCCCCACTCCATCCTCCTTTCTTGGCAGAGCGTTAAGTTTGGAGGCCTCTGAATGGGTGTTGTTCGCTCCTAGAATGACGTTTCCATTGAACAATGATAACTCCAGTTTAAAATCACTCTTTATTATTGTATGTTCAATCATAGTACGTTCGGAATAGTATCATCAAAATTTAACAAAATTAATGCACGTTCTGAAGAAATTCATAGGCATTTAAATAGGCTAATGTATTATTGTCAGTGAAAATTGTGCGAATATATTCCTTGATACTGCATTGTGATTAAATATATAAAAATAATATAAATTTAAAAAAATCAATCAAAGAGTCATTTCAGCCAATATGCCTCCTCAAAATGACGGTAAGGACACCAAATTCCGAAAAATGTATTGGTTGGTTGATAGATGAAGAAAATTCTTGCAGATGAAAAATTAGGTCCTTTAGCCACAACTGGTGCACATACGCAGGACATATCAGGACTTACGGTGGACAACTGTGGAGCTGCACCTCTCAAAGCAATCGTGACATACAGCAATTCCAGAACAAAGTACTGGGGTCATGCGTTGATGCGTATCGGTACTCAACCAATGATGACATCCGTAAGGACCTTAAAATTCCCACAATAAATGAAAACATCAAAACTCAAGGAATACCCCATCATCAGAGGATACAAGGTCATATTTATCATCTAGCAAGCAATAAAGCTGCCGGATGTTGATGATCTGCTCAGGCGGCTAAAAATACGAAAACCTCACGATCAGTGCAGTAGGAAACAGTTTCATGATGTTCAGTGAGTGTTGTGCTGAGTGCTTCTGCGAATCTTTTTCCTCAAAAGACACTAAATAGCTGAAAATGAAGTGCTATGCGCTATGTAATATATATTTTTATTGTCATAGAAATGTTGCTGATTAGATAAATTACTTAGAAAATATAAATTGCTAGAAAATTAGAAAAAAATATCATGGAAGGGATGTCACGTATTATGTTATAATTCGGGTAATAAATCGGGTTGGAGATAGGGTACATAAATATATTATCTGCTTTCAGATGGCCTACTTCTCAATACAAAATAAAAATTAGAGTAAAATTTAGAATAATTTAAAAAAAATGGTTTTGGCTTTTATTTGCCATTAAACAACATCATAGATGTATAGAAATATTCATGTTACATTTTTCATGAATTCACGTAGTAACAATAAAAAACGCTGCAAATTATTACACAACGGTTTATCATTTTTCTATATAGATCACTCCTCTTCAATCAACACGGCTTTGATATTGTCACCACCAACCAACATGAGCCTTGGGTTGTGGTTGAGCGTTGTGTTTGTATTTATGGATAAAAAAATGTTGGATTCTCTTTATCAGTTCTTCTTCTTATGAATCGGTGGAAAGTTAGTTTATTTTGTTGTCAGTATAATTCAGCCAAACCAACAATGACATGGATGAAAATGTTCGTACGGATAATTTTCAATCATACAACTCTAGACACCAAACCTGTTAAGGATCGAGGGAGGGATCAATAGGATTTGATTGGCTATAGCCTCTCATATTGTTAAATATTGATTAGCCTCGTAGATGAGCTCTATTGATCACGCGCTGGGAGCTAATGTGATTATAATCCCATTAACTCTGCCGTGAGTCACCAGCTAGATCACGTCTGGTCCGTAGCGGACTGAAAGTTGTCGATGTAGTTCAAAAGGTTCAATCTTTTTTATGTTTTGTTATAGTTTATCGATATTATTTCATCAATAATCTATCTACCTCGTAATCTGTTGATCTAATTTACGTACTGGTACAGCAGAGAATTTTGAGTTACTGCCCATGAAACGATGTAAAAGTCTCACAGCGCACTTCTTCAACTTGAGTTATCCTTACTTACATAATATTCTAAAAATGATCATTTACAGAAAATTCCAGTATAACTTCAACATGTCTATATTAATCCGTATTTTTTCTTTGTTGCAGGTAAATTGCCTTCCACTCTTCATCAAAGGTACAAATAGAATATAGTATGACGTATTTACATAATCCCATATTTCATCCTGGGGATGACCCTTGAGAAATATTCTGAAAGGCCATGACAATATTATTCCCATTATTGTAGCTGCTGATATCACTGCTAAATAATCCTGAATTCACCAACACCCGGATCGAATGAGATCAAATTGCTTGTCTACAATAATAAACGAATTCCAAATCAACTATCTAAACTACAGTTGCTCTACTACCCGACATGTTTCGATTTGCTACTGAGAACTATAAACCAAAACAAGATTCTCCTAAAATCAATGGTCATGGGGCGTCTCCAGGTCCCCTTCTAAGCCTCACCCTGAAAGACGCCAGAGTTCGGCAGTACATACAGCTTTCTCTCTGCCGATTGCCCAAATATTTGCCTTAAAGCGATGTCAATCTCCCGAGGGACTAAGGAAAACCCCGTCCGCTTTCACCCCCTTCCAGTTCCTTCTACCCTGTCGGATATTCAGGGCAGAACAACAGGCGTCCCCTCCATTGGCAAAGCCTGTCGCTTTATATACCGGAGAAAGGGGTTTCCTTTCAAACAATGTACTCAATATACCACCGGTAAAACCTAGGTTCTCACGTGTTTTTTGAGAAGAAATGACAAACGCATAACGTACGTAGCGTGTTTACTTATGTAAGACGAAAGCTGAGTTCTAGATTGGAGGTGCTGTACAATCCTGGAGAGGCTTATTAAATCAAGTCTTAACTCTAATTGGACCATGGTGTCACTAGTGTCACCGAAAACATCTTAAAAATTCTATACCTTTCCCAAGGTGTCACCAGATTAACTATATTTAAATTGCAATTTCAAAATTAATGGACAGAGCTTAATTTTTTGAACAATTTTTTGTACATTTTTAGGAGTCAAAAAATGATGTTATAACAAAAATTATTTTTTAAAAATTTCACCGATTTTTTTGGGAAATAAATTGTTTTCATGTGTAACTCTATTTTGAGACTTCAATAGTCCACAAAAAATTCTGCTGTCTATTAAATTTAAAATTACAATTCAATTTTGGTTACCCCGGTAACACCTTGGGACAGCTGTGGAGTTCCTGAGATGTTTTCGGTGACACTAGTGATACCATGGTCCATTTAGGGTTAATGAAGTAAAGATCCAGATAAACCGAATTTGTCCGGAAAATACTTATTGTTAGAGCCCAATGGTACCTTGCCCACCAGTTCCAGTACACGATAGTAATCAATAAAGCTCAAAACGTCCCGAATTTGAGTTGATCAACTGAACCATCCACGTTCACTATTTTTCAGCTCACAACTGAAATTCCATTTATTTTTATCACTTCGAATCTCAAGTGCCCAAGCTTCCATTGAATCCAAGTGTTTGATGTGTTCAGGCCCGAAGAAATCAATTTTTCTTCGACCCTCTCTAAAACAAAATTTAGAAGGTAGGTACTGATCTGTCACTGAAACTGAAAAAACACATTTACACCAATTTCCGACCTATAATTTCGAAAATGTACCCTTAGACTCTGCAAATTCTGCCAACAAACTGATTTTTTTTATTTTTATAGTAACTACTGCAGGAGACCAAGCCCCATTATTCTTCGTTATTTTACTTTTGGATTGGATATCGCTGAACATGACGTAAAATACTTAAACGTCTCCTAAAATTCCGTAAAAGTTGTGGAGTGAAGAAATACTCAGGAATTTTTTTCTGTATTTTGGAAGCTGCAACCTCTCAGGATTGTCCAGTCATGGAAAGTGTTGATTTACCTTGAAGATAGCACTAAAAGACAAATTTTGTCTTTTCAGTTACTCTTGTGGGGGCGAATTTGCTAGTACAATGATTCCATCTTGTTCCATTCACCACAAAGACGTTGCAACCAACCGGACGTGAGGTCTGTTTGGGATGAATACGTAGGAATGTGGTCACGAAGGGAAATGATAAATTTCGCCGAATCCGCATTGTAATGATTTACGATCTTCCGTTGGCAAACTCTTCTTGGCTTGTTGGTCGAGCGAAGAAACATTGTGGTTTTGGGGGCGGGTCGAAAGTCCGCATCGTTTACGTCTAATGCTCACATCAACATTAAGCGAAAATACAAAACTATACCAATGCATGTTTTTTCCGGAACTGATGGCTACCAAAATGCTCAACTGATATTCATCAAATTAGTACGGAAGGGACAAAGCTATTTCAGAAGATTAAGCTCAACATTTAAAAGGCTGGACCAATTTTGACGAACTTGAATAGGATGGGTCCTGATTCCCGCGTCCGACCAGTGCGTTGTTCAGGAATGTATGCAAAAACTTGGTAAAGATCGGTTGTGAATAGATTATGAGAGGTTAGGACTCATCTTTCTGACATACCCTGCCAGATAGGACGTTCTTTGTTGGAATCTATATCGTCTTGCTTGGTTACCACAATCACATTTTTTTATATTTTATTCACACTTTCGATATTCAGTTTGTTGTTGGGTAAATCAACACATATAGGTACTTCTTCAATGCAAATACATTCTTGGTTCAATTTTGAATTACATTCATTTCACAAACCATAATCCGTCCCGTGAATCAAGGGGTACCTACTAGGAAAAAGCTTGTTATCTGTCGATTCATCCAAAGGTAAAACGCCCTCTCTGAATCGGCGGCTGTCTAAAAAAAAAAAAAAAAAAAATAGCAAATTTAAAAACGCTGCAAATCATTACCCAAAGGTTTTTTTTTCTATATATATCTCTGGTCTGCAGAGAGCTCGGCTTTGCCAATGTCACTACCATTAGACCTCTGTGAACGGAGATTAGACCTCTTTTGCGATTCAACTCGTGTTTCTGATCTAGAAAAGTAAAGTAAAAGTAAAGTAAGCAACCATTTTAGGTTGAAATTTCGTCCGACTGCCATTCTTGGCGTCGCGGACGTCATCAGCTGTCTCCCTAAGGGGAGATCAAAATTTGTTCTGATGATTTCGCTCATGGCTTCCCAAACATCACCGCCCTGGGTTGGAACGAGAGATTGCCGATCGTCTAATAGACAGAAAACTTTCTGCTAGCGACCAGATTCGAACTCGCATCCCCGCAAGACGGTTCTTATCTTATCACCGCAGTGGGTACACTGTCCACTAGACCACCGACGCCCAAATGTGTTTCTGATCTATCGTAAGCCCAACCCAAGTTCTCGTAGGGAGCGAACGGTTTGTCCTACAGGGCTTTGAGTGGTCTCTAAAAATTCTAAAAATTCAAAACAATCAAATTGATGGACTAACAATACCTTTATATAAAACATTTTTGAGCTAGGGCGTTTTCAGAATGTCAACCCTTATAAGTGACCGACATCAACCAAAATCTTCGGGGCACAACTAAACCCAAAATGGAGCCCATACACCAAATTTCACCAAAATCGGTCCATAGGAACTAAAGAAAGTGCCGCGTACGGCGTACGGCGGTCGGACGGCCAAATTTTAATTCGATTTTCGGATTCTACGTACCTTGAAACGTAAACCAACAAATTTTTATGGGGGGTGGGGGGGTAAAAAATTCTTTTCTTGGTCGATTCCAAAGGTTCATTATTGAAAATAATAAACCAAAAGTGCATAGTAAAAATTTAATTTTTTTAGTGAAAAATTTGGACCAAAGATCAACAAATCTAGAATGTCGTTTTCCTCGAAATGAGCAAAATAGAGGTAAAACTCTCCTTGTTAGGACGGCGAGTATTATACAGCTCATAGTATACAGTATTATACAGCTTACAGAGCTCTTATGCAAATAATAAGATTCCACCCTTATTCATCAAGATCGTGGTACCTCCATAACAAATGAATGATAAAGTTTGCTGTTCCCAACTTAGTTGAGACCTCTGGATGTGGCGTCTTATACAACAGAGCATACTTGCTTGAAAGTAATTCAGTGGAAGACTATATCGGGTTACCCGCTACATTAGCGCCCCCTCCGTCCAATCCTCGCTAACTTTCAGTCAGTGAAAACTAACTTCCAGGGTGTACAGCTCTGGTGAGAGGTAACGGAGGGAAACGGAGTAAATTATTCATCCCGGTGACATTTACTTGGAGCATTTGGAGTAGGTACTGAAGCTACGTGGGGTTGCTCTCTATTCAATGGCCACTCAATACTTTGCAGTCTTAAATGAAATATATGCGAGTATACCTGGAAGGTTGTTTTGAAATAAACATGTCTACCAAGTTGGGTGGGCAGTAAAGCTCCTCCAAACACTAAAAGTAGAGCATTAACATGAGCACTAATAGTTAGTTTTATTCTCTGATATGAAAAATGATGGTGTTATTAAATTTAGGAGCAACAAGACACTTGATATTAGTCAACCATACAGTATGTTTTTCTGTCTCTCAGAAATCCTCTTGGAATTGGAAACTGGTTTCGCCTCCGACAGTCACGGAACGAAAATTGTTCAAATAGCTCGAAAAAACAAAATGCGACTAAACATGTGAACTTAACCCTTAATTTCCCACTTGTTTGAAAAAAAATGTTTTTTTTCGGTGTTTTGTTTAAATTTATTATGTTAAAAAGGCCCTATATAATCTGTCAACTCAAGAATGATCTTCCCAAGGGCCACTCCAGCGCTATCTGCGTCAGCAAAACCTGTCCAGAAACCCAATTTTGATGGAGTAAAAGAAGGAAACTTGGGAAAATCCTTGGTGGTATGATAGGATCTGCCATTTCTCATCAAGTACAGAACCAAGGAATAAGGTGGAGGAGATTCACTTCATAGAGGAACCTGTGCTGCCTTTTCTGAGAAAACCCAACTGCAAGGTGAGAAATGAGGGTAGAAGGTACCTCAAGGGCCCTATTACAGTTTGTCAACTCTTTTTATTAATATGTTATTATTATTACGTTTTTTTTCACAATTTTTTCTACTCCGCATTTGGAGTATCAAGACCAGTTATGGTTCAAAAATTGATAAACTGTTGCAGGTAAAAATCATACTTCCAGAAAGATACCTCTGGATAACCTCTATCCAGGTTAACCTCTATCCTGCTGCAGTTCCTTTAACTTTTTTGGGCTGGCATACTCATCAATGTCTCCTCTAATAAGTGATTCCAACTGCATAGATACGTAATGAGGGAGTAAAAACTAATATTCACCCTCTTATTAAACGAAATGGGGGAAAAAAATACTCGCAAAGTGAGTTATAATTCCCTTGGAGAGATGAATTAGTAATTAATTACTTTGCTAAATGAGTCTCTGAGAGTATGAACAAAGGAGGGAAGAGAGGGACAAGCTAGAGATTGAATTTCCTGTGACCACTGCCAGGAGTTCTTTGAACGAAGCTCGCTTCCTCCTCTCAAGTTGATATTCATTAAGAAAATGAGAATTTCTAGATAGCAACAAGTGTTTACTGACAGGTCTTTTTAAAATCATGGGACACTTGAGTGTGCGCAAAAGCTACTATTTGGCAATAACAACGCAGAGGACTCAGCCCGGTCAAAATACACATCCACCCTTGCAAAAATTCCTTCCAATATGATAATTTGCTTGAAATTTAGAGATACATCGATCTCTTCTATGCAAACATTAATGCTCGTGGTCAAAGTGCGCAAGTATGGTTTTTTTTTTTGATTTTTCACCGCTCGGTTAGTTTTATGATGAATGAATGACGAATAGCTCAGACAAAAATTATATACCATAAAATTCTTACAAAAATTATCCCTACACCTTTTTCACTTAAAATTACCTTTTCTGAGAAAAAGCCGTTCTAAAATTATATTCTTCATATTATGCACACATTTCCTCGCCACCTATGAGTAGTTAAAGTACTAAAGAAATTGAGGCTGCGAAACATATTGTTTAGTAACGTGTGCATTCCAAGGGACGAGGTATTAGGAATAGTTAAATTTCAACCAGTATGCGATATCACATACCTAATTGACACGAATAAACAGACCGATCAACGAAATCGGTAACTAGACCACAAGAATCAATAGTCTAGGATACCCGGGTTCGATTCCAGGTCTTGACATCAAATTTTTTGTAATTTAATAAATTACGTGTTTGTATTGAACTAGCTGAAGAGCCTGCTAAAATCAGGTAAAAACAAATCATAGGTATATGAGAAGAAAACCGGTTAAGAGAAATGGGGGTTATGGGCCGGTAAATATTACAGAGTTACACTTCACACGGATTGGCATTTTATGTATTAGATTTTGTTGTTTTTTCTTCCTGGTCTATCTTTGTACGTTCATTTCAAGTATTAGTCTTCATATAATTTCTTCCATAATGATGAAAATAATACTTAAGACATACCAATCCGTGATAAATTGTTTTTCCCGCACCGAAGAAAAAATTGGATACATTGTTTTCGAAAGTAGAATCAAATAATCAACAATAAATAAATAGGTAATAATATTTTCGCTTTATTTTTCGACCGCACAAAATAGTTTCACTCAATATAATTTAGATAGTACGAATATGTTGAGGACGTATCATGTAATTTTCTGCGTTATTTTGGTATCAGAAATTGGATCCCCTCACCCTCAGCCATCATTTAGAGCGATATGAGAGCCTAGAATTTGAACAGGATTTTTAATCCATGATGTACGTTACCCAACATGTGGATTCAAGCCTCCCCCCCTCCCTCACCACTCTAACGGCTTCGCTATATTCGGAAGGAGTTTCTAACTCAATCTGGTTACCTCGTTAATATTTCATCACCAAAATGTGTCAAAATAAAGGTGAGAAAAAAAGAGAGAAAAAAAAAACACCTCAAAAGACTTATCTCGAAATAAAATATTACTATTTATTCGGCCCTTTCAGACCCAATATCACGGGTTTGGCACCCTTCTCACGGTTAGCAACCCCAATAGCTGCCCTCCCGCGACCTTTTCGCAATATAAATTATCGCCTTTTCCGACAAAACTCTTTTTTTTTGCCAACAATTTTTTTTGTTCACTTAAAACCGACTAGCCTCATAATCCTTCTTTTCGGAGGAAAAAGTGGGGAAAATCCTGTATCGATCCATTGAGCCGAAATGGGTCCATGATGCGAGCTTAACCGCGTCCGAAAAGCCCTTCTTTGAGCTTATTTGAATTCCCCTCAGGACCTCTTACACTATTTATTCGACCTCGTTCTCCAAATACCTCCGTCATTATTTATAAATACCCAGATATTGAATTTGGGGTATTGAGGATATTTGCTTCCAAAGGCGGGAAAAGCTTAGAATTCATGCAGCAGTTCAGCAGAAATTTGAATCTCAATTGATTTTCTCCAGAATTTACAATAATGAACCTTTGGAATCGGGGAAGGATGAACAAATTTTAACCTCCTTCAAAATTTGATGGTTTGTGTTTCAAGGTATGTAGAATCCGAAAATCGAATTTAAAAAAATCGTCCCTCCGCCGTACGTTACACTTTCCTTAGTAACCAGGGACCATTTTTGATAAAATTTGGTATATGGGCTCCATTTGGGGTCTAGTTGTTCTGCGAAGCTTTTGGTTAAAATCAATCACTTCTAAGGAGTGAAAAATAGAGGTTGTAATTTTCAACCAGTTCGCTTCCTATGAGGACTTAAGGAACAGAAATTTAAAAAAATCAAAAACACGAGTGTGAATCGCGTAAGTCTTTTCACTCACGGGATTAGACCAATTTTAGTTGTGCTTCTCTACAACCAAGGACCAAAATTCGTAGTGAAGGATAGCGATGTCTAGCGATGGCAGACGGCACTATTAATGGAAAAGCCGTTTTCCCTGCCGACGGGTGATATATACAACAGAATAATGATTCATTATGTGGGAATTTACAGCGTTTTTCCAATTTCACTTGAAAATTCATTTTAATACGTACTTATTACTCCATTTTGGGGTGTGAATATTTGTACATCAAACAAGCGTGTATGCAGTAATAGATTATGGTTTCAGAGACTAGCTGGAGGTCTCGTCAGTGGTGATGGACGATCCATTAAATGAGGCGCTGGCCGCTCAACCGGGATGTGATAGGATAGAGCTTGTAGTGTAGCACAATCTGTTAGAGTTCCCATTCGCCGTGTTACGATGAATTATTATCAACAAGGATGTAGTCCTTGTATTTTTAGTATCATTGCTTCCTTCAAAAATAGGTAAGAAAGCTATTCGTGCTGCAATTTTTTTTTAAATTTAGCTCTAAATCATCATTTTAATTTTGCGTTCCAAATCTTTTTGATCAATATCGGTTTGATTTCGGTGAGTCGTTCTGTTTTGTCTCCAGCAAAACCATATTTTGAGGAAAACCATATACATGATGAAAATGATCCGAATTCGGGCTACCATTAGTCCAACAGCAATGAAACTCATAATATTGTCGTAGGGCTGACATAACATGTCCAGACAATTTCATGAAAACTATATTTTCGTACGATTTGAGCAAATTAATTTTTCTGCCTCTGAAACTCAAAATGCGAGTACAATTTAATGTTGATTTTGGAGGACCCATATGATTTTGGTCTTCTGCACGAATTGAAAGCTTCCCTGTCTTTTGTAGTGAGGAAGCAAAAAATAAAGTACACAAACTTGGCAATTACTTATTATAATTTGTCATCGCAAGTTGCAAGGATGGTTCAACTTCACTATGAATTCCAATGTTCGGAGCTCACCCTGATGAAAAAGATGAGGTCTCTGAGGACAACTTTTAATAAGTTAGTGCCATGAAAGTTGCTCTTATGAAAGTGATGGTTCGTGAGTATGGTGAGGAAAGTTATGGAGAGGGGGAGGGACTTAATAAAATCTCGTCCGGCTAATCAGTGTCAGAGCTTGTGGGAAGTTGATGGATGTTTTAATCTAAACAGAACGGGGAAGGGAACCTGTGGTCATCCGTCTTTCGCCACTCAAACTTCCTCGGTCATAAATCCAGGTCAGGTGGTGGTGACCGAAAGACAGTGACTTACGTCTTCCATAGCCTATGCTTTGATTTGAGCATTGATTTTAGATTTCTAGAATGTTTTTTCAAATTGAAGGTCTGTACCGCATCCTGAAGATTGTAATAAGGTACTTCATCATAGGAAGGTGCGTACCTTAGCGTAAGAAAACGTATAGGGCGTTACGACTGTTCTTTGTAGTTACTAAAAGCCAGCGTCCAATTGCGGGCTCAAAAATCGACGTAAGCAAACCCATCCCAAGAGCCAAACGCTAAGGAGGTTGCCTTTTCGTCCAGGTGTTTGATATCCACAATATTACTATCAATAAATTATCGGTCCTTGCGAGAGTTTCCCTCAATCAAGCAATCACCATATACACCAAATCCCACCGTTGCCATTGTGCTTATGAGATGGAGGTATACTACTGGATGATTATGAATTTCAATCCTCAGACGGAAAGTTTGGAGACAAATCTACTGTGTGTTACAAAAACATGGACATCGAACAAAGACTACCATCAACTGTTCTGTTTACCGGGTTTGTCTGAGAAAGGTTTGTAGAGTCCGACCTCACCCTCGACCCCGGAGCAAGTTGCCTCTGTTTATGTTCAGTGCTCTTTTATCCATATTCTTATTTTGGGTGACCGCATGTGGGAGCGGAATCACACGTTTCAACAGTATTCTTCTCGGGTCAGGTCGATGTCGATCTTTCACTCAAGGCGGTAAGGCAAAAAGTAGGTGTGGTCAAAAACAGCAGTACAAATTCTATTCCTCCCAGCCTGAAATGGTATTTACTTTAATCTTTATTTACTATACCAGAGTGAAACACCACAACGGGGACTTCGCCTCAATTTTAGATTCTGGAATTTCAAGTCAAATCCTATAATAGGGCCCAAGAATAACACCAGAAATACCCTGGCGAAGAAAAAAAACCGTAGAAGAAAATGCCTTAAAAAGTGAAGCCTTTGTCAAAAACTACCGCAAAAATCGAGGTGAGGACGTCACCACCTCAGGGCTTCCTCTCGCAAAACTACGCGAAAACTGACCGAATTCACACCGCTATGCTCTGGCGAAGCGTAAAAGAAGTATCTCAGCAAATAGTATCAAATAACGAGTAGAGTCGTAGCGCCCTTGTGACCACACGAAAATGAAATAATGTGATCCAAATAACGAAACTAACTAATATAGAAACTAAATAAGAGATGATGACTAATAATGCTTCATAAACTAATAGGGAAAATCTTATTGTGAAAAAGAATGAGTAAAACTGCTTCTTTTTGTCACTTTCGCGTCTTCGTTCTTCCCTTACCCAGTTCGCGCACTCCTGTGTTCGACCACGTAAGCTAGTTTCATTTACGCTTCCAGAGGTATCCTACTGTAGTAATAGTAAAAAGTAAAGTAAGCAACCATTTCAGGTTGGATTTTCGTCCGACTGCCATTCCTGGCATCGCGGACGTCTTCCAAAAGAAAGATCAGAATTTGTTCTGATTTTTCGCTCATGACTTTCCGGGGGGCGATGAGAGCCCCAGCCGCCGAAAAACGCACGCTATCGGCGATGAGCTTTGAACCCACGATCCCCGCAGAGGTCGATCCAAAGTCCACCGCCAAACATCGACGCTCCAACGACCGTAGCCACACCGCTGTCCTGTAGTAAGTGGCACAGATCCCCCTATGAAGTGACTGTTCCTAATAGTTATTCCATGAATGGAATCAGATCGGTTAGGCAGCTTAATATGTCGCAACATGGCTACATTTAAAATTTCCATCTGCCTTAACCCTTAATTTCCCACTTGTTCAAAAAACGTTTTTTTTCGGACTTTTGAAAATTAATGATACTGGTAGATGTATAATGGTAGATGTATTTTGATAAATCTATATAATATTTGAGCAGAAGGTTCCTTGAAGGCCCTATTACAGTATCAGCTCAAGAATGATCTTTCCTAGGGCCACACTAGCGCTACCTGTCTATAAACACAATTTTGTTGAAGTAGAAGGAAACTTGGAAAGATCCTTGGTGGGATGTTGGTGTCAGTTATTTCTTATAAAGAAAATAACTAAGGAATAAGGTGGGAAAGGTTCACTTCATAGAGAGATTTGTGCTGCCTTAGACAGTGGCGCCATCTATGACGAGGAAATCCAACTAATACCTTACAAAATAGAAATTAATGAGGGTAGAAGGTAACCCGAAGGCCCTATTTCATTCTGTCAACTCGAGAATTATTTTGTTTCTTCTTTGAGTATCAAAATAGCCAATGGCTATCAGTTTTGGGTTAAAAGTCGATAAACTGTATCAGGTAAAAATTGAACATCCCAAAAGATACTTCAGGTTATTAAGGGTTAAATTCTCTAATTTTTTGATGCTTTTTCGAGCAGCACACTATGGTTGTCTTCCTTATCAGTGAACTCTCTTTCGAAAAAAAATTAGAAAATGTAAGAGATATTCCCCATTATTGGCATGAGTAAAACTGGCTGGTTTGTATGACCTAGACATAGATACCGATTTCCGTACTCCCAACACCTGTCTCGAAATGCTCGGTAAATCTGAGCACGATCCCTTCTATACATTAATCCTAATACGAACTTTCTTTCGTAGTTTCGTCCGATCTTTATTAGCTTTTTCGCAGCCTCGGTTCGACACTATTTATGGCGAAAGTGCTCAAGTGGGCTCTCGGGAGTGTGGACGGGGGTGAAAAATAGGAACATCGACCAACTAATGAGGCGTATATGAGTAACACCTGTGGTTTTCTGCCGTGAGGACTTCGTGTCAAGTATTTTTAGGAGGTTAACAGCCGGTTCCAGCTATCGGGGTTTCCGACTGGCCATTCCAGCCTTCGAAGTTGGCGGTGGAAGTTTGTCGACCTGCGAACTGGAACGAATCTGTACACTGAGTCTCCATTTGACAATTCGAGAGACTTTTCTGGATATTTTATTACAATGGATCGGAGTCCGTTAGGTTGGTCATACCTATCGTCGTCGTCTTACCATGGAGGACACGCTTCTTTTTGCGGTAAGGATGTTCTGAAGGAGTCAATCCAGATTTGCCAGGGAGTACGATAGGGATGCGCGCGTAGTTCATTATTACCTAGGGGTGGAATAAGTGAACTTATTGATGATTAAATTGAGGTTCTACGTTGTGGTATCATGGCTATGAATGCATATGCAATGGTTTTGCTCTCAGAATCAGTTTCATAACTGTAAGAATATATCGATGCTCTAAGGTTTTGATTTGGGCCAGACAAAGCCCAAAAAATCGTTGGTATTTTGGATTGGATATATCCAAAGTAGATATCCAAAGAGTATATATACTCTTGAATTGATGAGAAGTTCTGGAGCTACCTACCTATGGTGTGATGGCATTTGGTGGAATCGGCTCAAATAACTTACTCACGCCACTTCCGCTTATTGAGTGTTTTTGTGATTCCCAACTAGCTGGTTTATTAACATTTGTGTTATAACCGTATTCGAGCGAATTTCGTTGTCAAAATGGTTAGAAGGGTTTGATTTTTTACAATTACCTAGTCGAAATGATTGTACGCTCTTTGATTTACGTCAGGAAATGGGTTAGCACAATCGCTCTCACCCCTGACGTAACTTCCTCGTGATCACTTCCAGCGTTCCCTGATAGACTGAGCTTACAAGAATTCGGCCCTTCGACTGAACTTCTGGACGGAAAAAGAAAACTCGCCACGAAAATTCATTGCTTGGGGCGACAGCGAAGAACGGTCTCCGCCAGACCTAGAGGGTCTGTAATCTTATTTCCCCTTTCGTGTCGGCCGAGTTCATTACTTTTCTCCAAGAAAAGCTCAAATCCCCTCACTTTCCCTTCTTCAGCTTCCACCCTTCCCTTCTCCCAACCACGCCCCTTCCCTTTCATCCACCTGTCTCCGTCTCGTTCCATTTCAATCAAAACCCTTCGCTTTGTGATCCGAAAACCCCCGTTGTGAAGTACGTCGTCAAAAAAAGGGCTTCTCGTAAACACATAGTGGGATGGCCAGCAGGCGCAACGGTAACTCTCGAATGGAAGGGCCTAAATCCGATAGTGGCTGCCTCACCTTTATGACTGAATCCCCTCTTTTCCTGGTAATAAAATCTCTGAAACCCGCCCACGTTGGCCATCGAGAAGTTACTTCGTCGTTTGCCCTCGTTCAGCTGATTACTAGTGTTCAATTGTGGCATTATGTCTAAAGCCGTAGCACCGTCATATTCTCAATATATCAAATCGACTGGATTCGAAGAGTAGACAAACCTGGTATCCACATGCTTCTCTGCTGCTATTCAGGACATCCACGCTTTGTCATAAAAAATTTCCGGTGGGTAAGTTCGAATATGACTGGCTACTGGAGTTCTAAACAAAAATTCTACATGAAACAGTTTACTTGTTGATTGTTGAAAATGAAGCAAGAAATTCTTAGACATTTTGTTCTATTCCTTACTGCCAGGAACATGCGTAACATCCACCAAATGAAAATCACAAACAAGTCATTTTACAGATTTATTTGCATTGCTGACGGACTGTAGAAGCTCTTTCGTCATGTCCAGCATCCATATAATTTGAATTGGCAGTTCAATGAGCGAGCTTTTCTGACTCCTTAACCTTCTAGAGCTGTAAAATGTAACCAACTAAAATTAACAAACTGATTTTCAAACCTTAAAAACTGATGTATTTTTAACTTCAATTATTTGGTTTTATTAGAAATTTAGGGTGGAGTGGATATGGCATAGCTCTTCAGGATTATACGAGTACCATTCTAATCAATGAAATACATAATATCTACTAATATTGACAAATGCCGTGGTGAACGAGGGCTTACTTTAAGGAAATAACAAGTAAATGTTGTAATAGGAGCGGGTCTGTTTGCCTTAACTTCATTGTTCAATGTGACAGACGTTCAATATCGATCTTGAGTTCAACTTTAATGTTGATTTCAAGTTTCCATGAATTATTCTACGAATGAATATCAAATTACGGCGATAACACGGTTTGTTGTAGTCTAGTTGACGGTTGGCGATGTCACAGGGAATAATGTAGGTACTTCTCGTGAGTCTTTGAAGGGACTTTAATAGAACTACTGTGGTTACCAATTTCATTTAAAATTGATTTTACCACGCTTTGTGGGTGAGTTGTGAATTAGTAGGAATCTTTGTCATTCTGGTCCGATAAGAAGACTGAAATTCAGTGTTCTAAGATTAATAGAAATCGCTCTCAATCTCTTCCAGTCGTCCCCAAGATGCTCGTGGAGCTGGCTATAGTTCCTTCCCATCCTTTTATTCGGCATCTAATTACCGGGTTCTCGATTGATTGAAGTTAGCTTTACCGTTCACATAACTGATTTGACGTCCTCTTAGTCACTTCCAGTGGTTACCTAGATTTAAATACTCAATTTCAGAGCTCTACAATGAAAAACGGGACCGACAGCTTCATCGCTCGCAAACCCCGTCTTCCACATAATCACTCCAATTTTTGACCGACTTCACTCTTCGAAGCCACCCACCCGCTCGTCCCACCCCCCCCCCCACCACCACCACCCACCCGCCCGTCCCCTCCGGCATATTAATCTCGGACGCCTGCCGCCCCTCAACAAATTCAAGGGGGACCACCCTCTCATTCATTGGGGACCATCCTCCCTATTTAGAGTGAAACGCTTATTTCTTCAAGATAAAGTGGATTGTGAAGCAAAATTTTAATTAAAAAAAAAAAAAAAATGATATTGAACTCAATAATTATTTTGAAATTAACTTCAACATTTCACTGAAAGACGAGTTTCCCGACTTTGTGTACATATTTGTGTACATTCAAATTTAAGGTCCGATTCTAAGCTTCACAAAAAATGAGATGCTTGATGAGGGGGTTTCCGATAACCATCAAATTCCAGTAGACTACCAAGTGGGTCTAGCACATAGCCTTCTCATCATCCAAAACATGTTGCAGCTGGCTAAAATATGAAGTTCTAGTCCGATTCCGATGAAATTTTCAGAGATTGTACGAGTTGGCGTGTAGATGGTCCTCTATGAAAATCATTGCCCCCGGACTGATAGCCGCTGCGCATGTGCAAACGATAATTTCCTTTTAGCAGCCATCATTTCCACATTTTCCATCCGACTTCAAGAAAATTCTCAGAGATCATGCAAATTGGCATATAGATGGTCCCCGATGAAAAGCAGTGCCAAGGAACTGATAATAGCCACTGCGCATGCGCAAACGTGAATTCCCTGTAGGAGCTATACTTTCTACATTTTCCATCCGATTTTGATGGTATTTTTGGGATTGCGCGGATTTGAGTGTAGATACTCCTCTACGGATATCATCGCCCCCGTGTCACTTACGTTAAGTGAAACAGTTTGGTGCAGGAGGAAGCGAAATAACAATGCGTGCTTTTCGCTCACCAACAGGTTCTAATTGACTTAATGCTTATCCAATGGGACGTCCCCTGGAATGCATGCATTACTAAACAATATGTTTAATAATTTTTTGGACTCACTAATAACTACTTAAAACAATAATACTGTAGGTATAGGTACTAAAATAAAATGTAAAAATTAAACAATAAAGTTACCTGCTATATAAAAAACCTCAAAAGTAATAATTAATTCCACAATAAAACTCGGCGCTTTGCGCCTCGGCGGGGGGCTCCGCCCCCCTGCACCCCACGGTTTATTTTTTTTTCCATACTCTGTATGAAATCATAGGAACACAGAATGTGTTTTTGCGATGCTAGTCATCCGTTAAATAAAAAACAACAATAATAAATGTGGAGTCTTTGGCAATAATAAAATAAATAATTGTTAGACATTTAATTTGGTCTAAAACCCTATAAATGTTATATAAATAAATATGTAACTACAAGAAAAATACTATATAAATTGAGAGCTTTCCAACGAATGGTGAACAATTTCTGTGCAATGAACACTGCGGGAGTTCTATTTCCTTACCAACGGCTTGGTTGCACGTGAAAATCATTATAAAAGGCGCGTAACGGTTTTTTCTGTCGCTTTTTCGTGACGATTTTTTTTCGGTAGGTCATCGCTAAAACACATTCTGTGTTAAAAACCATTAGTAATTAAAAAATACAAGTAAAAGATTTAAATAAGAAAAATAGCGAAAAATGTAGAAAAAAGGTTAACAGTCGGTAACTCAAAGAATACCGACTTTTAACAAAAGTACTTGGTAGTAGGTAAATTATGTAAAATTAAAAAAAAAATTAAATAATAAAAGTCGAAAAAATTAATAAGTTAAAAATTAAAACGAATGATTTAAAAATTTAAACAAAAGTACTTGATAGTAGGTAAGTTATGTTAAATTAAAATCATTAAAGTCGAAAAAATTAATAAATTAAAAATTAAAACAAATGACTTATAAAATTAAATTTTAAAAATAAATTTAAAAAATCACTAAGAACTAAAAAATAAAAAAATTATGAAAATACAAAAATAGTAAAATAAAAAACTTTTTAACAAAAAAACGGACCGACCTCAAAACTGATGATGGCATCCCACTAAAAAGGAAAAAATAATAACGACAATTTATTTAGATAGGTTGGTAGGTAGGTACGCATTGAAGTCGCCGCCGTGCCCATCTGCAGAGACAAACATACACAAGTAGATTCCACTTCCATCTGGTTAGTGTTACAACATGGGTCGATAGTGCAATACAAAACATGAATGAGAGTGGGTACCTATCATTGAGGTAATGCATGTGTTCCAAAACTATTAGGTAGTACGTCACTGCTGTCGTATGAAGGAGGATGAGAGAGTGACAATAAGTGTGAATCTCAGTAAGAATATTTCCTTTGATAACAGCTGAAGACGTCTGCGTCACCAAAAATGGCAGTTGGATAAAAATTCAACATGAGAAGGTTGTTTACTTACTTACCTACCCCTTCTCCTGTTTTGTATTGCACTATCGACGCATGTTGTAACACTAACTGGTTCATTTGAGTATGAACTCATATCACAAACCCACATCATGACCTAGACAATTCTACATTCAATATGCCATACATATAAGATTAATTAGATATTATGTAATCAAAGATTGATCACGTATAATTAGATAAATAACTATTAGATACTATCTAATCAAGAGATGGTTTGTTGGAATCCAAACATTTCGTACGGGGATTCACACTTATTGCCACTCTCTCATCCTCCTTCATACGACAGCAGTGACGTACTACCTAATAGTTTTGGAACACATGCATTACCTCAATGATAGGTACCTACTCTCATTCATGTTTTGTATTGCACTATCGACCCATGTTGTAACACTAACCAGATGGAAGTGGAATCTACTTGTGTATGTTTGTCTCTGCAGATGGGCACGGCGGCGACTTCAATGCGTACCTACCTACCAACCTATCTAAATAAATTGTCGTTATTATTTTTTCCTTTTTAGTGGGATGCCATCATCAGTTTTGAGGTCGGTCCGTTTTTTTGTTATAGCAAATCTTGATCACCGACCCTGTTATCCTTGTTTACTGAGGAGGAAGAGAAAACAGGTCTTCAGGACTTTTTTATAGTGTTGGGCTATGACCCTACCTTCGAAAAAAAGTATGAGAGCTGTGTGGTTTTTGAGGGTGTTAGGAGAGTTTTAAGCTCATGCTTCTGTTGGAGTTCGGACCTGAATGGTATTGGATTCCTAATGTAGGTAATCAGGGAGCTGTTGGTGGATTTTAATTCCTGCAACTTGGAAATGTATCTTTATGATCATCGTTGATACGACGGGTCCAAAATATTACAGTATACTACCATGTTTCTCGGAGATTTTTCATAAATCTATCTAGTGGACATTGGGGCCGTGTAGATATGATATGTAAATATCATTTCTTGATTTTGAAGCACATACCCGTTGCACGCCTTTTCTCCATCTACCCTACTTCTCTCTAAGTTCTGGAGTGTATTTGATGACGTCAGGATCCGCCGTCATCCAGGTTTTCTGCAGAAGAGTCGCCGCTCGTGGCCTCCTCATTACGTCAGGCTCGAGCATCGCGTCCACCATTTTCTTGCAATCGTCCGACGTTTTGGTGATTCCAACTTGAGACCATCTGTTGGAATTACATTTTTGGAAATTAAGTATAAGTTTCCCTGGTGTGTCTCGTAGCTTCAGCTCCTGAGGGATCCAAAATTTACTCCAAACCCAATAGATAATTTCATCAAATTTGGATGCAACTTACTTGTAAGCTTTTGATTGTTGAGCCAACAGCAACTGGTGAGGTGCTTTCCTCTTGAAAGGTTTTTCCAGGTTGAACATGATGAACATAACAATTCCCGTTGACCAAATATCGACTTTTTTAGGGCAGAACGGTCGACCTTCGAGAATTTCCGGCGCTGCGTAGGAGAGAGAACCACAGTATGTTTCACACATTAGTTCTTTTCCTTCGTCATTGACATATTTTCTGTAAAATTAAAATGAATTCAAAACA
Source organism: Apolygus lucorum (assembly GCA_009739505.2). Classification (NCBI taxonomy): domain Eukaryota; kingdom Metazoa; phylum Arthropoda; class Insecta; order Hemiptera; family Miridae; genus Apolygus; species Apolygus lucorum. Next base: position 35,720,633 of record CM019173.2, read on the forward strand.
TTAACCGCGTCTTTATCGAATATTCTGGAATAATTGAAAACAACACATTGTAGTTTTGCAGAGTATGACGAATGGAAAATTGCATGATTGAACTTTTTTCAACAAAATGGTGCAAATAACTAAAGATGATGACTTATCTACATGAAGTTCAAAATTTGAATACAATAACAACTTGTTCAGAAACTCATTCAAAAAATTAGCAAAAAAATAGTTTGCAGAACTTTAATATCCGGATTTTGCTTGAAAATGTTGATTTCTCAAGTTTTTAGGTAGTAGAAACTGGCGAGATCACCGATTTCTCTCCTGAACCCTACAGTATTGCTTCAATAATAGATAGATTTTCAACAAGCTAGCAGATCAAGAAAATTCGAATTCAAACTTTTTTACTGAAGCTTCCACGATATACGGACCTAGCGAATCCAAAATCTGCCAATTGTATGTTGAGATTGGCTGTGACGAGGATGTTTTCGCATTTGATGTCTCTATGAGCGATACCGGTTTTGTCCAAATAATCGACAGCCATGAGCAGTTGGCGCATCCAAAGGCGACCGTGGTTCTCAGGCAGAGCCCCATGCTTTGTGATGTACTCCAAGAGATCACCGTTTTCTGCGTATCTGTTAACAGTGATGGAAAAAGAATATAATGATTGCCAGTGGTAGATGAATTAGAAATTCATCAGCAGTTCTGCCTCCTTCGAACCAAGATCTGAGGAGATACCGTGATTTTATGCGGGATTGAAATGGTTGATCAAAGCCAACCACTTAGGGCGGAATTCATAGACAAGGCTTGAATGTGAGCGAGCCCTCAATTATCTGAGTTGAGGGTTGGCCTCGACTCAACAGTCCGTATTCATAGTTGATTGAGACGGCCCACTTAAGTGTTGTGGTCGCCTGAGTGCACACTGAGCCTGAGGAGACGCTCAGGGGCTACTCAACTCATTTTCACCTTAAGTTGGCAGCCTTGGTGGGGATATTTCCCTGTTTCAAGGATATTTTGGGTAAGAAGCACTGGGAAATTTCCCTCTCGTATTTTGCACTGATCGTGAGTTATAACCTTGTCCCCGGTTCTTTGTGGTTATAACAGTAATGAAAAGCTTCTTACTGCATTTTCGTTATTGTGGATGTGCATGCTAATTTTTCTATTTTGTCCGATTTCTTACAAGTAACCATTAATTTTGATTTATTAGCAGTGTTGAATCAATCAAATTGAAGTCTGTTCAATTATATGAGGGTGCTGACATTTTGTCGGAGGTTTGTAACTTGATTTCTACCTCCGCAATTTCATCAGTTGGAATGAATTTGCTGCCATCGGACTCTGAAGAAGGTAAGAAATTATGATTTCCTTAAATTAGCAGTAAAAGTATGTATCTATATGTAGGTACGATACGAAAGAACCACAAAAAGACATTTTGGTATCCTTTTTATGAGTGTTCTTAGGCATCATTTAACCAAATCAACCCATTGATTGTTTCAGACAAATTAACTTCTCCCGGCCGAATGAAGAAGGTTTATCCATAAGCAAATGTACGAATATTTATGACGTTTGGAACCCTTCAAAACCTTTACCTACCTACCTACTTATTTATTCACCTGTGTGAAACAATATAAAGCCCGGGATAAACTCGTACCTGTATGGATGTTTTTTATTCAACTTGTACTTTATTACCAACCCATATAATTTTCTACAAGTATTTTCTACTTAATCATTTTACTAGATCATAAAACAAGAATGAGTATTGAGAATGAAGGCGAGAATGTTTGACAACTTCAAGAAAGAAACTCACAATCTCGGAAGATTTCACCGAGTTCGGGGAGAAAATAAGAGTCAGACATAAGTAATGACTATGAATTCCGCCCTTAATGTTGGATTCATTGAAAGTGAAAATCATGAATTATTGTAATTAAGGAAAATATTGAGGTAGGTTGGTATGTTGGACCACTTCAGGTCTGGGACAACGTTTCGCTCTATTAGTTAGACTCCTTCAGAACTCCATCAAATAAACGACCATAATAATACCTCATGAAGAAATACGCCTTCTCGTTCATTTCCATCATGGCGTACACAGTGACGACGTAGGGGTGGTCGATTTCCGACAAAATCTCGATTTCCCTCGGCAAAAATTTCTTGATGAAATTGTCTTCCACGACGTTCCTGTCGACGACCTTGACGGCCATCTTGTACGTGCTGTTGTCCGCTTCTTTCTCTGGAAGTTTGTACGTCATCATGAAGATTTGACCGCAGCTGCCCGACGACAGAGGTTTGTCCACGTGGAAGCCTTTTCTTTCAAGTTTCATGATATCGTAGTCTGTCAGTATGACTTTGGGCTCCGACCTGTGACAAATCTCGATTTAGCCGTTCTATCCCAAGTTGATATAATTTTGCTTCCGAGTCTACCAAGGTAGCGGAAGCTTTGTTTTCACTTTTCAAGGATGAAAGAAAAAGTTCTCTAAAATCAAAATTTTCACTCGCGTTTTGCGTTTTAGACCTTTCTGAACAATTTTGGTTCCGTGTCTGTGTGTCTGTCTGTCTGTCTGTCCGTCTGTCATGAATTTCTTGTAACTATACGAAGTTATTGTTCGATTTCTATGAAATGTTCAGGGATTGTGCGGGTTTTTCTAGATTTGGTGATTTTTTTTAATGTTTGTTGGGACTACATTCATGACTGAAATCTTCTGCAATGTGGCAAAAGGACGTTTACCTACTCGTACGAGCACACTTGGACTTTTTGCGGTACCTTTATTTCTCTGAGTTTCTAAATAGACTCCTTTACATGTAAGTAGACAGGAAATAAGATTTCCGATGTTTCCGTCGACTCATCCCGTAACGCTGATGACCGATCGATACTCGGTGAATCCCGGAACAAGGAAATTGTCTGTCGAAGAAGCACTAAAGGGACGACGAAAACCCATTTAATCGACAGATCCCGAGTGGAAAATTAATTGAGAGCCGAAGGGATTCTCCGTAGGATCTTGAATACTACGTTCTGGTTCGTCGTAATCCCGAATTATTATCGGGCTCTACGGGGATATTGTCAAGGGTCTATCGATCCTTCGATCGATATCAACAAACCTACTGTTACTTATGGATTACAACATAGTTCCACGCCCCAAAGAGTTGGTTTGTTCTCCAAACCTTGTTGAAAGTTAACATGGTATGTTATACTGAAGAAATGATGGACACCTAGTGATAACCTAAGCTAGAAAACCACATTCTTATATTCATCGCATCATTCAACACGGTCGTCTTCACAAAGCAGATGTGGTCAAATATTTTGAAGCTTCTCCCGGTCAGTTTAAAGATTGCATCAGAATCAAGGTAAATTATTAGATTTTACACTTCAGTGTTTAAAGAAGTGTACCTGGTAAAACTATAAAAACTGGTCCAATGGGATAGCTGCATGATTCTTAAAAAAATGTTTTTTCTGTGTAGTAAGTACATATCTGTAAGTAAAACTCCCAAAACCGCTTCTTAAAGAGTCAAATTACGGGATTCTCGGATTCCAGCGGAAAAACCTTCACGCACCTCGGACATACTGCGGGATGAGAGCTACTTCATCGCTGTGATGATCAACGCAGCAACAGGAATAGCAACAGAAAACAACGAAAATATGCTTCATTCTGAGAAATTAAAATATGCTGAGACTGAAAAATATATTTTACCGTTGTTTTAATGTCACCATTATTTTGCATCCTTATTTTAATGTTTCTGACTTCAATCTGTCCTCGAAAGCAGTGATCTCAACGCTTTGTATCGAAAGATTCCTTTTGCCAGGTGAGGTCATCGTTTTTGCCTGGCTCTCATCTTTATGGTTTCAGCTCCTTGATTCAACTACACCCATGGAGGCTTTTCCCAGTACAAATCTAGCCAAACCACTAATGGCCCTTTCCAAAGGGCTAGGACTCTGACTAGGAACAGAATCCGCGGAGTAGAACAATAAGCCACTAGGCTTCAGTGCTCTGTCCTTCCATCACCCTGATCCGCGGATTCATCTACAATCTGCAATCTCTTTATGGAAATACGGCTAAACTAAATGAAATTTCAAACTAAAAACTGATACTGAAACGTTTTCAAGTGCGCTAAATTTGAATCTGACGTCAAAGATACGAAACTCCAACCCCTGCAACTACCCCATTTTCGGTCATGGCCTCCGATTTCTATTGAATTTACCGAGTTTGTATGGGTTTTCTATGATCAAATTGGGAAAAATGAACCGAGTCAGGATATTGATCTTTGCAGTGATGTCAACGCTTTCTATCGAGAGATTCCTTTTGCCAGGTGAGGTCATCGTTTTTGTCCGGCTCTCCTCTTTATGGTTTCAGCTCCTCGAGTCAACTACACCCATGGAGGCTTTTCCCAGTACAAATCTAGCCAAACCGCTTCTGGCCCTTACCAAAGGGATAGGACTCTTTGACTAGGAACAGAATCCGCGGAGTAGAACAATAAAGCCACTAGGCTTCAGTGCTTTGGGCTCACATCACCCTGATCCGCGGATTCATCTACAATCTCTTTATGGAAATACGGCTAAACTAAATGGAATTTCAAACAAAAACTGACACCGGAACGTTTTCAAGTGCGCTAAATTTGAATCAACGTCAAAAATACGAAACTCCAACCCCTGCAACTACGCCATTTTCGGTCATGGCCTCCGATTTCTATTGAATTTACTGAGTTTATGGGATTTCTATGGTCAAATTGGGAAAAATGAACCGAGTGTTGAGATATTGATGTTTCAAAATTTGCACCTCAGGGAAGAACGGATTAAATTTTGTTTCTAAATTTTTCCTAAATATTGGACATTGTTGTGTTCTTTTTTCCCGATGAGGAACTCTTTTGCACTGGTAAAAACTTAGGTGGGGACCTGTCGTCCGACGTTGCCCGCTGGTGCTTCTCTTTGGCCGTTCGAGGGAACCTGGGAGACCTGACGCGAGGAGCCGTGCTCGACGAAGGACTCGAACTCTTCCTGTTGCTCATCTCGTTCGTGTGATGTCACATGAGATAACTGGAGTTCAGGGGTGTCCCCAGACCCACTGAGATTTTGCTACCTGTTGGCCTGTTCAAGAGAAAGGAAAGTGGAGTTGTAAAAAGCGAAAAATAAATCCCACAAAACAACAGTTGTTTGTACTAAAATGGCGGTTGAGAAGCAGCTGACGGTGCAAAGTGCAGGGGAGTGTACAGCGGGTCTGTGCATCGTTGTACTACGAGGCGTAGTTTTGTAGTGGTACCTCGTTTACACGTGTAACATAGCTGCTCCCCAATGTGCCATTGTCGTCATTCAAGTATTAAATATAAGTCCACAAAACTAGTGTTATTCAAAACTCATAATATTCATGTGTGTGTAGTTAGGAAGTGAAAAGTTTAAGGTTCTAGCATGTGAGCTTAGATCTTATAAGTTTGATTCCATCGTTCGAGCTCTGGAAGTTGCTAAATAGGTAAACTAGTCCAGAGGAAACTGGTTGAAATTGTCGATTGATCTGCCAGGAGCTTCCTCAGAGAAGTGGTCAGAAGTACCTGATATGTTCAGGATATCTATTGGAGTTTCCCCATAAGCCCTTTAGATAAGTTTTTCTCCCTGATGGCGAAACATGTCAAATTTAAGTAATTGCCATTTCAGGACCTGTTCCTGAAACCTGAGGACTCTCCTTCCAGAGGACCTCGAATCCTTGTAAATGGCAACCCTATATATACTAAGTTGAAGTTCGGTTCCGATTGTGGAACGGATTGTGGATTCCGATGGTGGAATAAAAATCAATGAATTAATAACTTAGATGGTCGGTGAGGACTAAGCTTTTGATTACCTCCGAAGAAGCTCGTCGCGGTCATTGTCAACGTGTTTTGTGTTGAAAGATAGTGATCTATTTGCAGGGAGATTTGTTTGAACCATTTGGCTCACGCAAACGTGAACTACTACCTCCAAATCTCAATTTTAATATCGACTCAATTCAAATTTCGAAAGTTGTTGACGTTTTGTTCATCCTACGAATCGTGGTCTGGTCCTGTAAAATCATGTCATGGATACCAGGCCTACGAGTCACACCCATTTGCCCGACTTTCTTAACATTCCAACGAACATTTCTCACATTCATTCGATGACTACTCTACAACAAACCTTTTCAGCCTCAAACCCAATATCTTCTTGATGTTGTCTTAGTCGCGTTGTCTTTCTTATCACAGGTCCATTCCTGGAGTGACGGCTAGTGCGGATTTCTATGTTTTGTTGTTCGTGCCATTTTGTGTATTTTGTGGGTGGTCGGTACGAGTGATTGTTTGACTTGGGCGTCCCGGCGTATCTTAGTGGCAACACATGGTTGAATGACATAGAAATCGGGAAGACGGATTCGGGGCTCTCCCTCGAATTATTACGAACTAATACTTACATCGGAGCAGGAACCCAACAAAAAATTATGTAGTTAGGTAAATTCCCGCATCATTCTTCACATTTCAACCCAACTTGCTGCAATTTTATTTAAATGTTGATAAATGATAAAAAGTAAACATTTCTTTTTTCAAATAAGAACCCCAATTTTGTCTTATTGAAAATTTAAATTTCACTTAACAAATGGTTAGTAGTTCTAACGTTCAACAAAAGAATTCTCCCCCGTTCTGAATTTCACTTCTCAATAATTTGTTTCAGTGAAGAATGTGGCGAGTCGTAGCACAGCTATGAGTACGTCACCCATATAAATTTCATCGAATCTTTGAAATTTATTTGTTAAATTAAACTCTGCTTATATAATATATTCGCAGAGTTTAATTTAACAATCATCATATTATGATGAGATATCCACAGCTGAATAGGGATGGCAAATTGAATGGAATATATCGATATACTGAATTCACTGGGGTATACAGTAGGCACGGTACATTAAAAGTTAAAATAATTGTTTAGGAAATCCGATTCATTTCGTTTAGTTGTTAGTTTTGATCTAGACACGCCTCCATCACTTTTGGCTCAAGTCAAATAATTAATTGACCCTTAAGAGCCACCGTGTGTAAGCCAATCATGTACACATGTTTGACACCAGAGCTGAAGTCAGGAGTTTGAAATCAAGCCATCTCGTATTCAACTTTTGCTTCCGAGATGTAGCGGAAGCTTTGTTTTCACTTTTCAAGTTTGAACAAAAATTAATTTTCTCAAAAATCAAAATTTTTACTCGTGTTTTACGTTTCAGACCTTCCTGGATCTGTGGCGTGTCGATAGTCCCCTATGAAAATCATCGCCCCCACACTGATAGTAACCACTGCGCATGCGCAAACGTGAATTCCTTGTAACAGCCATAACTTTTACATTTTCCATCCGATTTCGATGAAATTTCTCAGGATTGTTGAGATTAGCGTGTAGATGGCCCCCTATGAGGGTAGTGGATGGTACTTAGAGATTGATGTTTTGATATTAACTACTATGCATCGGATCTCTATACAATCGGGTTATGGATACGAGGAAACTATGTGCCAAACCCACTTGGCATACTTTTTTTGCCGAAAGTTAAAACTAAGTATACTTAGTTTACTGCACTTTATACATAAAATACAGGTACAATTTTTTGGTTAGAGATATCCGGCTCGTCCCGTAGTCTTCGTCGTGAATCACGAGTCAAATAAAGCACTGCCCGAGTACTTTTTAAATTTATTTAAATTTTTGTTGAATGTAAATGTTTCTCGTAGGGCAGAACTTAGTGATACTATACTCATTCTTAAGATTGATTTTACAGTATTCAAGTGAGATAAGTTGTTGAACAGAGTGAATTTACTTCTCGTGTGATTCCAATGGGACTGGAAGTATGAATAAAATCACTCGCGATGAGATTGTGGAAAACCATTTTAATAAAAACGGAGTTTAGTAGCGCGTTGTCTATTTCCACGAAAATAATGAGTTACAAGTTAACCCTTAATATCCTGAGGTATCTTTTTGGAAATCCAATTTTTACTTGCAATAGTTTATCCACTTCTAAACCAAAACTGATTGCCGTTGGTTATCTAGATACTCCAACTATTGATTGTGTAAGAAAACGTATTAGTAAAACCAAAATAACTCAAAGAAAAACTGAATAATTATCGAGTTGACAGACTGTTATAGGGCCTCATTTCTCACCTAGTTGGTGAAGTTGGTTCGGTTTCCTCATCAGAGGTGGTGCCACTGTCTGAGGCAGCACAAATCCCATCATTCATGAGCTGAACCTTCTCCACTTCATTCCTTGGTTCTGTACTAACAGAATAACAGACCCCAACATCCCACCAAAGAGTTTTCCAAGTCTCTTTTTACTTCTCCAAAAAAATTGGGTTCATAGACAGATTCTGTTGACACAGATAGCGCTAGTGTGGCCCTAGGAAAGATCATTCTTGAGCTGACAAACTGTAATAGAGCCTTTGAGGAAACACCAGCTCAAATATTCTACAGATTGTCAAAATATATGTAACTTTCATTTTAAAATTAATTTTTTTTAACAAGTGGGAAATTAAGGTTTAAATCGATTTTGACGGTTAGGTCATCATCAGTAAGTTAGATATTTTAGTTATTGTTTGTTACTAATGATGACCTAACCGTCGAAATCGATTTAACTTGTAACTCATTATTTTCTTGGAAATAGTCATCGTTCTACTCAACTCCATTTTTATTGGACTGGAAGTAATGTCTGCTATAGTAGTACCTGGGTTCAACAATAGAGCTCTCCCAAGTTGCCAATCCACCTTCTCCATAATTCATAACAACGAAGAATAATGGTGGGTTCGTAATGAAATGTATTCAATTTAAATCCCTATAAATTTCATCGAATTTTTGTCAGCTCGACTTCTTGCACATCCGCGTGATGTGTGAAGACTGTTGAGCTTATAATCCATAGAGTACCGGAGAATAGAGGCGTGTCGCTCCAGGTATTTCCCTGGAACGGTTCCAACGGTTACGGTGACAAAGATGTAACCGTTCCAAATTACCGGTACCGTTCCATTACCAGTACAGGCGATCAAATCCCACTCACATGGCATGGATGAAGCAGGCAGTCAAATCCCTATCGTCCTTCTTCCATGCTTATGATCTCAACTTGCAATAGATTAGCATCATTTTCCTTGACAATTCGCTAATAGGAAGGAATTTGAACAAGTGTTACAAAAGAGGCAAATTATTATAAATAATAGTTACCAAACAATTCAAGGAAAGAATAATGACGTTGCAGTTTAAGAACTTAACATGACAATAATAAATTAATAAAATTTGGAGACAACTTCCATGCTAACCTGTCCAGAAGATAACTTCCCGCTCAAGAGCCATTCCATGTTACTATTGCATTCTCAGTCCATGGAAGTAGTAAGAGCGCTTCCAGATACAACATGGAACAAAACTGAGAACAAGATCCATGCTTACCGGTCCAAAACCCTTCCCGGTCCAGAGCCATTGAACTATTCTCTATGATATCTTATCGGTCCGGTTCCATCCTTACCGGTCCAGTTCCATCCTCACTAATCAGAATGATCAGATTGATGAGACGATTGATCAGATCATTCTGATTGGTGAGGATGGAACTGGACCGATGGAAAAGATTCTCTTCCTGGTCCAGACCCATTTCAAGATATCTTATCAGTCCGTGGAACTGGACCGGTAAGGGTCGAGTTTTTGTCACTGCGTGGAACCGTTCCAACCTGATACTCGGTTCCACAGTCCCGGTACAGCTGTACCGACACACCTCTACCGGAGAATAGAAATGGGCGATACTATCGATTAAAAACTATCGATACTATAGATCATTCTTCTGCAAAGATCACAGCTTTGCAATTGTCACTATTAATTTATTTTTTACCTACTAGGGCATTTTTGAAAATTTCAACCCTTCATTTCCATTTGGTTGGTGGTAGGGGTTGAAATTTTCAAAAATGCCCTAGTAGTTAGGTAGTAGGTGGTACCTATGGTTGGTAGGTAAAAAATAAATAAATAGTGACAATGGAAAAGCTGTGATCTTTGCAGAAGAGTGAAATAATTGCAGCGTTTGTAGTTGTTCCCATTACTCTGTGTTTTATAGATTTCGATTGAATGTCCATCACTGGGACAGTGTCAATTACTGGCTCCACCCAAATGAAGTTCTCTATGATTCAATTCAGGATTGGGTTGTGTTCGATTGGATTGGGAAATTCCTGAAAACAATACAGAAAAACTTACACCACTCCAGGGCATTACCTTACACAATACCGGACAGCATTTTGCATTCTCGGTAAATACGGGCTCCTCAGTTATAAACCTACCACAAAATGGATGTTGACTTTACATGACCACGTTCGGTCAAGTTACGGTCTATCGGTACGTTCTTTTACTTGTCTCTCACCAACGTCGCGGGAAATTTTTTTATTCAACCAGGATGGTCCGCACAACAGATTTCCCTCGGGGGCTCTGTCATATTGAATAAAAACCTGCCTTATATCTCTACCAGAGCTGATGTTGAATTTTTTTTGTCGACTTATTTCGAACGTAACCGAGGTTTTTTCTCGTGTCCAATAACAACGAGAGACGTATTTTTCTTCAACCTCCTTGAAATATCGTATTTTGAAAGCTGTGGTACAACATCTATAGTACAGTTTCGGTACATGTGGTGGCTCAATTCATAGGTAACGTTATTTCAGTAGATCATGGAAAACACTCAAGAAATGAAGGTATGGCGAGTTTCGTGGTTCAACGAAAATGTTTACAATTTTCTTTGATCTACAAAAATCTCCATAATTTTTATGAAAAAAAAAAAACTCACAATAAGATGAAAAAGACTGTCATATTGAATTGGAGAAAACCATGCAAGTTCACGTAAATTCTTCTTAAAGATACCTTCGGTGCCAGGTATGTACACCCCCTTTATTGGAGCATCTCGGCGGGTGTTCACCGTGGTGTCATCAACCAATTTAGTGGTAAAACAGTAGTAATCAATGGCATCTCTTTGAAAATGCGGTCACCTTTAGCGTCAAATGAGCCCCATCAAAACGTTGGGGAAAGGTTACTCATAGGATATTTTGGGCCTAAAATCCAGCCATGGACAAAACCATTAGGCGATCAGGCTGGCTCACTTCCAGGCCTCTTCTGTGTGATTGGAGATACATTTTAACTAAAATCAGACAAATTGTTTTAAAAAAATGCAGTGTTCAAAAATTTTAAAAATAAAAAACTTCTCATGACACACGACGAATTGGGATCCCTTTTCTTTTTGGTTGTTGAATGTATCAAGTCAGTCAAAATTCGGTTTCGAGTAAGGGGCAATTCGAGTAGAAATATTGCTCTTAAACAAATTGAAAGGGATGGGAAAAGTGTCTTTTAGGGCGGGTAGAATAAAACGAGGGGATAAAGGGATTGTGAAGAACTCTCTTTAAAACCCTTCTCTGCTTACACTTAAGGTAGTTATATATGATTCAGTTATTGACGAAAATGTCGAATGAAAAAAGCTCGAAGTTGGAGAACGCGGGGTCAAAGGGGAAGACTGCGTGGGTTTAGGGGCTGGAGGGTCAAGAGTTCATCTAGAGGCCATGAGGGGTCACACATCTGGAGCGTTGAATCCACGTTACGCCCACGTAAGTATGCTTACTCAACAGTATGGCCTGGTGGAAGCAATTTTGCAAGAAAACTAGCAAAAACTTAAGTATAGGAAGATATTAAAATAATCCGCATCTTAAGGTACTTATAGTTGCAACTTGATTAGGAGGTCCTTACATGGTAAATAATTGTGGTGGTCTTGGTACCTATATCCCAACTGCTGTACCTTAAGTTGGAGTTCCAAAATTCATAACTCAACCAATATCTTTCGTTGGCCCTAGCCAAAAGTAGGGTTCACGATCATATACGAAATTCCATATTCTACGCAATCCCCCCCCCCCCCCACGAAAATCGTTAAACTTGAGTATTATTCTAAAAAATTTTAATCATTTGAGAAAAAATGTAAATGTTTCTTTGTTTTTGGTTCTTTTAATCAATTGAATTCGTGCACCAAGAAAAAAAAAAATTGATCCACCAAGACCACTTCTATTTTGCTTTTCAGAGCTTCTGAACGATTTTGCGTCTGTGTGTGGAGGCAAAATCCCTTTCGTGTAAAATACGGAATATTGTAAGGTTTTTCGGGGCCGAGTTTCGTTGTATTCAGTCTAATATTATCGTGTGCACTTCACCATTCCCACTATTAACCCGCGAGAGGTGATCACCCTTAAACGAGGGTTGGAGGTGATACCTGAGTGCCGTTCTCAAGTCACGTTTTCTCGTACAATTTTTGCAATAACTCCGTTATTATTTGTTCTATCGACCTACGACTTCGTATGTATACTCTCAGATTGTTGAATGACAAAATTTATGAGTGAGGGTATATTAAAAAATGTTTAATAAAATTTATAAAAATTGTTTTATGTCCCAGGCCTTGTTTTTTCGTACATTTTCCATTATAACTCTGCTATTATTCGTCCTACCGACCTGAAATCCCGTATGTTTACTCTCAGATAGTTTACTAACAAAATTTTGGTGAGGGGGGGGGGTTATATCAAAAATCAATGCGCGTATGCAGTATATACATACATTTATCATATAGCTCAGAAAAATTGGTAGCTCTCATTACTCATATAATGACAAGATTATAATACGGTATGATGACTTAGCATTCAGGCAATAAACAAATTTCAGTTATTTTGCAGACATAAATAGCACATAGCGTTTGTGAAAAAATATTTTTTTTTTATAGCATCAAGTGCCTATAAAATGTAGCAAAAGTGCACTGGAAGACTGGAACCCTTGTAGAAAATATGTCTCGACTAGAAACTATGTAAACTGCAAAGAAACTTGAAAAATAATGATTTGGGTTGTTACTGACTTGCTCTATTTATACGTGAGTAAGTAGACCCCTTGAGATGATACCTGAGCGTCGCGCTCAGGGACCCCTCCCCAGCCGCCCCACTAAATCGAATTAAGCCGGGAGTACAGTTAGAATCATTAGGGGCACATTCTAGGAAAATACTAAAGAGGTTTTGGCAATAGGAGTCCCGTTTTCGAAAATGTTTCAGAAAATGTGAATGATCTAAGCGCTGCGCTCAGAAATCACTTCTCGCGGGTTAAATTAAATCTGAAAAAATCGTCGAAACACAATTTTATTGAAGGCTCCTAATGAATTTGTAAAGAATATAACGTGCAGACTTCCAACTCCTCCGATGATGAAATAACAAACCAAGCTGAAGGTTCGCTCATCCGCAGTAGGCGGCCAAAAACGGTCTCATGAATACAGAATCGTCCTCATGAATAGGAGACCAGCGCGGGACAAAAAAAAAGAAGACGCATCGCTCTTTTGTATTTGGGTGGATTTATATCTCAAACTGCGGAGCTGTGCCGGGGGACCCTTTATAATTTATTGAGTACAAATAAGAGGACCGGTTTTCCGTGTCAGAGAGGATGGAGGTATGTTGGTGGAGAAAGCTTTCACTCGGTGTGAGGTTTAAGGATTTAGAGCTGGTAAGTTTGTCTACCAACGACAGCTCGACGGGGGAAAACAAAACGAACGGCGGATTCTCTTTTTGCTTATTCTTTTTTTCCGAAGAATGGAAGCGTTGTAATACAAGGCCTATTGACAATATGCGTTTTAGTAGTTATCTTCAATTCGACTGCCTATCCAACAATGAAAAGCTCCTTTTTTCACAAAAAGAAAAAACAAAAAAAACAAAAAAAAGTCAGATTCGCTCGTTTAAAGGAAATTTGGATCCTCAGCATGAGTGTTTTAGGAATGGCAAAGCTTTAAAGTATCTAATATCTGACGAGAGTTGAAATGGAAAATTCAATCTCCTCAGACGTTCAATCGTCAGCTTAAACTTCTTCCTTGAGATTTGCTGCTTCAGATGTTTCAAAGTGTGTATTGCTGCGCTGATCTGCTGTACAACCACTCGTAAAACTTAGTTTTCGATCTTGGGCAGTTTGAAAATTATTACCCATATTTTTCACCCCTTAGAAGTGACTGACGAAAACCATTGTCACTATCTACCAAACATAGATACCATCTACCTACCACATACCTACGTCACAATCTAGTTTATTCGGAACGCCTCACACTCAGTTCGAAGAAACGGGGAGTTGAGGTTGCCCTAATTATTGGAAAATTGTATTACTGGTTGCTAAGGACTGAGTACAACTACTCGAAGGAACGAACAAAGATTGCATTTTGATCAGCTATATTTTGAACGGAGATTAGGCCTCTCTTGCAATTCACACTCGTGTTTCTGATTTATCTTATTTACTCGTAGGGAGCGAGCGGTTTGTCTTACAGAGCTCTGGGTGGTTCCAAAAATTCTAAAAATTCAATACTATTTAAAATTGGTGAAAGTTCATCGTATTTTGAAACGTTAACCAACAAATTTTGAGGGAGGGGGGGGGGGTGACATTTCTCAGACGATTTCAAAGGTATTGAAAATAATAAACCAAAAAAAGCACAACTTGACCTCAAATTGAGCTGGTAATTGGTCCAAGGTAACTAAAAAAATTTGTAAGGCTTATAAAAGACGGAAGGGAAATTTTGTATTGGATTTTCGGATTCTACATAACGTTGAAATGTAGACCATAAAATTATGATTGGTTGGTGGTGGTAGTGGAGGGGGAGGGGGTTTTATTGCTCGATTCCAAAGGTTCATTTTGAAAATAATAAACCAAAATAAATTGATACAACAGTAGGTAACTTGACCACTTTTTGCAAGTGTTGTACTCCTCTACTCGTAATGTGGTGGGGGATGTTGCCAACGCGCCTCGCCAGAAAGGATTTCCCTGTTACGCTTCCAAACTAGAGGTTCGCGGGGGTCGGAAAACCGACCTTATCGATTCATTTACCAGAGTTAAACCCCAAGAGTCGAGCCCGGAGTTAACTCCTACCCTAATAATTCCCCCATTGATTCCTCCCCCATTCGAGAGAGTCCTTGTAACCCACAGTCGAGGGTCCACACGGCCAGAGGCACCGAGGAACACCATTAGTCGACGCGGGTATTCCGTGGTCTCTCGTTTACCTGGTTGAAATGGTGGGTTTTCAATTTATATCCATGCCGAATAGTACACCATTAATCAATTCAAATGTGTATAATATTATTAATTAACATATCGTCTGCAACGTAACGGGAGATGTCTGAAAAAAATCGCTAGCCAACATAGAAGCGAAAAAAACCATTACACTAGTTTAGTCTATTAACATATATATAATATTCCATTGCTGTACATGTTATTTTTGTTTAGGCATCAGTCTTAGAAATGTGAACGTTTTTAAGGTAAAAATACTTCAAAGTTTAGAAGTAGAATTTGTTTTGGTAAATTTCATCAAATTATGACTAAAAACGTGAAATAGAGGCAACACGTAGCTGTAGTACAACCTCGAAACTGGTCTGAGGTACAATCATGAGTCATTCTCATTTGATGTCGTAACAACGAGCCTTGTTAGAATTCATCAAAATCCATTTGTGAGTGTTTGAGTATACTTCCACCAAATAATTATAAAAAAGGAAAACAGAATTCATCACTCACCGAGGGCTTATGAGGGCTTACGAGGAGTTATTAAATCTTATAATAGCACCTCCTCCATCCACCCTTCCTGCAATTTAGTTTTTACTCAAGTTATCTTTACTAAGTTGGTCGCACTTTGCTCGGTGTACCACGAGAGATTGAACTCCGTACGAGTGATCAAGGCGCACATTTAGATTCCTCCTTCAAGACCGCTCGGTGTTGCGGGTCATTGCCTACTCGACCTCGAATGTAGTTTGAAATCCATCAGCTCCCATTGGCTGTCCGTGACAATCACAAGTGTTTGTAAGGCTCACCAGAACTTGTGTCAAGAGGGTTCAGCCGAACCCACTTGAAAGAAACGATGACAGAAGAGTGATTTAGGCCCTCACAGAAAGGGACAACTGGCCCACCATTGGTAATCGTACGCGCAGAACCTTGGTATGGCTGTTACTCAATATGGGATCCCAATTAGGAAAGTAGTGCCGAATAACTCCTGAGGTATCATGACCAAACACTACAAAAATACTATATAAAATACTATTGTTTCCCCATTTTACCTCCAAGAAATGATTGTATTGATGAAAGATGAAAGAGAAAGACAGATGAAATCGACTTTTCTATTGTACAAATGTCGAGTTCATTGTCCTTCTCGACGTTTTGAAGCCATCTAACGAAGAAAGAAGCATCTTGAGTGGACCTCGCTTCTGGGTAAACTAATTTATTATAAATGCAATGAGTACATACCCTCAGACTGCCAATTCAGGGCAAACATATCGATTCGGCCTCTCTCACCCATAGAGCTTTGGTCAACAAATTGTTCCACGTATCGACTGATATCGCGATCCAGATCAAAGCTATCCATCCGCAAATACCAAGGCGCTCTTCAAAAGCCGGCAACCTTCGAAAACGAGTCACCTTCCTTCGAAACTTCCAGTTTAATGGGACAGTCCATCAATTCTGTCACCCCCTCAACCTCTGTAATCAAGTTAAGACTGCTTCCAAGTCCTAGGGCTGGGTCGAACTAAACACGCCCCCTCCTGGAAAACTCCTGAAACCTCCGTTGCCAATTAAGACCTCTAGCTTCGTCTTTGAGACCCCCCGATTGTGGTCTCGGAAGCGTATTAATTGCATCCAGGAGGTTTAACCCCTTTTCCGACTGTCAACATCTAATTTAAATTGCGGAGCGCCTTCAAACGGATGGCAAGCGGATTTATTGGCTATGACAAGCCTCTCAACGGCCTTTCAATTACCCGATCGTTGTTCCAAATTACAGGCTTTCGTTACCATCAAGTTAACAAATAGTTCGGGCGTAAACTGAGACAATCGCGTCTGGCGGCAATAACCGTCAACGACTGAGGCAATATCGCAGTTGAGAGAATCACCTTTTAGTGAAATGTGCTCTAAACTTGTCGTTTGTGGGTTGAACAAGCGATTAGTATCGTGGAATTAGATTTACCAGCGTGAAACCATCACCACAGTGGTGCTGCCTAATAACAGTCAACACATCGGCAGTTCGAGTGCAATCTTTCGTTTCTTCCCATCCTCACTCATGGTAAACCGTGTTTGCTCCTGAACTTCCTTCATCTAAATTAATACCCTGTCTGGTTTGAATCGTGCTGATTCATTCAAAATTCTGGTTGCCTATCAAGCACACATGTGCACAATGTTGAAAATAAAGCGCGTCTTTGAGTCAAGACGTAGCAAATTTGGTGATTCTGTTCCAGATAGAGAGTTCCATGGCTCTCCATTCACCTGAATGAAGAGCTTGTTGCCCCACGGATCTGTGTTGAGATTCCTGAGTTGTCACCATTTTTCGTCCAATACCATAACACTGTGGATTTATTAGCAAATTTGTAAGGAAAATGATGCTTTTATCATGGACTTTTTGATTTAAAAAAAAATTGAAATCTTTTGGCCATATTCTAAAACAATCCCTGAAGTTTTTCCAAAAATGCGTGCGTCTAACGATCTATATTGTGATGTTCGGGAATCACAATTATCACAGTGCGAACTGCTTAATCACCATCAATTTATTTGATCCTCGTGGAAAAATTCGATTGCCGTACGAAGACATCAACCACGAGAGGATCCAAATCGGCAGAGAACTTCCCTTCCAGGTCTTCCACCCTAGTACCTACCTACTGGGAAACCAAAAGCTCCAACTGATTCCTTGATGCCATTACCAACTTGGTGGGCGGTGAGTGGCACTTTCCTTCAGGAGAGTCTAGCCCCCAGACAGTATTAGGGATGGCATATCGAATGAAATATATCGATCAAATGATATATCGTCAATGAGATATCGATAACTTCGACATATCGCAGAAAATATATCGATATTTTGATATATCGGAGAAAATATATCGATATTTCGATGTATTGGAAGATCTACTTTAAAAAGCATGTGAAGTAGGTAGGTGAATTTAACCTTCATCCGCTCGCGCCCCCCTGAGTCACACTAGCGATCGCGGGGCGGCTGATAGCCGCCCGTCACATTTTTCCTTATTTCAATGGATTTTTTGGTACTTCAACTCGATAACGACAAGGGTTTGGGTTGGTCATCTTGTAAGTGAGTTCATACACATTATTTAGAATGAAAAACTTTTATTGAAAATAATTATAAACTTTGGTAAACAAAAATTTAAAAAAATAACGTCATAATATTCTTTCTGGGCTTACTGCCTAGTGACTAAACTATCACACTCTGTTCAATAAATCAAATTGTTCTTCCCTAAAAAACAAACAAACTGATAAATAAAATGAATAAAGGCGTTTAATTTTTTTATGCTCTAAGGCATTCATGTTGAAACGCTCTAAAACTAGGTTTGAAAGTGTGTACATACAAAAACTTATTTATTTGTACAATACATTTTCAAGATAAAATTGGCAAAAAATATTTCAAATGAATATAATTGGAAGAAGTGACATAGAAAAGTAAAAACAATGATTCGCTACCCTAATAGACTCAGAAGCAATACGAGTAGGTACCAAAGCAAACATCACAAATGATGAATGAAACTCAGGTTTTTATCGCCATTTCTTCCGAAACATACATAGCTACTCATAAGGAGGCTGAATGAAGTAAAAAAATATACTTACATTTCACCGTGGACGTTCAAAAAAATGTTGCACTGCCGATCGCGGGGCGGCAGTTAGCCGCCGAACTTAGTCACTCAAACTTTGAACGTGTACTGACAGCCACCAACATAACGCAGGAGGAAAAGGTTAACGACATCTTGTTGAGGAAAGTCCAACTAGAGAATACAACTGCACTTTCCCGATCTCTTGCGTGCCAGTTATGTTTTGCCACGCAAAATTCATCGAGGGCGGCAGTTTGCCGCCCACGCGAGCGGATGAAGGTTAATAGTTTTAAAACAATATAAAAATCATTTAGGATGACATTTATGGCCATATCGGAGTATCTACTTGGAAAAACTTGAAGAAGTAAGTAGGTAGGTGAATTTAAAAGTTACTCACATCATTTTGGAGGAAATATTATCGATATACTCGACATATCGGAAGATGTATTTGGAAAAACCGCGTGAAATAAGTATCAACCTACCTACTTTCAAAAGTTACTGGGTATGAATGATCGAAATTCATTATTTAAAAACTGGAAAAAAGTGCAAAAATGTCATTGTAATGTTAAATTAATTCATAAATTGACAGGGGTAGGTATACTGTAGACGATCATGATCCATCCAAATTGAAAATAATTGTTGTGAAAACCTGCTTCACTTCGTATAGTAGGTAGTTTTGAGCTGGACGAGCCTCCATTAATTTTGTCTTAAGTCAAGTAATTGACCCTTGATAGCCACTGTAGGTGAATACTATGTACACTACAATCACTAGGTACCTACAAAATTTGGAATAAAATTACTTGATGTTTTTACAAGTACAGGCGTCCCTTCTCGTCCATTCATTTCAATATTTAATTTTTACTAAAAAAATAGAAATTTTTTTAATGAAAACAGGTCGCGATACATCGGTAGATATATCGATATTGACCGATAATATCGGTTCTTTATATCGATATAAATATATCGATATATCAAACGTAATATATCGATATATTTCACATATCGATATATCGTTGCCATCCCTATCTTTCCTTCTTCCTGTCTCGAGTCACGAAAATTCTCAGTCTAATTTCAATTTCCAAAATTTCGAGGCCCTTAGGGAACTTGTGTGAGTCTATAATAAAATCTCTCAAAATTGTGCTGCAATCTTATTGTTGTCATTCACAACCCTTGAGCTCCTAAAGGCAAGTACGCCCCCATTTCCTGATAAGTTCATTGAAATAGGTAAATTAACACCACAATATATATTATACTGTGGTTGGTCTCGGGAAATGTAATAGAGAAGCTGTTGAGCTCGACCATGCGGTCAGAACTTGAGACGGGATGAGCAGACGGTTTCCCGTTGATAAAATTAAAGCGGAAACGTCCTCTTGTTCAGAGTGCCGGGAACTTGCAAAATAGGTTTGGACCGCAGCGGGACAATTTATGTAGGAAACTTTAGGCCGAGTCCTCTCTCTCAGCCCACCTCATTACCAGCTTCGTCTCTTTCCATTCTCGGCATTACCATGTATATTTCGTTGAGGGGAAGGGGAACAAGGAGACTTCGCTAGTTTGGAGTTGTTCCTACCTGGACGGTGAGTCTGAATGCGTTCTGACTTCAAGCTGTCGAGCTGAATAATAAACGCCCTTCTTCAGTGGGAATGTGGTTCATAGCGTTACGGCATCTTCTATCGACCAAGACGTAAAAATGTATTTCCAACGGATGAGGTAAAAATTGAGATGATTGTTGGAGTCAAAAGGATCGAAGACACACCCTCTTTTACTCTTTCTATAGTAGTATCTTTCCCTCTTGAAAAATTTCCATGTTTTCGCCTTTTTTACAGTTGTGCAGAGATTGCTGAACTCTGGAAGGAAAAACACCCCAAACCATCCATTAGTAAATGTACGTGATCCGGTCTATCCTGTTCAGCATTATTTAAATATGGGCAGTAACGTATCTTGATGACCTTGTGCTCGTGCAGAGTGGTTTCTTCTTCACCTGGTATTTTGACTCTTGCTCGCTACCTCCGTCTGGAGACCGATGGACCATAGCTGAAGATACCACCCTTTCTGAGAATCGTCAGTTGTTGGCTGCAATTGCTATAAATTCAAGGATATCGACGTTATGCATGAACGAAATGACGACAGTCAGCATAATATTCCAGAGATTCTTGGAGAAAATCAGATTTGTAATTGAGATAAGCTGACTGGCATCTCTTGTATCCTTCTGGCTGCTTTTTTGATGATCTCATTGCATTTTATGAATTTCAGTTGGTACTCAGTACCAGCAAATTTAGTGTTATTCCAATTGAGGTGGTTGTCAAAAGAATTGCGATGCTTCTTAATAGAATTGTGAATTGTATTGTTAAGTTTCAAAAGCTGTGAGAAGTTGTGTTATTACCGATTTTGAATGAAGCTCGAATCAATTCAAAATCACACGTAACTTCAATTCACACACTCTTCGATTCCAGAGGAGTTGATCGCTGAGGTATTTCCTACTGTTTCAAACGCAAAAGAAAAAGGGGAGATTCACTTTGGGGCACGAGGAAGATCCATTTGTATTAATCAGGACGTCCTCCCTCTCTGCGCCTGGGCTCAGCAAAAGGCTCCATTGCCAGGTCTCCTCCATTCTGGTAATTGTTGCCTTCCCAGCCTCGTTCGCTGAGCCTATCATCCTTCATCCCATTCGGGTGTGGGTTTCAGGTTGAATGGAATAGACTCCGCGGGAGCTGCCGTTATCCATCACCGCGATATTCGGAGGTTCGCTATTTATTGTTTCACGAGCGGAATGGCGCTTTTCATAGTTTATCCCATCAATGGGATTGGAATCCCGCATCTTGGATTGAGAAGAATTTATGAGGTCAATGAGTAATTTTTGAGGGTTACAATTTCATATTTATTTCGGGGCTACTTGTTCAATAACGAAACGCACGAAAAATGTCTCAACGAAAATGTCTTACGCACGAAGCTGTCTTAACCCTGATAAGTAATCTGTTTAGTCCAGAAGAATTTCATAAAATTGAACATAAATAATTGTTGAAATGATAGATAATAATTACGAAGGAAGATAAGATATTACATAACGCCACAAATTATTTCACAAAGGTTTATTATTTTTCTGTATAGATCACTCGTCTTCAAAGATTCGTTTACTTTCAAAGTATTCGTTTCTGTAAATTAAACATTCTTGAATTGATGCAAAAACGTCATGGTCATCCAGTAATTAGGTCAGTTGTTTTCCTCATAAGGCAAACTTTTGGTCCCATAGAGCTCTTGGTGGTGTCAAAAAATTCTTTGAAATCTCCGATATTTTAAAATAACGAAAAAAAACAATACCTGTATATTGTAAGTAGGGTTTTGGAATCCCCCTCCCCTCTTTTTACCCCTTAGAAGTGTCTGACAATAACCAAAAGCTTTGGGGCACAACTAACGTAAATCATCAAATTTTGTGGTTCAATATTGAAAACAATACATCAAAATGAGGGTTTAGGTCATCGAGAGTATACCATTCTACTTATTATATCATGCTAACGTACACACCTACGAGCATCTCTTATTTTCTTGAGTTGCATGTGGGGCATTAATTTGTTTCATCACTTGAATACAACTTTTTGCTCAAACCGCAGTTTACTTACAAGCGAAGAATCAGGACTATCGATTGCTAAATAAAATCTCGCATATTATGAACGGTAGGGTGATGGCTTATCCTCTCCAGTAATCCATGCCATACCAGTAGTCCTTCTAAAATCCTGACATCGGGTATGTAAGCTGGGGACTTGGTAGGGGCGTACCTGAAGGGTATTGGATAGCAGGAAGGCAGATCCCACCGCTGCTTCCAATTTGTAAGCTTGGGGTTTCAGTGTCGACCCAGGAGGGGGGGGGGGGTCACTTGAAGAGTGTAACAATACAAAAACATCGGACACTATGACTAGGATTAAAATGTTATACTTAACTTGAAGTGGGTTGTGGTAGCGATGTTCCGAGCGGCCGGGTGACGAGGCTTGCCATAAAACGTGAGAAAGAGATGTTCCTATTTATGAAGTGGATCGATAGTAACAGTTTCCATAAGAGTTTTGAGTGTATTTATACAACTTGTTTCACTTGAATTTAGAGGTCAGGGGTTCTGAACCACCACACTCTACCTAAATTGGTTAATTAGGATAGATAGAAACACCACTCACGTATCGGGTTACCGAAGCGAGTCCGAGTACGAGGAGAGGCGAAGAGATGCTGCTGGGAGGAAGTCCAACGAGGACTGGTTCTCTTGGTTCCTTTGTTCCACTCGGCAACACAGGAGAATCCAGGGGAGGCAGGACGATACATCACTGGTTATCTTTAACTGTTCCACTTGATAAAACCTGGTGATTGGAGAAGGCGGGAGGGATGACTCGGTGTTTTGGCGAACCTGGTCGCGATGTGAGACGAGAGCTTCCAGGACTGGAGGTGAGCGTTTCAAAGACGAGCTGGCAAAGCTAGCAGGAAAGAATGCAGCTCTCTTTTGCAGCAGGTCCCAGGTTATCCAACCAAACATCACCAAACAGATTGGCCAGACTGTTGACGTGTGTGGAAGTTTTCCTTCATTCTTCCATGGATGTATGATAGTTAGTCTGGTATTGCTGGACTCCCAGAGGGCTTCAGGACTTATTTGCAGGTGTGGCCTGTAAGGGGAAATAGTGAGCTGGTGGTTAGCAGCTCACAGGTCGTTTTCTTCCCGTCTGGATCATATATGTGCCCTCGAATACATCGAGGAAGGAGTAACTAACTATTCATACATTTGGTTAGCATCACTCATTTTCTTTCCCGTGCCTCAGATGCTTATATCTCCAGGAGTTATAGGCCTGACAGAAAGCCTCCAGCATTTGACTGATATTTTTCGGGCACTTCTTATTCTGAAAGTACACAGGTAAAAAATGAGTTGTCTCCCCTGTAATGCCCTTACCCGTTTTATAAAACCTCCTTTGACTGTTGCGTATGGATCCCGTCATGTTCGATTATGTTTTCTATTGGTATACAAAACTAATCGTACCTACATAGTCCGAGGCGGTTAGTTATGTACTCAATACATAATCCGCGTATATTGCTCCCACGCATGGAATTCATCCACATTGATAGGCAGGAGGATGATCGTCGAGATCTTAATAACCTGTCGCCATAACAGCCAGCTTTCTCGGGGTTTATTACCGCCCTTGGGGGGGAAATGAAGGATGTAGGGCGTGAGCTGCCTGTTAAGCCAGATATTATTTCCGTGAGAGGCTTCCACGGTGAAGGTTTTTGTGGATATACCTACATTATGAAGGATTAGTGCTGGAAATAAATGTGACGTCACGTCTCAGCTCTGAGTCACGTCGTTTGCAAGATAAGAGTTCTCAGGCAGATGGTAATTTTGGTTACCATGAATCTTGAGCCAATGAAACAACGTTACACCTATAATAATAACTACGAATTCCTATTGATTCTGTAATGTTCCACAATTAAGAAAAAAGAAACTTTAAAAACTGAGATCTCAAAAAGAAGAACATAATATGTTCCATATTATGGATAGCCCGCCCACCTAAAAATATTCCTTGGTAGCCATGTAAACATCTCGAAGAGGAATCCCTTGGAAAGGGCCACAACTTCCTGGGAGTATATCTCAAAGATATGACTAGCTGGTTCTCTTTCATTGATCAAGATACCTTACAGTATGCCCTAGATACCTCGATCAACTGGCACTTTATCTGTCCTAGTACACCTCATATGGGAGGTACCTGGGAAGCTGGTAATAAATCAGTCAGGAGATACCAGTTCTGTTGTGAAGCTAACCTACGGTGAGATATCCACTTGTTTTACCCGGATTGAGACAATTTGAATTCTGGCCTACTCTGCCTGCTTTCTACAGATCCTGATAAAAATCCCAGCCGTTAGCTGGTTTAACTGAACTTAAAGCAGTGACATTCGGGTAAAAATGGATTAGAAGCTCAGGGCTAAATATTTTCAAATTGCTCCGTCTTCCAACTAGAAAGTTGTATTGACTGCCTACTTCCAATAATTGTATGCGAGTATATTCCGGCAGTGAACTTCCAACACTGAGTCTTTATGGTCTAGTGGTAATGTAATGGATGAAGGCCCTCATATTCTTTTTTTTCCTTTTTTTTCCCGAAATTCTCCATTTTCTTTGTTTACCAAACGTTCAGTATCGGATCATCGCTCAGTAAACAGAATGTAGAAGCATACTTCCTTGTCGAACACCAGCGCTCTTTTGAGTGATCATAGTTGTTTTCAAGAAGCCTGCTCGGTCTTCCATTTGGGTGGGAAATGGCGTATGAGAAGGAAGTAAAGAATCAACGAATAAGCGAAAGGACCTGCTTTCTGTTGGATTAGAGCTTCAAAGCACTTGATATGAATAGTTACGTACTTGATTCAACAAGAATACACGTAGTTCGTGAAAGGTAATTTGAAAAGTTTACTCAATCTAAAATAATTCTTTCCTGTTAGGAGAACGTCAATAACTCAATACGTTGACATAACTAAAAGACTCGAACCACGCGATGTATCTTCACCAATAAACGAAAGGACCTGTTTGATTAGTTATTTGTAGCGGGAATAGGACGTGGAAGCACGTAGGTAGACTTAGCGTGCCCGCGGAAATTCTCGGAGTCTACCGTACGAATGATGACTGCTATTAGTGGTACAATGGGAGACAGAAAATACGACGGCCTTTAAATATTCGACGTAGACAAACGACGTGACTTCAACCCTTGTTGAAGCGCTCTTCTTTTACTTGTTTGGTCTGAAAGAGCTTTTGAGGGTAAATTAAATTTCGTGTTTTGAACCTTAATAATGAATTTATACGCAGGGCTCGAGGATCTCGTTGTAACTTGGTATGACCTTTCATGGTTGATGTTTGAAACATGTGCGAAAAAATCGTGGAATCTTCATTTTGCTCACCAAACCGTCCTATGGTCCTCTTCTGATGCAGAGAAACCTTGAATAAATCAGGAAGTTGGATAGACAGAGGTTTGTTGGCACAACATGGATACCTGGCCTTATTTATCCTGATACTTTTTTCTTCCGAGATTTTTTTTTGGTAATGATTTGAGAGGAGCTCTTGTATCGAAGTTCAACCACCACTTCCAGAGGTTTCGAAAGGTACTTGTCCCGAATTTCACCTCTCAGGGTGAACATAAAAGAATTAAGTTAGCTCTACGTCACTCCTTAGTTCGTTCCCACCTATTCCAGTGGCTTCCAAAAGGATGAACTCAGTTTCAGCTGTCTAGCATGAACATGAAAGAAACCAGTTGGGTCCGCTCAAAGCTAATCTGGCACTCCTTTGTTCGTTTCCACAACTTAGAGCTGTCTCCAAAAGGCTGTGTACCAAATTTCAGCTCTCTAGGATGAACAAAAAGATGATCACACGATGATCCGTTATTCTTGTAATCCATGTAATTGCGTTCAGATCACTGAGGATGCGAAGCCAGTAGAAAATCGTCCCTTGTCCTGTTATTCGTTTGGTTAAGCTAAATCAGTTTTATTAAGCATATGCCTTACAGTATGAAGAAGATATTACTGCAACTTTATAATGAATTCTGGAGAATGGGTGAGTTTCCAGTTGAATGGAAAAAAGTAGTTGTAGTTCCAATTAAGAAGCCAGGAAAACCTCCGAAAGAGGACACGTCCTACAGACCGATCTCATTGTCATCTTGTCTACTCAAGACACTGGAGAGGATGAGTAAAAGCAGATTCCAGTGGTGGGTTGAACATGAAAACATGATGCCACCGAGCCAGTTTGGTTTTAGAACTGGTCGGTCTACGATGGATGCTATCACGACTTTAGTGACTGATGTGCAGAGTAGTCTATCGACGAATAAAACCACACTGGGGATCTTCCTGGACATATCCAATGCGTACGATCATGTGAACTTGTACAAATTGGTGGAAACGTTGAGGGAGCTCAATATACCTGAACATTTCGTCCGAAATATATTTATGCTTTTGAACGACAGGCAGATTTATGTAAGGGTCAACGGGCAACTTCATGGTCCTAGAACAACGCAGAGGGGACTTTTACAGGGAGGGATTCTATCCCCACTGCTCTATTGTCTGTACGTGGGCAAGTTAGAGTCTATTTTACCGAGCGAAGTCACCATACTTCAGTATGCCGACGACATCTGCATATACTGTGTTCACGAAGAACCTGTCGAGTGTGAGGCAATACTTCAAGAAACTATGAGAATAGTTATGAAGTTTTTTGTAGATATCGGCCTCAATCTGTCAAGTAGCAAATCTCAGGTATGCCCTTTTTCGAGGAAACGTAGATTACCGTACGGGGACACAATGAATTTCGATGGATTCCAGGTCCGAATTGAAAATAACGTCAAATTTCTCGGCATCATACTCACAAAAACATTAATTTGGAACAAACATATAAATTATGTATGCCAAAAAGCAGAGTCGTACATCAATATTGTACGATCTGTGACCCGTGTACATTGGGGAGCAGATCCAGATGTGGCATTGAGTTTTTATAGAGCAACAGTTCGTAGCCTCATCGATTATGGTTCATATTTGTACGGTAATGCAAGCGCGACATATCTAAATAAATTGGATAAGATTCAGAACCGATTTTCTACGACTGGTTATGGGTTTGCTACCATCTACTCCGTTAAACGCTCTTCTTGCGGAAAGTGGCGAACCTCCATTAAAAGCGAGGAGGAGAATGTTGGGTTGTCGATATATAGCACGCTTGTACTCCATTCATCAGCCCCTGTACAACAAAATAGTGCACCTCAATGTGAATGTCCTGACAGATCGATATTGGCAGAAGAAAATTGCTCCGCCACTCACTGAAAACTTCCTGGAAATAGACAAACTGACGACATATGTAGCATCAGGAGAACGACCACCTGTATACCAGTACGGGTATTCAATCCTAATGATCCGATTGTGTGTCATACTTCCGAAGTTCATAGGATCAACAAGTCACCATGAGGTAGAAAACGTCATTATGGAGTTGTACCATCGTCAAGGCCCCTACTGCAAAATTATATATACAGACGGATCAAAAGCTGATGGAAAAGCAGGTTGCGCGATGTATGATTGGAATGCCGGCGTGACAAGGTCATTTAGGGTGTTCAATGTGGCATCTGTATACACAACTGAATTAATTGCAATAGATAAAGCCCTAGAATACGTTGAGCAGATGGTGGTCCCACCGCGCACCGTCCTCATTGTGTCTGACTCAAGGAGTGCGATGCAGAGTCTTCAAAATCACAAAGCCGCAAAGAAATATTCGCACCTACTCATTCGAATAAGGAAAAGCGTCGTCAATCTGAAGAACAAGGAAGTGGTAGTGAAGTTTGTCTGGGTTAAAGCACATATTGGAGTCAAGGGCAATGAGGTGGTGGATCGAGCGGCAAAAGAGGGATGCAACAGCAGTTGTGACAGCAATGTTTACATACCCTATACGGACCTGTACGCGAACTTCAAAAAAGCGCTCATGAACGAATGGCAACAGTACCACGATGATTATCCGGTGGGGAATAAATACAAATTTATGTTTCCCAAGATAACAAAAAAACCTTGGCGAAGTGAAGTTGCTGGGAAAAACAAAAGGTATTACTCAATTTTATCGAGACTACGAACCGGACATTGCATATGTAAAGCCTACCTCTGCAAAATAGGACAAGAAGCAACTGACCAATGTGAGGTGTGTGCTGTGCCGGAGGATATTGTGCATGTGATCTTTGAATGTAAAAAATACGACACTCAGAGAAGAACGTTTCTGGATAGAATATCCGTTAATCTACCCTGTCCATTTAATTATACAACCTTAATGTTGCATCCAGAAGTGTACGAGGAAATAATGAGTTTTTTAAACCAGATTGACCACAATGTATAAAATTCTTCTTTTTAATTTGCACTAGACATTGAATTTTAATTTACTCTATAATTATTTATTATTGTATAAATATATATTTATATATATGTAAATAATATCATGGCTGTATGGAGCAATCTAATGCCAAATAAAAATAATTAAAAAAAAAAAAAAAAGAAAGCTAAATCAGGGTACACACAATTTTTTTACTTCTCCATTCTACGATAGTTCAGGGGACAACATTTTTAGAACTCGAGTGATATTTGGCTTTTCGTTGCACTAAGTGTACATTATGATCTTTGGAGGGTTTGTTGTTTGAGGGCTACCATCGATCTTAGAGTTGGTAGATGCTGTTGCATGAATGAGGAGTGATTACTAAACTGCAATATTTCATAGTTATTAACTTGTTTCAATGAAGGATCCAAGGTTTGTCATCAGTCCGGTGTGGCCGTGGGTGCTGGGGCGCGCGTTCTTTGGTGGTGGGGTTTGGACCGATTTCTGCGGGGGTCGTGGGTTTGAATCTCGCCGCCAGGGATCGTGCGTCCGAGGCTCAACGCCCTCCTCGCCCCTCTTGATGTATTGGGAAGTCACATGCAAAATAATCAAAAGAAATTTTGATCTTCCCTTTATAAAACAGCTGATGACGTCCGAGATGCCAGGAATGGCAGTCGGACGAAAATCCAACCTGCAATGGTTGTTTACTTTACTTTTTACTGTTTACTAAAATTCAAAACCAAAACTGCTCATTGGTTTAACAGGATTATTTATTATTTGAAAAATTTGCAGAACGATGAGATTCCATCAGAAATTCAGACGGAAGTTGAAAAACGGGGCCGGTCAGTATCTTCGTACTAATGAAATATGTTCGGGAGCGGCTTTTCCCCACCACAATGCGACCATATCATTGTAAAAACGCTCGCCAGATATGAAAAGCTCCCCTCGGAGTCCCGAACGGTCATTATTCAAGGGCAGATCCTTCCTATGATGGATGCCCACGGTCACCGTCAGGAGAGGCTATCCTGTGTTGGGGGGATGTGAAGGGAGGTCGTGACAGAGGGGTCCACAGCGTCCCCTGTTTTGTATTCATCCCGTCCTCGGGTCTTTCATGGCAGGATCACGACTCCCATTTCTGCCTCCCTAAATTGATTTCGAATTACGAAAATTATTATTATTTGCGCGGGAGGTTGCTTGAGAGAGCGGAAGAATGGGATTTGGGCAGCGAAAGGGTTGAATTGAATGCCTTGGAGAAATGTATTCCACACTTACTGGGATGGTTGTCCAATGGAAACTCTCTGGATAAACGTTTTAAATTATTAGAACTGGAGTGTAAGTACACTGGAAAGAAGGATTGGGCGTCAAACTCTTCTTTCCAACTCCAACACCAGTACCTACTTCACAAAATTTGTGATAGTATTAGCCGAATTAGTTGCAGTTATGAGTTGCGACAATAGTCCAGGTCATCATTCTTCTCAAAATGCTACGAGTATTCCAACATGGATATAGACAGTGTTATTAAGGGATGGAACGTTGCCGAGAAAATCCGAAACCATAATTTGATTGGACTGGAATGGCGCTACAATCAAGGTAGCAGAAAAATTATATTTTTGGCTTATTATTTTCAATAATGAACCTTTGGAATCGACCAAGAAAAAAATTTTTTTAACACCCCCTCAAAATTTGATGGTTTACGTTTCAAGGTATGTAGAATCCAAAAATCGAATACAAATTTGGCCGTCCGTCCGCCGTACGCCGTACGCGGCACTTTTGCCACTTAGCATTGACCGATTTTGATGAAATTTGGTACGTAGGCTCCATTCGGGGTCTAATTGTGCCCCGAAGATTTTGGTTGATGTAGGTCACTTCTAAGGGTTCCAAAATCAATTTTGAAATTTTGAAAACGCCCTAACTCAAAAATTTTGATATAAATTTATTGTTTTTCCTTCAATTTAAGATTTTATCGAATTTTTAGAATTTTTTGAGACCACCCGGAGCTCTGTAGGACAAACCGTTCGCTCACTACGAGAATTTAAAGTTTGGACGTACAATAAATCAGAAACACGAGTGTGAATCGCAAAAGAGGCCTAATCTCCGTTCAAATTAAAGCTGACCGAAATGCGATCGATGTTTTTCTTCATGTTGGATGGTTGGTGGCTTTGCAGACAAGTGATCGATATAGAAAAATAAAAAATAATAAACCATTGTGTAATAATTTGCAGCGTTTTTATTATACAGCTGATAAGGATCAAGTTAAGCATATTCGAATTAATTCTAATCAAATGGTGGGCACCAATTTGTGAATGTGGATTCGATTCTGGTGTTCTCAGGTCTCAGTTTCGGGTTTACTCCTCAAGGACATTCCTGCTTGCCTGACAAATATCACCTTTAGGCCGCGAAATGTAATTCCACTCATAACCCTCGGCTGATATTCTCCAAATTATGCTTAGCAATCAACCTACACGTATTTCCGTTTAAAGAATCAGAAACTTAGAATTTACACAGTTGCACAGTTATCCTCACGTAGGTAACTGGAAAGACCATAATTCGAAAATCTCAAGAATTTTTTTTTTACTCTTCTTTGCTTGCATTTATGTGATTTTCGCTATAATTGCAGCTTTTCATTCACATGAAATTAGTCAAAAGACTCTTCTTGACTCATTTCATCGTTTGTATGCTTTTTATGCAACCTTTGGACTCGAAGCCTTCAAGCATCTCGAAAAAATGTTTGACGGCTATTACGAAAACATTCATCGATGTTATTCATACCTCTTTGGAAACATTCATCAATGGTTTCTATTCTCTACTCGTGGGAGAGAGCAGAGGTCATGTTTCTGTGTACTCAAAGCATCATTTGGAAATGGACATCATAACTTATTTCTACTGGAGTGGGAGCCTAGCTCCATCTTTCCAATTTTTTTCATACAGTAGGATCCATAACAGTGATGAACTTTGAGGAGTCGGGAGAATATTATTCTGTGTTGGTCGAATCTACTCAGGTTTGGGTCCTCTTCCTAATAAAAAAAGGAAACGTAGGTTCTACTTTTATAATAGCGACAGTTTTGCTGAAAACATCTCCTGCATCTTCAGGCTTGTCTCACAAAAAAGAAGTTACTCCTGTAATCACTCAGAATTTGTGCACGTGTAGTAACAGTAATATGCCGTATTTTCCTACCGGATATAAAAGAAAATAATTAATTAATAATTGATAATTAAATGAAAGATGACATTATATATGGATATAAAAGAAAATAATTCATTAATAATTGATAATAATAAGAAATATGACATAGAACCCGGTAATACGGCCTATAACTATGACTCCCATACACCTGCTCGAATTCTGAGTGATTCCACTAAAAGAAGAAGTTACGACAAGCCTGAAGATGCTGGAGAGGTTTCCTGCGAAACTGTTGCTTTTATAAAAGTAGTACCTACTTTTTTTTTTAATTGAGAAGAGGACCTAAATCGGAGTCGATTCGACCAACACAGGATCCATGAGACCCTTAATATGATAATCTTGGAGTTTATTTTGGAGTTTATTACCTCCAATCGTGGTAACCATGACGCTCCTTCATATCTGTATAAAAGGAGTAGTGGAGTCAAATCCTCAAAATCTTTATTCTTGCGCAGTAAACATTGCCTAATTTCAATACTTCGTTCATCCTACCGGGAATCCCATAAATTCGACTCCTCGCACGATCGTTTGTTCTCGTTAAAATAACACGACTCGGAGAGTGAAAAATGATAATCCTCCGGCTTGTAAAGTGTCCGCATAAAACGCTGGGAAAATGGGTGGCGAATTCTTCCTTAGCCGCATATTCGTCATCGTGTACGGTGTGAGCACGGGCTCCAGCTAAGGGCTCTAATTGTAAAAAATGAAGTAATGAAAGGGGATGTTTTTCGAAAGGTACCAGAAAAAAACCCGTCCTGTCTGGGAAGGTCCCTTCATTTATCACATCGTCGCTGGGAAACCTTTTTCGCCTGCTAGACCCGACTGATTACTTTATGAAAAATGGATGCTGTCAACCTTCACCCCTTGCCGTGAACCGTTCTCCGTGGACAGTCTAAAGAGTGTCCTCTCTTGGTTCGGTAATAATTTAACGCACTTTAATTTTAGTGACCTTGAAGAACTAAAAGTGACTACCTGATTACTACGTTTAATGGCATAATATTATATTGGTGGATCACGTTGATTGGTTCAAGAATCGAGAAAATTCAACTTGAAGCTTGAAGAAATTTCAAGAATTTACTCGAGCAGCTATCATACGTCCTTGTTCGGTGAAATTCATGGTGAACCGTGCAGTTCTAACACGCTAAATTGGGTAAAGTCGAGCTGTATACAGCAAACAGACCTCAGTCAAAAACAGGATTGATCAGAAAGCTCTGAAATTCGTTAGTAAATTGTGACTGACATCCATTCAAGCTTTTCGACTCTACGAAAACTTGACCATGCAATTTGAAAACGTTTTCTAGCCACACGAAAACCTCTACGTGCGGTCTCCTTATCGTAAATGATTTTTTTAGCTATAAAAATCATCAGTTCTTAGGGGGCCTGTACAGTAGTAGTGAAAATAATTACAAGAAAATTATGAGAAAATTCGCTTCATGGAGGCGATCATATTTCGTACAGAACTCTATTTTCGAAAGATGACTTGTTCGTGGGTTTAAAACCGAAGGGCTTCGCAGTACGAGCACTCTGAGCCAATGAGCTAAAGGGAATTCCGCACAGTGTCAGGTTCATATACGCCCTTCTCCAGAGCAGATCATCCGCAGACCCTCGAGGAAGGAAAATTCCACTCTTCCCCTTCCCACCCTCCTTCCCGACTTTGGAATTTCGAGCATCCCCACTTGGATTTACACTGGAACCCCGGAGGACGTAAGTGCCAAGCATAGGGGGTGCCAACCATAGGGGCGGTTCTCGGGTCGATGGCGTTCGGAACTACCGCAAGCGGTTTACAAATAGCAGTCACCTTCGACCGGACTGGGAGATACGTCTAACCTCATGGGCGGAACAGTGTTGCTCTAGTATTTGTAACTCATGATATACTTTGCAAATAACAGAAACAGGCTATATTGAGACAAAAACGCTGCAAATTGTTACAGAAAGGTGTACTATTTTCCTGTATAGATCACTCGTCTGCAAAGATCATAGCTTTGCCAAAAGTCACTTTTTGCTTCCGAGTCTACCAAGGTAGCGGAAGCTTTGTTTTCACTTTTCAAGGACGAAAAAAAAGTTCTCCAAAATCAAAATTTCCACTCGCGTTTTGCGTTTTAGACCTTTCTGAACAATTTTGGTTCCGTGTCTGTCTGTCTGTCTGTCTGTCTGTCTGCCTGTCTGTCTGTCTGTCATGAATTCCTTGTAACGCGCATAACTATACGAAGTTATTGTCCGATTTCTATGAAATTTTCAGGGATTGTGCGGGTTGGTGTGTAGACGGTCCCCTATGAAAATCATCATCCCCGGACTGATAGAAGCGACTGCGCATGCGCAAACGTGAATTCCTTGTAACGGCCATAACTTCCACATTTTCCACCTGATTTCAATGAAATTTTCAGGGATTATGTGGATTAAGTTGTGGATAGTCCCCTATGAAAATCATCATCCCCGGACCGATAGAAGCGACTGCGCATGCGCAAACGTAAATTCCTTGTAACAGCCGTAACTTCAACTGTCCCCCGGGGGTCGCGGGTTCGAATCCCAGCCGAGGCTAAGTATTTTTTTGATCCAATCACATACTTCTACTCACTTAATTTTTCACGAATTTGATGAAATTTTCTAGGATTGTCCAGATTAGCGTGTATATGGTCCCCTATGAGGGTAGTGGAAGGTACTTAGAGATTGGTGTTTTGAGATTAACAACTATGCATCTGATCGTCTATATTATCGGGTTATGGATACGAGGAAGCTATGTGCCACACCCAATTGGCAGACTTTTTTTCTTTTTTACCAACCAAACATGGGAACCTACTACCTTCACACCTTCACAGTCAAGTTTATTTGGAAGAAATGAACGCTTCACACTCGATTAGAAGAAATAGGAATTGGTGGTTCCTTCGTATGGAATTTTGATTACTGGTTGCTAAGGAAGCAAAACTGAAAACAACTCGAAGAAACGAATAGCTATCGCATTTCGGTTAGCTAAGATTAGACCTCTCTGGTGATTCACACTCGCGATTCTGATTTATCGTTAAGTCCGACCCTTAAGTACTCGTAGGGAGCGGTTTGTCCTACAGAGCCCCGGGTAGTCTCTAAAAATTCAATACTATTTCAAATTGGTGAAGAAAGGAATTGACCTTTATTTCGAGAGTTTTCGAGCCTTGTGACCAACATCAAACAAAAGCTTTGGAGTACAACTAGGCCCAAAAAGGAGCCCTTATACCGAATTTCAACCAAATAGGTCCATGGTTGCTAAGAAGAGTGTCGCGTACGGCGGACGGACGGAAACTTTTTTATTCGATTTTCGGATTCTACGAACCTTGAAACGTAAACCAACAAATTTTGAGGGGAGTTGAAATTTTTTTTTTGGTCGATTCCAATGGTTCATTTTTGAAAATAATAAACCAAAATGAGCTAGAGAATTCAGTAGCCGTGAGAATTTTGTATTGAATTTCAGAACATGGTTTTCGAAACATTGATCCTGCAAATGGTAGTCCAATAGGTAGTCTGGCCATGCGACAAACACAGGTAGGTATTGTAAAAGAATTACCCTCAGAATAAGGCTTTATTCGACGTAATTAATTTATTGGTAAGGTATTTACCTATTATTGCAATTCTTTGGGACACTTAATGTAATTTAAGTTTCTTAACGGGGCCCGAAATATAACAGCAGATTTTGTTCCCGCAGGGTAAGTAATTGGCCCTAGACCTAGACTGACTGACAACGCACAGCCCGATCTTCATTCTACGCATGTTGCATACAGAAATTGTTTGTAGCGTGAAAAGTCCCCAGAATTTCACCAGACCAAAGTGCAAAAAGCTATTGTTCAGTTGGCTAGTTACAGAAGAGGGCTTTAGATACAAGAGGCTAATAAACAGCGTTTAAGTATAAGATTGGAGGTTATTACATAGCGTCCATTCTTCAGTCCAAATGGTAAAAAAACAAGTATTTTATCATATATGACATATATGATACATTGTATCATAATATAGGTATGTCTTTATCAATTTATTCATCATAATATACATGTTTTTCAATTTATTTGCCCAGAGGGAGCAATTTTGCAAAGATCCTATCCTATAACATGGGTTAAGCCGTGTTGTAGGAAATCTGAGCAAATCGCATCCATTTATGTGTTTTTCTTATTGTAAAAACTACACAAAATGGAGCCAATAAACAAATATTGGTCCATCTATAAAGTTAGATACAAGTATAATTTCAGGAACACACGAATTCAGTCTAGAGGATTAGACCATTGATCATCGATTACTCAAGTTTAGTAATAACTGGATCACATTCAGCTATGCATTGAAATATTCAATTTTAGATAAATTCCTCCACATACAGAAAGTCAACAAAATTTTTTGGTTCAAAGTCAAAATTTTCACCCACTTTTTGCGACTAGCAGTTGTGTTTTTGATAGTTTTGATTGAGGTTTTGATACACGTGAATTCAAGGGTCGATACACGTGAATATATTGATACACGTGAATATATTGATACACGTGAATATATTGATACACGTGAATATATTGATACACGTGAATTCAAGGGTCGATATTGATGGGATTTTGAAGGGATTGTGCGACTTACCGGGTTACTCATTGATTTCAATCCGATGGCGCTCTGAAAATGGAAGATCCAATACTCCAGCAGTGAAAAATCAGCGATTAATTAAAAATGATAAAATTGATGGTATTTGATGTTTCCGTTCGACATGTGGGTTTTTATAGTATTATTGTAAAACATATTTGTACTAAGAAGAATTTGAAACTAATTTTTTTGGAAAATGTTAGCATTTGAAATTTGGAGAATCGAGTTTGAATAATTTCTTTTAGGATCAGAAAGTGTGTTTGATAGGAGACTGCACTTCCTTTCGTCGGTGGTAACATTTTTGCTCTCTTTCGGAGAGCTCGTTCTAGACCTCTTACACGACAGTGAGCCTCGAAACTACTATATTTCTATATTTATAAGGGCATTTGTTGGTTATTATAGGTCGGAAAAAGAACTTTGTACGAACAAGAGTCGACTAGCTGTTGGAAAAAGCCAACTCAGCGGTCGGAAAAAAGCTCTCGAGCCGCGGTGGTTGAGACCTTCCCCACTTTGACAACTTCGTATTGTCCCCTCATCTTGAAAACTTGGGTGAAACTTCGCTTTAGGGGAGTCTTCAAACTCGCAAAACCACCTTCCAGTAGCATTTTGAGCGGGTCTGAATAATTAGGGTAGAAAGAAGAGGGATTTCCCAAAGAAGGAAAAGACTGACTTTGTTCGTGAGGTAATAACAAGTTTTGTATTAAATACAAAGAAAGAAGAAGAAATTTTCTTCGTTTTTCTCGTGGTCGAGGAATTCTGGAAATAGAGGGTGGGACTTGTACTCGTGAGTCCAAGAATTGATGAAACATGAGAGTTTTACATTATAATATTGGGTTACTGGGATGTGAACTGGGAGTTTCGATCCTCTGTCAAGTTTGGTGGGCAGTATAGGTTTTGAACACAGAATACCATGATCCCATTGACATAAAGAGCCGAGAGAATTTAGGAACTCTCACGGGGCCTTAATATAGTTTAGATGACTTCACTTCACATCCACTTTGGAACAGTTTCCTGGGAGTTTAGTGAGAGATAGTGCGAATTCTACGATATACCCCAATATATTGGCCATGGTCATTTTGTGACTAAGGCAGCGGTATTGTGTAATAAATGTATGCATTTATGGGGCTTGGTAATTCCAAATGATGAACATCAACCGAGCGTAGGTGACTATTCGAGGTTCATATCTACCTATTGTGAGCCGTATCGCAGTCAGAGAGGCAAACAACCTTTCATATCGGGTCCCACAGGTGGCCAGTTGGGAGATGTAATTGATGTGAAAGGCGGGTCCATAGATGGACCCAACTGCATTAGGAGGTGTGGCGGAGCCACTGGTGCTCGCTGGGATGGGAGACAAAGGATGAGATGTTTGAAAGTCACCTTAGAGTCATCCACATTCCAACATGAGTACTTGTATATAATTAACCCATAAATTTACGAAAATGTGTACACCTCATTTTTTTTTTTACGAAAGTTCATCTCCATATTCCAATGGCAGGATGAACCATTAAAATAAGCACTCTTGGTAGTTAAAACCATCTGGCCAATGATTGGGGTAGGAAAAATTTGCATCATTTCAGTTATTAGCCACCCGGCCAATGACTGGATGAATCACCCTTGTTATCATCCAGTTATTAGCCGGCCTTCTATTTTCTACAGTTTGTGAAAATTCCATGTCCTGATGGCAGAAATTAATTTATAATTTACTAGTGATCATGCAAAGACTAGAAAAACTACATCAAATTTTAAAATAACCACATCAAACCCTTGAGAATGAGTTGAGGTGTGCTTATCGTTTTCATAAGAAATAGGTGTGATGATGATAATTCTTGGACCTTCACCACTTGAAATGAGTTTGGGAGGTTTATGTAAGGCTTCTCTGTAACTTTCAAGATCCCACTGCATTCTAGACTACTCACTTAAAATGTGGAAAACATTCAAAATGATCCAAGAGATCTGTGTGGTAAAAAATTAACTAGAAAAACTAGGTGCCCAATGACTGGGGTGCGGCCAATTATTGGTGTCTTTACCCTACTACCGTAAAATCTATCCATCCCCCTTGGCATCTCGTACATCGTCCGCCCTACTACTGTATTTTGAAGCGTCAAATTCCCCTTGCATGGACTGTCTATCCATCTCCCTTGGCATTTCGTACATCGTCCACCCTACTACCAAGTTTGGGAGGTTTATGTAAGGCTTCACTGTAACTTTCAAATCCCACTGCTTTCTAGACTACACACTTAAAATGTGGAAAACATTCAAAATGATCCAAGAGAGACCTGTGTGGTCAAAAATTAACTAGAAAAACTAGGCGGCCAATGACTTAGGTGCGGCCAATTATTGGTGCCTTTACCCTACTACCGTATTTTGAAGCGTCAAATTCCCCTTGCATGGACTGTCTATTGGTAGACCTAATACATTCCACCTTCTTGGTAGCCCTTAAAAAACCACTCCCTTGAAAATATTTGATTTCTAAATTATATACACGTAAATATCCGTCATTTCACTGCTAAAAATACTTTCCTCCTGGCAATTATCATACTGCCTACTCCCCTGGCAGTCATTACATAGACTACCACGCATTATACAGCCTTCCCTCTTGGCAATCTTTATACAGCCTACCCCATAGGC
This sequence comes from Apolygus lucorum, assembly GCA_009739505.2. Taxonomy (NCBI): domain Eukaryota; kingdom Metazoa; phylum Arthropoda; class Insecta; order Hemiptera; family Miridae; genus Apolygus; species Apolygus lucorum. The sequence goes on from CM019173.2 coordinate 35,759,383, forward strand.
AATCCTTATACAGCTCTCAACTTAGAAAAATCCTACCTCCTACTCTTTGGCCACCCCTCACTCTGTCAGCCTCCCTTGGAAAATCTGTTGGTCATTCCCAAAAAGCCATAAGCCTCAATTTGGAACAGTTGATCCCTGATGGTACTTCACAAGTTAATTAAGAGGATTAACTCATCCTCTCGTTTGGCATATTTAGCTCAGACAGACGGACACATAGGTAGTTCAAAAAAAAATTTAAATTCAATTCAAATTCAAGATAGAAGCAAGAAAATTCAAAAAAAGTTGATTTCGCAGGTCAATTTTTTTAAAACTTAAATTGACGATGGCGAGAAAAAGAACATGCCATATTCATTCTAGAAAAGGGGAACAGTTTTGTGTTTTCAGTCAAAGTCTTGATGTACTTCTTTGAATTAGGCAACTCGGCATTTGATTGATCATTGATGGAATCATGTTCAGGCATCTTCGCTCTTCCACGGCTCACTCAGAATAAATTTTCTATCGCTCCCACTTCGCCTAATAACCTCGCAGTACAAACGTGGCAGTAACACGGTACACTCACGTAAATTCAGGAACAGCACTCGCCGAACACGTTGTGCAATATTCAGACTGCAGAAGCCCGGATGAGAAGACGGCCTTCAACCCTGTCGTACCCCCTAGGGAAGAAGCACCGTTTTCCCGCCGCTACTCGTTCCGACTCTGGCAAGGAAACCCGATGCAAATTTAACAGGGAGAGCGATTTAGGGGTAGACGTCTCCAGGAATTCCGCCTACTTACCTCCCTTCTCCTGGCACTAGCATTATAATGCAACGGCATCAAGAGTTTAAGTGAAGCTAGGGTTACCGCCGCATACCTGAGGCATCTGAAAATTCAATAAAGGGGCGTTTTGTAGGTAAATAATTTTCATGCGTGGAAAAGTTAGTACAGGTCTGTTCGAGGAGGTCGTAAACCATTCAGTGTCTCAGTTGGAGGCAACAGAAGTTACAGAATCAACAAGAGACTGGAAGTTATGAGAGTCCTTGAAATATATTATGATCCTCCAATTTGTGATGCTTAGTGCCTTTTTTAATTGATTTTTTTTTCGGGGGGGGGGGGAATATCATTCCTTTTGTTATGATTTGAGGTAACAGTGCAGACCACCTTTGTTATCTCAAATAGGAACCCCTATTTTTTATTCCGGATTTGGATTCTACGTAAAATTTCAAGAATTTTGGACCTATATATCAACCGATTTTTTTGGTTGCGCACAACCCGTTAACTTCTGAATAATTTGCGACGTAACGGAATGAGAAAATTGGATCTCCCACTCTCTGGCGACTTGCGTTCTGGCAGAATGTTGATGTTATTTTAGCTAGAATCTGATACCAAACTTGTACTCACACCGGGCCTCGACGTTTTCTTCAGTCGCAACACGTTATGGAGCATTCGAACCTCGGAAACCCTGACCATAGTGACCATTTACTTTTTGTTAGTACTTACCTATAATATTGCTGAGGGCTTGAATGGGTGAGCTGATTTCAATTTATTGAGGTTTACAAAAGGGTACTCAACTAAGTGCGTTTCTAGTTGCTGTAACAAGTAATTTTATAAGCTGAGAATCGCCAAAGACTGGGATTTTTGCAGGTTTCTGTCCAGATGTTTCTGTTTTTCCAACCCTGATCAGTTGGGGCTCCCTCAATATAGAATCTTGGTATGATTTGGCTAGAACCTTCAGTCTGCTCGACCCTCGCAGCGTCTCAGATTCCCTACCTTGTTGATGGGTCGTTCCCGATTTTGTTGTCATAAGGACTTTCTTTTCACGCCAGTACGTACAATAGTGTCGAATAGTGGGAGTTAGGCCTTTCCTCTTTCAAGTTACTGAGTTTGCTACCTGGTATCGCTGAGTCTTTGTCCTTCACGTTGGGCTCACCCTCTTGTCATGTGGGGTGAGATCGTATCAAACATGCACAACCCCTGGATTGTGCCAAAATTGAGATGAAGGTAGACAGACCCCAAGTGTGATTCGTGTTTTTTCATTAATTTTTTTAAATTAATAATTAATTATTATTGTTTTTCCATTTTCGGATTGTACTGGAATTTTTCGAAACGGCGGCCAAAAATTAGGTGGTTTTTAATATAAAATCGCTCTTTTTCCATCCTTATGAGGTACGACGCAATTTTAATTAGTTCGGGTAGCTAACTCTACCCCTACATTTTATTTTCTTTCCTTCCTCCCAAATTTAGGGCGCAACCAAACCGCGGATTTTAGACCGTTGAGGGGTCTAAAATTCATGAAATTCATGAAATTTCTCTTAGAATCCTAATGTGCAATAAAAAATAGGGGATCCCTATTGAGATAACAATTTACCTTTTTCAAATATTTGTTTTTCAAGGTGATTTTATTCGAAAACGGAAAACCATGTTACCACCAGAGATTTGCCTAGGGCAGAAAACAGATTCAACATTACTACTTTCCTCATAAGATCTGGCGTGGATATTGCTCCTTCCACTTCCAGTGGTTTTCAAGAAGCTTTGTGCCAAATTTCGTCGCTAAAAACACTAATTTTTTTAAACATTGGTCGGAAGAAAAGATAAAAGTTGCTGATCAAAGCATCCCACGAGGTAAAGAAAACATTGTAGTCCCAAAACAGGCTCGAGGGTCTTGTTCTGCGACAATCGATATGTTATGTCATCTTTTTCGAGGCAAATATTCCTACGCCATCACTCATGATCCTAGCTTCGGTACTATATTATTGGAGCTGAGATGCTGAGTTTTGCACGATTTAGCTACTCAGGGTCAACAAACAAGAAGGCGACGCGCTATGAGATGCTCCACTTCTTCAAGAAACCATCGGTTTCTGATAAACACGACTCCGGCACTTCGATAAACGAGATGCTACACCTGTTAGTCGAAACGAGAAATCAGAGTTGTATCACGAACTGCGATATTCATATGAGAAACAATCGCACCTGTGAGCAGTCCGTGTTTCACACTTGTCAGGTTGTTAGTTGCTTGTTTATCTAAAGATAACTCAAATTTTCACTGTGTTTGAGGTAGAGAGAATTTAGGTGAATTGGTAAAATTTGATGCAGACATAGGTGAGTGTGAACGTACTCGTAGATCTAACTGGTCTGAAACCGTTCATAGATGTGAATTTGGTGGATAAGGTCCAAAAACGTTTAAAAAAACCACTCCACCCAAAATAAAAATTGTTTTTTGGAAAATTTGTATTTCAAATTACTAATTTATTATATGGAACATACTGTAAAAATTTTAGGATTTTTTAAATAACTATAAGTTGTATTAAGTTGTACTTAATGACCTCTAAAGTAAGTGATAACAAACTTGCAAATTATAATTTTGATGAAGCTGATAGCTGTCGATATTTTTTGTTAGTCACAGGTAACCATAAAGGACGGAAACAAATGTTACAGACAAACGTGGATAATAGAAACTAAATAGATTCCTTATTTGATGAAACGATCGGGCGATAATATCGATATAGATATTGTCTTCAGTTTGCAGTTTTTGAGCGGCAAAGGTAAACGTATCTCTAGAACCATGCGGAGGATTTTGATAATTTTTCTCAAAATGTTCGTATTGGAAAGCTGTAATAACCGCTGGAACTATTACTTTAAAATTTTGTTTGACAAACGCTAGGATTCATGCGGAAGAAGGATAAATGTTGAGAGGAGTTTGTAACTGAACCAATTCAGGATCAAGAAATTTCAAAAATCCAATCCAGCAGGTTTTAACAGGTGAACAAGACGAAAAAAAAAAAACAAAAAAAACATGTTTTATAGTGATTGAGAAAAATGTACTAAATTATGAAAAGTTTGCACCTACAAAAATCACTGCTGTTGGTTCTTCGCATGTCCCCTATTATACTGTTTTTCATTTCTCTCCTGGTTTAGTGAACCTTTGATGGAATAAGTGATTAAAATTTCAAGGTCTTGGATTGATAACAGATATAACGTAGATATAAGTTCAAGGTGTCAGGCGCCGCCTGGGTGGACTGGTCCTCTTAAATGGCCGTGAAGGTAGAGGTATGGAATAAGTTAGCAAGACATAGATTCCAACAAGAATGGGCTCTGGTGGTACCTCAAGCTGCCTTTAAATACCTCTAATCTCGACCGTTACTTGAGTGGGCCTGCTCGAGATACCCTCACACCTGTTGTTTATTTGTGTATTTGTTATTTGTGTTTATTTGTGTTAAGTGTGTACATTGAGAAGGAATTCACAATAACATCGAAAAGTGAGTTTTAAATTTCCGAATGTAGGAATAGGATGGTGGTATGAATAGATACATCATTGTGACCTTGAAATCTACTCATTTGGATTTTGACATCAGAACCACCACCATTTTGTTTAGCCATCGAACCTATTGGTTTATTATTTTCAATAATGAAACTTTGGAATCGACCAAGAAATTTTTTTTTTTAATACCCCCTCAAAATTTGCTGGTGAAAACCAAACGTCACCCAAACGTGGATTTCACGTTTTTACGTAAAATCCAATAATCGAATAAAATTTGGCCCTACGTCAGCTGTCCGCCGTACGCCGTACGCGGCACTTTCCCCACTTAGCATTGACCGATTTTAATGAAATTTGGTACGAAGGCTCCATTTGAGGTCTAGTTGTGCCCCGAAGATTTTGGTTGATTTAGGTCACTTCTAAGGGTTGAAAAATAAGGTTTGAAATTTTGAAAGCGCCATAACTCAAAAAAATTTGATATAAAGGTATTGTTTTTCCATCAATTTGAGATAGTATAGAATTTTTAAAATTTTTTGAGACTACGCGGAGCCCTGTAAGACAAATCGTTCGTTCCCTACGAGAATTTAAGGGTTGGACTTACGATAAATCAGAAACACGAGCGTGAATCGCAAAAGAGGCCTAATCTCCTTCCAAATTTTTGATGGCCGAAATGCGATCGATGTTTTTCTTCATGTTGGTTGGTGGTAACAATGGCAAAGCCGTGTTCTTTGCAGACGAGTGATCTATATAGAAAAATAGTAAACCTTTGTGTAATAATTTGCAGCTTTTTTTGATCGAAGTTTCTTCGAGTAAAAATAATCAAACACATTGGTTACAAAATTTGTTAAACATACCGTAGTATTGCACTGTTCATGTTATTCTTGTTTATCACAATTAGAAAGCATTATTTACTGTCGACGTTGAGTTCGAACGTGGTTGGTTGGTTGCTGAAGTTCAGCCCATTATTTTTACGCCATTAAAATGCAACATGCGAATCGGAACGGGCGAACAAGAAAACCCCATTATTCTGTCCGACGAGATTGAAGCTTCAAACGTCGGCCGTCTTTTTGAATTGTAATTAGAGATATTCCTCGCTTGATTTTTTAACTTGTAGGTACTGCATTTGACAGGTCAATCAGGTTGACAGGTAGAGACAAATAGACAGGAGATGATCGTTCTCCCTACGTCCGGACCCCAGGGTTTTCCTGCCTCGTAGATCCGAAAGTATAATGAAATTCCGTTTTTCATTCGATCATTTTTTGCCTTGCTGACCCTCAGGGTGGAATATCACGAGCGTTATAGATTTGCATGTGATATATACTCTCGTAATACCAGGGCTCAGCGGCACAACTCGCGTTAGCTCAGTGAAATTCAAAGGTCGATTGGTCAAACCGACTACGGTTGGAAAAATGAAATTCAAATGGCGGAACTACCGACTTTCTAAACTCTAAACTTTGTACACTAAAATGTATATTGGGAATCACCGCAAAATGTCCTTACAAAAATCACTGGTAGAGATAGAAATTTTTCATTAGAAAAGAAAATAAATTTAACGCTCTTTCCAGCGGTGACCTCATTTTTACATTTTTTGATTTGAATTAAGTTAGTTATGGTAATTTTAGTAAATTAATTATAGTTATAATGTTAATAAACAAACGAAAGTACACGAAGAAATTTCTCTCTTAGAGGGAAAAACAATAGATCATGGATGTGTCCATTGATATAGGTGTAATTTGAAAATTGAATTGATCGATAGTCGATAGTTACTATAGAAATATCGATAGTTCATGACTATCGATAGTACTATCAATAGTTATCTACTATCGATAGATTTTTACTTTTTTTGTATTTGAAAATCTCAGCATTTGGAGAGCTGTGATAATACTGAGACGAGCGGTGCAGCCTCAACTCCGGGAAATCCACGTGAAATAACTCAATTCACCGGTATTCTCGAAGTTTAGGCTCTTGTCAGTATTTTATATACCTGATGTATGTTGTGAGTACCTACCCTATTTTGAGAAATTAGATATTCACCACTTGTGCAAAGACACCAAATTCGTGGTGTCGACTTTACCTCTTACCTTCTCTCCCCCTATCACTCTTCTGGCAATATGTGGCTCAAGGAGCAATGCTAAACTGGACATTATTTTTATACATTTTATATAAATTCGTTTTTGTTTGAAATCTTTGTGTAATCTATGAATAAACCGAATTCTGCAAGTAATAGAGAATTCATTTCTCTATTAAATTCTCCATCGGACATGTAGGTACGGAATAGGGAGAACCACTTTCGAAAAATTATCGATAGTAGAGTTGTGTCGGTCAGGAGTGAACGTATTGAAAAGACCTTATCTTCAAAACGACCTTGTCTGAACTGAACGGGTTGCCAAAATTAACACGGTCATTCGTTCATCAACCCACCAATCGAGATTTCTGAAAAAATTCCGAAAACAACGGCAGAAGGCCAACAAAACAAATTAATTGCCCGCAACATGGATGTATAATGTGTTTGTATACATCCATGTTTGTACATGGATCAGGAATGTGTGAAAATTACTTGGGAGTACATCATGGATGCTAGGTCCATGGAGTACATCAACAAAAAGGAGTGGTTTTCTATGGAAGAATCAACAACATTTTTACATGGAAGTATCAACGGAAAGGAGTGGTTTTCTTCCTTCATCCAACTTCCATCATCCAAGTGCAGTATTACGTCCGAATGAACTATGGACTAAAAAGAGAGTTGAATGAATCAAATGAGCTAAAAGACAAAAACGAACGAATGATTCATTCGAATCGATGACCTGAAAGACAAAAAAGACTTAAAGACTGATTCATACGATTCGAATCAATCTTTCGTTCGTTTTTGTCTTTTAGCTCATTTGATTCATTCAAATCGCCTCCTCACTTACTCGGACTCGTTCGGTTTTTCGACTCAGCATTTTCGTTCGGTTTACCGACTCGTTTCAATTTCACTGGCATCGGATATGTTTTGTTTTAGCATCTTTGATCGATGTCTTGTTCCTCTTCCTATATCGATTACACAAGATAACAAAATTTAGGGGTGGTCTGGCTGCCTCGTTCTTTCACCGCTTTTCTTATGGTGTTTGGTGCGCTGAATCCGAATCTGACGTCAGTTTTTTTTGTTTACGTCGGATTTTCAAGATATAGCTAGTTTTACTATTTTTCTAGTTCTCACTTTACTTCATTTTTTAGTGAGCAGCAAACTCGCTCGTTTTTTGTGTGACTTCTGACCGGCTGGTTGTTAGTCTTGTGTTTGTGTTCTGATCGCTTCCTTTTAAATTCCAAATCCGAATTATTTGTTGGTTTCTGGACTCTTCGGTTAACCACTTTGGTAAGTGATCGTAATGTAAGAACTCTTTATTATTTTGCAATAAAAAAACCTTATTTATGAATTACTGTATTTTGGTAATTAGCGCATTTTCTTATTTTTCTATGAGGATAAAAAGCGCTAGGGTTGGGTATTGTTACAAAAGTATCGATACTGTATCGTATTCGAGTTGATATCCCATGCACCGTTTGGCTTGAGTGTCGATACTTTAGTGTCTCAAAATAACAACTTACCTAACTGATTTATCAGGCAAAATATTTTTTTTATTCATTTCTTGCCATCAAGAGCCCAAGCTAAGTATATTATTGAACATTATTCCTCCATAATATTAATTAGTTTTATCAAAGACCCAACTGCCTCTCTACAAATCTACAAAGGTTCATTTCACTGATTGAGTTGGTATGTGAACGTAATGAACGGGTGAACGGATTCAAAAGACCTGGTCTCTGTAATGAGTGACCGTTTGGGATTCGAATCCGCCAAATGACCGTGTCTTACACACCCCTAATCGATAGTATCGTAAGTTTTTAATCGATATTATCGACCTATCGATAGTGCTGATTGCTGAACTATCGACTATCGCCCATCCCTACTACATATTACTTTTTCAATGAGTAAACAGAACTTTTTCTAAATCCAAACTCTCCGACTGCACGTAACATAGGTATTGCAGTATTCTAGGGAACCTTTGTTCATAGCTACCGATATGTAGCTATGATTTTGTTTACTGGTTGTAGCGTTGCATTTTTAGTGGCAAGAAACGAAGAAGACTAGCGACGAGTAGGTATAATAATTATACCATATAATAATTATTATAATAATATACCATATAATACCATTTAATAATAATTATTATCACAGTGAAGTAGTGAGTTTCTATCAAACAACGGGGCCCCGGTAATTAGTCGCATTGGTCTATTCTGGATTGTTTGTACTCTTTGCACTTGTGTTTTTGCTGCTGAACCCCACAGCCCACAGGCATCCTGCCAAATAGAGCGAATTAGCGTAATATAGAGCAACCTCTTCATGCGCAGTGGCAGAGCAGATTGTTCGCTCATGAGGAACCTCTTCACAAATACGAACTACAAAGCGCTGCAAAGTCATCTGCAAACCGGGTTATGGTGATTCCTGAAGGCGCCGGAAAGTCGCTTGCATAGATTAGGTACAGGAAAGGCCCCAAGACACTGCCCCAAGGGTCTCCAGCCTTGATTGCTCTTGAGTGGGATATTGTGCTACCACATCGCACTGAAAAGGTGTGTTGAGACAAAAAGGAGAGTATCAGGCGGTAATAGGTATTTGGTAGATGAGGTTTTATTTTGGCAAGCAATCCTGGATACCATACCCTATCAAAGGCTTTCTCCGTGTCCAAGAACGTACCCAGGCAGACCTTTTTTCCTTCTTAGGTGTCGAAAATTTCCTCAATAACTCGATGGAGCTGTTGTGGACATAAGTGGGATTGTCTGAAACCTAGTTGCGTGTTGGAAAGAAGAGAGGAGAGGAATGGCAGTATTTTGGGGAGCAATAATCTTTCAAGGATTTTTGAAAATAACAGATGGAGGCTTATGGGTCTATAACTAGCCGGGTTATTTGTATCCTTATCTGTGTGTCAATTATTGACTAAAACAATCAAAAAGACTTGTGACTTCTAGCACATTCTATTGGTCAACTCGAAATTCAATCAGAATGGCAGGATCTCCAATAGAGAGCGTCGTGGAAATAAGTGAAGTCTGGTCTCTCATGTTGCACGATTGGATCTTTTAAATTATTTTCGGATCTCGACGTTGAACCATCAGGCATTATGCATTAACATGGTCAGTGAAATTTACTTATATTTCAACACAGAATGTGTTAAAGAAGAACATCTCTTAGGGATGAGAACAATTATTTATCCAATGGAGTGATACAAAAGTACCTACCTACAATACCTACTACAGTACGAGCATACTAAAGTCAAAAACTATGATTCAACGTCATAGTCGAAACCAAGGTATCTTTACGAATGTTTGAACAAAGATGCATTTGATGACAAAAACACAGTTCTGTGTTTCATCGTTGGTCCTTGATCCGGGGGTCAGATTTTATCCTTCAATACATTGTACCATCATAAACAAGTACCTCTGCTGACTAGGCACCCCCAACGGTAACTTTTTTAAATGAAAAAATCAATATTATAATTTTCATTTTCAAATTACAATGAAAACCCATGTGCTTATTTTCTATATTATTTCATGGGTGATACTACTGATTACACCATGTGATACTACTCTTCAGTGATACTACCCACTGGTTGACTGGTTTATACACCTGAATCTACCTCAGTAGTTGCTATCGAGTCTTTGCCAACCAAAGAGGGTGTTCAAGGAGAAACGAAGCCCGTTGAACTGAGAATTCATAAGGCGAATGCCTTGGTGAACAGGAGAAGGGGTTGACCTCAGGCAGTCGACTGGACTAAACAGGGGATCGTTGAAGATCCGGTGGAAAGCAGGACATGTATCCTCTTTCAGTATCTTGAGTATCCTCTTTCAGTATCCTCTTCATCCTTCATTCGCCTGTAATGCTTTTCCCTTTGGTGAAAATCCATCCGACTGACGGTCGAATCTACCCGTATTAGATCGATCATAAAAGATGTGGACGGGCGGAGCGTGAAGGGTTTCAAAGGGCTCACACAACCGAAGGGTTCTCCAACGTTACATGAGGACGTTCTTAGCACATAACCCGCAAGGAGCAAACATATCACAACGGTTCAGAATTCTTTTTCCTCCATTTTTTAATAATTTATTTTTACTTAACCCTAGGACCTCACACATAAGTTTTTGTGACATGGAGCTCACACAGGGGTACAAATGTACCCCAACTTACAAAAAATTAAAATCTTGTGTCTGTTGCCATTTTTAAATGAAATTATTGTTGCTTAGAATTCTATAAGCATCTAAACAATGATAAAAATTATTGGGAGTTCAAAAAGGTAATAGTTATATTTTTTATTGGACATTCCTGTTGAAAACCAATTTTCAAAACTGTTAAATATCGCTTCTCATTCAAAATTCGAAATAAAATTTGTTCGATATGGAATGACCTTTGTTACTTTTGATTATGCAAGTTTGCAATATTCTGAGTTGGAGGAAAAAATTGGCTTCCAAATCCAATGAGTAGTTTCCTTATTCTACCACCCCAAAGATCACCCTTCTGTGATGCACTTGAACCCCTATTCTGCTACTTCTGAGTGTTCCCTTCTTCCCAATAAAGGTCATGTGCAATATTCTTACGTAGAAATTGTAGTAGGGTAAAATGAGCGGTTCTGGCACAGTTACTAGGCATCCCGGCATCAGTGATCTGTGGTGTCGTGTAACCTCCATGTCAACTTGACCCCCTTCCCCAACCACCCTCCAATTCCGTATCAGTGCTCTGTGGTGTCATGTAACCTCCGTGGCAACTCCACCCCCTTTGTCCACCATCTCCCAAATCATAAGGGATCATCTCCCAATTCATAGGGGACCATCCTCTAATTAGGATGTAACCTCCGTGGCAACTCCACCCCCTTCCCCAACTCCTACCAATTCATAGGGGGTCATCCTACCATTCAAAAGACATCATCCCCAATTCATAGGGGACCATCCTGTAATTCTGCATCACCTGTGGTGTCATGTAACCTCCGTGGCAACTCCACCCCCTTCCCCCACCACCTACCAATTCATAGGGGGTCAACCTACCATTCAAAAGATACCGTCCCCAATTCATAGGGGGTCATCCTACCATTCAAATGAGACCGTCCCCAATTCATAGGGGACCACCCTCCAATTCCTCATCAGCTGTTGTTTCATGTAACCTCCGTGGCAATTCCACCCCCTTCCCCCGACCCCTACCAATTCATAGGGGGTCATCCTATCAATTCAAAAGGGACCGTCCTCAAATCATAGGGGACCACCCTCCAATTCTGGATCACCTGTGATGTCATGTAACCTCTGTGGCACTTTCACCCCCTCACCAAAAAATTGTTGTGGCATGGTGGCTCGGAACAGTGAGGATCCAAAAAAGAATTGGCTTACCTATAATGTTTCCAGGGATTCACGCTGGGGTAAATTTGTACCTCAAAGAGTTTGAAAATACACACTGGGGTAAATTTGTACCCCAAAGAGTTTGAAAATACACACTGGGGTACATTTGTACCCCAAAGAGTTTGAAAATACACACTGGGGTAGTTTTGTACCCCACCACGAAAAAAGACGCGAACCACACGAATTCTCAGAGCCAAGTGGACTCGGGACAGTGCGTTTCCCGCTCACAGGGGTACCAAGATAATTTACGTGGAACCCATTCAGGCGGGAAAATTTTTTTTGCGAATGTGCACCCAAAAATAGGAACAGTGGGGTACAGCTGTACCCCAGTGTGAGGTCCTAGGGTTAAGTGCCTAATATGCAATTTTACGCTGACTCTAGACATGCCTTAAAATTTTCCTTACACAAAGTTTGTAGCTTATTAACCCACTTTCGGTACGAAAAACGCATTTTTACTATTATTTTCAAAATTGAGCCCCCTCGTGTTAATGAGCGTTTTTAAGAATTTGGTTCCTTGTCTCAATGTCGATGAAATTAGCTGAGAGGTTTGACGATCCCCGATGAACAATACCAGCTACTTTGCAGGAACAATCTTTTCCCAAATCAATTAGTCACAAATATATGATCCAAATGTGATCAAATTTAGAGAATAATTAAAGAGTGGCCCAGTGGTATTTTATATTGATTTCATACTGAACCTGGACCCATCAATTGGAGTCAAGGCGATTCGTGAAAAAAGTGATTATTACACAAAAATTATCAACAAATTATTACACAACAGTTTATTATTTTTCTGTGAAGTTCGTCCGTTTGTGAAAAACAAAAAAATTTGAAACGTAAAACATCAAATTTTAATGGATGTTACAAGTTCAAAATTCCAAAAATTCACTTTTGAAAATAATAAACCAATACAGCTATTTCCCAGGGGTCTTGTGTTATTGCAGTACGCAACTCTGTTCTCACTGGTTCCGCACAGAGTGAAATAAAGACAACTTTTTGAGGGTAGCGATAAATCTTGTTTATTCTTTTCACTTGGAAAGTATGATGACTTGGAGCCAATATTCGGCCGGGTACTTTTTCCCTCTCTCAAATGGCAAAAACGAGCTATAAATAATTTCGGCGCTCGACCGAACGGGGTTCAGGCGAAACGAATGGGAAAACTACGAGAACAATCCTAAAAAAGTGAGAGTCGACTTTTTCAGAGGAAATTATGGAATGACGAGAATTTGGTTTGTTTTTTTCAATTCTCCGAGTCTTCTAACATAGAATTACGTGACCTACAGTTGAATGGATTTGGGTTACTTATTGTCGATCGACATCTTATTAAATTATGAAAGTCACTTCACTCATCTGAACCATTATTCTCGCAGGATTCAAGTTCCCTTCACTTTTTTGTCTGCATCTAATTGGATTAGGTATGCTCCACTCTTTCTACAAGTTCTATTTCATCTGATTACCAGTTTCCCAATTCAGTGATCTCGAAATCATGAAACACATCTTCACGCATCTTCCATCATGAAACTTTAAATGATAATATCATATTATCATTATATTATAATGGGGACACCATCGGACCTGTAAACGAATTTCTCAACCTAAATTTTATAGGAGGGAACAGCGGGAGGAATCACACTGTTCAAACTTTGTTTCTACAGCCTGTTTTATTTTTTCGATGTATGGGTTAAATGTATTGGTTAAACCAGAAACGAGGTGTAACGAACAAAGAACGAAAGGGTTAAGAAAAACTGGAGCATAGAAAATACCTGATTTGACTAGGAAATTTGAGATTAAGTAATCAACTACGAAAAGGGACTAAAAAACAATAAATATTCACGTAAAGAGAAAATTGTTTATCTGAACAAAACGCTGCAAATTATTACACAATGGTTTATTATTTTCTATATAGATCACTCGTCTACAAAATCACCAACCATCCAATATGAAAAGAAAAAGAAAAAAAATAAAAATAAATAAAATAAAAAAAATAAAAAAAAATCAAAAAAAAAATCAACATCACCAACCATCGATTGCATTTCGGTCTGCTCTAATTTGAACGGAGATTAGGCCTCTTTTGCGATTCACACTCGTGTTTTGATTTATATATATATATATATATATATATATATATATATATATATATTTCAATATAAACACTTAAATTTTCGTAGTGAGCGAACGGTTTGTCCTACAGAGCTCCGCGTGGTCTCAAAAAATTCTAAAAATTCTATAGAATCTTAAATTGAAGGAAAAACAATACCTTTATATCGAAATTTTTTGAGTTAGGGCGTTTTCAAAATTTCAAAATTGATTTTGGAACCCTGAGGAGTGACCTACATCAACCAAAAGCTTCGGGGCACAACTAGACCCCAAATGGAGCCTACATACCAAATTTCATCAAAATCGGTCAATGCTAAGTGGCAAAAGTGCCGCGTACGGCGTACGGCGTACGGCGTACGGCGGACGGACGGCCAAATTTTTATTCGATTTTTGGATTCTACGTACCTTGAAACGTAAACCATCAAATTTTGAGGGGGTGTTAAACTTTTTTTTTTCTTGGTCGATTCCAAAGGTTCATTATTGAAAATAATAAACCAAAATAAGAAAAATTGCCAAGTGAAATCATGAAAGAAAAAATTCTACACTAAATCTAAGGTTGCTTGTTAGATAGGTACGAACAACGGGCGTTACATAAAATAAAAAATAGTAAGGCACTCAAAAAATCAAAGAAGATTAATTTCATCCATGAAAAAACTAGGTTGAAGGAAGAAGATATTTCATGTAGTATCCGACGGAAGTTGAAGTGAAGCAGGTTCTGACCTGAGCACGATGTTAAGTGATATTAATCACTTTTATCGTCATTATTAGAATTAGTTTTATTACTAAACATTCGAATGTTTATGGGGGAGTAGTCACCATGAAGTTTCGGCATGAATCGAGAGTTTTGTTTGGTGGGCAACCATTATAATGGTGGGAACCTACTTGAAAATTCCCACAAATTTCTCATTTTGCCCACCATTTTCGCACACCGTTTCCCTCGGAGCCCTGAAATTCTCACGTTTTGGTAAAATTCTCACTCATTGGAAACAATGTTATGACCTAACCGTCGAAATGGTTCATTTTGGGTCATTGTAGACAGACAATTGAGATCGTTGTGATTTTGAGTCAGTTAAGTTCGTTTGATAACGGGGAATTGCGTTGTTTGTTATGTGATGTTTGTTAGGAAACTACTCCATTACTACTCTAATGCAATGCGGTTACCATAGCTACGGAGTTACAAATTAATGTTAAATGGATAAGATAAACAGAAATGAATAAAGTGTTGTGTAGTTTGAGGTTTACGATGGCATGACTTGTATTTTATTATAAATATTCCTGGATTCATTCCGACCTTAGACAGCAGTAGCATAACAATGTTGAATCAATGGGATTAGTTTGATGGAATCAGTTGGGTTGCATGTAAAACAAAATTTACTTTTACCTCTGTTCTATTTTACATGGCAAATTTGCAACTTGTGGAAACACCTGTTATGGAACCTATATTGAGTAAGTGGAAGAGTAATTATTTGCTATCACAAGGGCGGTATCCGTAGCGGATCGTGGATGGAATGGACTACGTGAAAATCGAATCGTGGTCGACTCTCGGCTGTTTTCATCGCCAGCTCATACGCAGAGCTCGACGAATTCATAGTAGGGATGTCAGATTCTTCAAAATAAATAAATTTAAATCGAATAGATCTTTAAAAAAAGCAACAATTTTTTTAATTAACAATGAGGAATTTCACCATTTCGGAATTTCCTATTTTTGACCCCAAAATCGGATTCAGCACCTAGAAAAAACCCCTAAGACAAACTTTCAGCCCGTATTTCCTAATTTACGAATAAACAAAACAGCGTAGAAAATTAAAAAACGTTTAAAAAAACCGGGAGCATGACGTCAACCAGGAATAGTTCATGCACGGTCGCTTGAAGCGCTGAGATCGAGAAATCTCACTTTGAATAGTCCTTAGAGCCAACATTTCACAGAACCAATATAGATCGAAATCGAAGAACAGTTCTTAAAAAATCTTCTTCAGTTACTGAAGAAAAAATAGAGCATCACACTCACACACATACTCATAGAGTATCAGCACTGTCAGCAGTCGTGTCCTTCTGGCTGCTTGGTTTCAGGGTCCGAGATCCGACCTCGGACATTGTATTGAGGGACAAGGTTGACAAGGTTCTTCAAGCAAAAGTGATACTTGAGTAATTATCAAAAGCTGGAGCGAACTTTCAATGCCTATGTATAAAAATGTTTACTTAAATTTTAATAAGTTCCTAGTAACTATCTACCTGAATCTTTCATATTTATTTTTATCATTTCATAATAATTGACAGGTTTAATTAAAAAAACAATATTTTTTTGTTTAAGAAAAATGGCGTAAAATTAATCATTAATAATTAATCTGACTGCAGAACCATAGGTCTACCGCCTGTAGTATTTTTCTTGACAATGTAGGTATGTCAAGAAAAAGCTGTATACCTTCTGCGTAAATGACAACCATCTAATTTTTCTTCATGGACCTTCCATCAATTATATGAATGGGGGTAATTAAATGACGTAATGAATTATAAGTTACTCAGTTGTGTTGGTTGAAGTGGTGGTGGTTTTGCTAATTTTTTGGTCTTTAGGTTGTGATGAGCGATGATCTTCATTAAATTTCCTTTCCCATTGTGGTTGTGATGGTTATTGGCAGTAGGAATTATTATTGATGAGAGTTAATTTACCTCAACCAGCTGATGAAAAGAATCGGACCGATCCTCTAATTTTTTAATCGATTCTCCGATTCTTCGAGAAAATAAATATGATTTGAAAAACCGATCGTTTTTTTTTTCAAAAGAATCGATTTTTTAAAGAATCGGTACTTTTTTGCCATCTTTAATTTGCAGACTCGATGTAGGGATGGGTATCGTTATAAAAGTATCGATATTTTATATCGATACTGTATCGTATCCGAGTATCGATATCCCAAGTATTGTTGGGCATGAGTATCGATATTTTAAAATATCGAGTATCGATACTTTAGTGTCACGAACTATCAATATCATCCAATTTTCTCAAGAAAAATAATTTTGACAACAACTTTCATTCATTTTTCACTATTAAGAGTCCAAGCAGAGTGATTTTTCCCATGATATAAACGTTATTTGTGCCACGAAAGACTAATGACCCAAAAGCCTCTCTATCTTCTTCATTTTTTAGCCATTATTTTGAATTTTCCGCGAGAACAGTATCGATATTCGATATTTAGAAATATCGGATCCAAAGTTTCGATATCCAAAAATATCGGATAGTGCAGCATCGATACTAAAATATCGAGTATCGGTACGAAAGTATCGATATTTTGAAATATCGAGTATCGATACCCATCCCTGACTCGATGGAAACAGTATGGAAATTTCTACCACGCGACTGCTCTAACTAAATGGCGCCACCATACTCAATAGTTGTCCACACAACCAATCACATTGCTTTCCGTCTTTCTGCTTTTCGGTCCATGTGAATCCAGCTTCAGGTTTTGCCGTAACTCTCTAATAATTGTCTAGTGAAGATTGTCATCGTTTTCAACCAAGTGGTATGTTTTCCATAGTAGCGTCCTTTTACGGAAGTGAATCTGCTCCATAGTAAATCG
The DNA here is from genome assembly GCA_009739505.2 of Apolygus lucorum. Classification (NCBI taxonomy): domain Eukaryota; kingdom Metazoa; phylum Arthropoda; class Insecta; order Hemiptera; family Miridae; genus Apolygus; species Apolygus lucorum. Next base: position 35,776,690 of record CM019173.2, read on the forward strand.
GTAATAGAATGTTACTGAAAATTTTGCAAGAAGGTAGCAGAGTTCGTAATGGAGTTCTCAACGGGAATCTATATCACCCCTATTCAAAAACACGTTAGCGTCACGTTAGCGTTACCGTTGATAATGCGTCCGGGGTGACGATGAAGTGAAAAGAGAAGGTCGGGCAAAGAGCTTTGAACGGGTTCGACGTGCGGGGAAGAGCTCTATGGTAAACAGGAAGTGATAGCTATGCAAAGTGGGACCAGGTGCCACCCTCAAAACCTCCCTTCAATCAACCCTGTTACCTCCTCACTGTTGCCAACACCCCCCTCTGATACCCTCATCCTCGTGCCTAATTGGGTATACCTCATTTCCATATCTGAGCCACCCTCTCCGGTTCTTTGCCATCATACCCTTACTAAATCGCGGCCGCAAATTCGAAAAACTCGAAGATACGAACAACGGTCGTATTTTGTCATCTAAAATTACAACAGAGGTTAGTCCTTTTTTACGATTCACACTCGTGTTTCTGATTTATCGTAATCCGAACTCTTAAGTTGGTCCTACAGAGCTCCGCATGGTCTCGAAAAATTCTTAATATTCAATATAAATTGGACAGTTGTTGGGTGTGCGCTCGGCTCACTGACCCACTACCCTCCATATGGTTAAGGGGAGTCAGCCCGAAAAACATCGTTTTTCCCAAACACGTCTGTGTTACTTAAATCTTAGTGGAAAATTGATGATGGTCATGAAGTCGACAGTTTAAATCTTGATGAACAAAATTATGTTTAAAAAAATCATAAATGATAATTTCGGTATTTCACTATGAGTAGGTACCTAAAGTTGGGCCCTTTCATCTGTTTTCGTGCAATTTTCTCGGTAACTACTCGTCCGAATTATTATTTTTCTTTGTTCATCTTACTAAGCTCTATTAACAGACAAGGGCTTTTTTATTTTCAATAATTCCATCTTTTTTTTCTTGAAAAATAAAAAAACCGGGTTTTTGTTAGGTAATATTTTTTTTTAACCACAAACTCTCCAAATCAAAATTATCCAAAACCCCCTCGTCTTTCGACATATTAGCAACGTACGAACAACGCTAAAACACGGAATCAAAATCGGTTCAATGGGTACCGCAGAAAGTGCACGTAAAAAAACAAAAATGTTGTTGACATTTTCATGCCTTTGCTTTGGCACATGAACTGAAAAATCGTCACGAAAACTTTGATGCGTAGTGTTGTCAACAAACTTGTTGTGTAGTGGTTTAAGCAAGCATTTAAAATTTAAAATTTAATTGTAGTCATTCATTTAAATTTACGGTTTTAAAATGTTCCCTAATTTTTTAAAAACATTTAATGAAAAACTCGGCTCTTTGGGCCTCGCGAGGGGGCAAGCCCCCAGGATCCCCGGATGGTTACTGCTTAGAGCATGGAACATGCTTTAGCCGTTTGTAGTGTGATTCACACTTATTGTCAAACTCATATCCTAGCAGTGACATACTACCCAATAGTTTTAGAAAACTTATATCTGGTCGTATTCATGTTTTGTATTGCACGATCGACGCATGTTGTAATACCTGATCATGGGAGTAGTACTTAATAACCACAGCGTATCCAGATAGGTAGGTTGGTACGGATTGAAGTTGCCACCATGCCCATCTGTAGACACAAACTAACCATCTTCCTACTCGATGATCTGGTTAGCATTACAAGAGTAAGTACCTACCATTGAGTTAAAATGTGTTCCCAAACTATCAGGTACCTTTTAGAGAAAAACGCGTTTTTCTGAAAAGGGACAATTTTGGAGCTTGGTGGTTCGTTCTAACTTGGCTGTATAAGAACAAAGGGAAGAGGAATAAGGTAAGGGTTTTTTCAGTCTTACCGTTTGCTTATTGCTAGTTTTTGTTAGTTTCCATGTTTCCTCCTAAAGTTTATAAGTTTTGGTACACTAACCAAGCAAGGGGTCCCTCTTGTGTAGGTACAGCGAGAGAGCAGCCATGAGTTGGCCAACTTTGACTTCAATTATCTTACGGTTCCATATTCGGAACAATCAATTATTATTTATCAAATTGCTCAAAATTGAACGAAGAATAATATAAAAGTATTTAATTTTTTTCGGGATGACTCCCCTTATTCGGATTAAGCCGTGAATGACCTCCTAATGACCAGGAGACCTTATCTGACACATACCTAGAGGAATTTGAGGATTGGAGTCCCGTATCAGAAAATATTGCATGAATGGAGATTCGGGTGAGCGTGACGCTCATCAAGTACCTCTTGCGGGTTAAGACTAGCTTTCTAGTCGACCCAACCTGATGAAAATCTACATAAACGTAATTTGTTGTAGGTACGTTAGGATTGATTTTGTAGACATTTCTTTACACAATTCCCACAATTGTATAGAATCCTTCTAAAGTTTTTCGAATTTTAGTTTGAATCCGTAATTTGTTGTAGGTACGTTAGGATTAGGAGAAAGAAATGAACGGGGCACTCGGTTGGTTCAGTTTTGTATTGAGAACAACCTCTTCATTGCCAACACGTTTTATAAGCAGCATCCTAGGCGCCTGTATACATGGAGGTCCCCTGCAGACCGCCCTGATCATGTGGTTAGGAACCAGATTGATTTTATCATGCTGGGTCTGATGCACAAGAAATGTGTGAAGTCAGTCACTACGTATCCTGGTGCAGATGTTTGTAGCGATCACAATCCTGTTGTTATAAGAGTCCAGTTTAAGCGATTCATCCCCATCAAGAAACCTCCAAAGCATAGGAAAGTAAACGTTGAGGCTTTGAATACTGATCCAGCCTTTAAGGACCAAATCGGCTCTACGCTAGAGGATGTGATGGGTGAGATCAAGCGAGAGATGGTGGATGGAGTATTTCAGGTGGAGAGAACGTGGGAAAAGGTGAGGGATGCTGTGATCAAGGTACAGGAAGTTGATATTGGATATGTGGCATGCACTAAGAGACAGGAATGGATGACAGATGAAATCCTTCTTTTGATGGAGGAGAGACGCCGCATGAAAGCCACAAACCCGGATCGATACAAAGAACTTGACAGGTCGGTGAGAAAGAAGTGTAGAGAGGCTAGGGAACAATGGCTAAGTGCAAAGTGCGCAGAGATAGAGGACCTGCAGCTTAGGTTTGACTCCTTCAACGTCCACAGAAAAGTTAAGGAGATGACGAACAAGAATAAAAAGCGGCAGGTTGTTCTCTTGAGAGGGGAGGACAACCAGTACATATTGGGAGTCGATAAGAAGCTTGATGCGCTGAAGGAATACGTGGAGAGGCTTTTCCATGGTAGCAGACCTGCAGTGGCTCCCTCTCCAGATGTTGCCCTAAATGAAAATGGTCCCGACATTACCAGAAGTGAGGTAACTCACGCCTTGAAGAACCAAAAGAATAGGAAGGCTCTTGGACCAGACAACATTCATGTTGAAGTCCTCAAGCTGCTTGCTGATCAAGGTGGTGAGGGTATAGATTTGTTGACATCGCTCTTTAATGTCATCTATCATTCTGGTGAAATCCCATCAGACTGGCTCAGGTCGACGTTCTTGCCATTGCCAAAGAAGCCGAGTTCATCCCGTTGTGATGAGTATCGATTTATAAGCCTCATGTCACACGTGCTGAAGATTTTCTTAAGGATTCTTCACACCAGAATTTATAAAAAGTGTGAATTCTTGCTAGAAGAGACACAGTTTGGGTTTCAAAACGGTGTTGGCACTCGGGAGGCCCTTTCTTCATTGAATGTCCTGTTACAGAGATGCCGCGACATGAATGTCGATGTCTACGCATCGTTTATCGACTATCAGAAGGCGTTTGACAGTATAAAGCATGAGAAGCTGATTGAAGTCCTCAAATCGACTGGGATAGATAAGCAAGAGATAACCATTATCTCGAATTTGTATTGGCGTCAGTGTGCAGAGATTAGGGTGGAGCAAACAACAACAGAGCAAATTATTATTGAGAAAGGTGTTCGTCAGGGATGTATCCTCTCTCCATTACTTTTTAACCTCTACTCCGAAGCAGTTTTTCGGGAGGCTCTTGACGAGGTGCCAGAGAGGGGGGTTGGAGTGAACGGCGTCGTTCTCAATAACCTTCGGTATGCTGACGACACTGTGTTGATTGCTGAGAGCCCGGAGGATCTCCAAGCGATTATGGATGCTGTGGTGCATCATAGCGAGAGTAATGGGCTGTCCCTGAATGTAGCCAAGACTAAGGTCCTCGTTTTTTCCAAGCAACGAAAAACAGTCAATGTGGCTATCAATGGTACTCGGGTCGAACAAGTTTCTTCATATAAATACCTCGGTGCGCAAGTAAATGAAAAATGTGACTGCAAAAAAGAAATTCGAGCGCGTATTGAAATGGCCAGGAGCGCATTTTTTCAAATGAGGAACTTTTTCACGCGCAGAGATCTCTCCTTGGTCCTTCGAATGCGGATGGTCCGGTGTTATGTGTTCTCGGTGCTTCTGTATGGCTGTGAAAGTTGGACACTAGATCCCGGGATCGAAAGGAACATCGAAGCTTTCGAGATGTACATATACCGGCGCATGTTGCGGATACCGTGGGTCGAGAAGATGACAAACATTGAGGTGCTCCAACGGATGTCTAAATCCGTTGAGCTTTTACTCACGCTAAAAGAGAGGAAGACTCGATACATTGGTCATGTGATGCGCGGTGATCGATACAGCCTCCTCAGATTGATTATTGAGGGTAGAATTCCTGGAAAGCGCTCGGTTGGAAGGAGGAATAATTCGTGGCTGAAAGACCTGCGAAGGTGGTATAATTGTTCGTCCATAGAAATATTTAGAGCAGCTACAGATAGGGAGGAGTTAGCCAATTGGATCGCCAACCTTCGATCGGAGACAGCGAATTAAGAAGAAGAACGTTAGGATTGATTTTGTAGACATTGATTCACACAATTCCCACAATTGTGTAGAATCCTTCTAAAGTTTTTTGAATTCTAGTTTGAATCCAGAGTATTGTTTTCATTATATTCGGGAACTGTTGATAAATTCCCTGACAAGTTAACACAAACATTCTTGCTTTCCTCTCCTGAAAGTCACCTCAATTCTTAACGACTACTATCCAGGTGTATCCATTATTCAGCCAAGATTCGTCTGTCCTCACTCTTCAAGTTGACAATGGCGAGCTGGAAAGCTCTGGTTGGCTGCCTTGATTTGGTAGAGACGGTAGGGACAGTGCCTGGGGGCTCTTTACAAAGAGCGTTAATTGGAAATCCGTCTCTTCTTTTCCCTTATTTAGCGGGTTCCTTCAAGATCGATCCGGTAATTTATTGTTTGTTGGAATTGTTCCGCGGTCTCGTACCGTTGTTACTTCTAAGATTAGCTTCCTAGTAGGTAATTATTCACTTTCATTACTGAACTGTTGTATCTGAATTTGAGAACAGTTCTCATCAGTTGAACGGATATGATGTTGTAAGAAATCTTAGATTAGGCTGGGGGTAAACTGTTTCTGAAAAGACGTTCGAAAATTACGGTTACTTGGATTAGTCCAGTTTCCTGACTGCCTCGAAGAGCTGTTGAGAGACCAGATCTGATACCTACGAGTATACTTAAAATCCTGAAAAGTATGGAGGACAGAAATCCTTATGAATAATACTAGAAATTATCTGTAATTTCGAATTTCGTTAATGCTTGCAACGAAACTCTGTTTTTTTTTTTTTTTTTTTTTTTTTTTAAACTTAGCATTCCGAGTCTCACCAGTCGCTGGATCTGTTACAGGTGGTTGGGATGAGTACATTGGGATGAGGCAATGCGGCAGCCGTGGCAGTTGTACCGGTCCTCAGCAGCCAACGAATGCGTGCAAAGAAGTTCGGTATCCATTCGGCGTTCAAAACGATCTCGGTCATGTGCAGATACCACCGCAGAAGAACAAGGTAAAATTAATTATTTATCGTGGAGAGTCATTAAAATACTAAGTATAGAAACAAACGACTTTACGGAGTGAGATCCTTCCGAAAGCGATTAGGATATTTAAGAAAATTATTTATGCAGTGCATGACCGTGCACAATTGTGCATAATTTTTACAATGCGAGGTAGATTTTGATAGGAATTTTTGCATTGTGCTCATTATATTGAATGGGGATTTTATACTCAATACTCTATAAAGATTGAGTTTCGCGAATACTAGGGAAACTTTCAAATCGTGGGACTACCATTCCACGAGACTACTTACCTACCTGTCTGACCACAAATCACATGGCTGAGAAATCCTAGTTCTCTATTTCCACTTGGATGAGAAAGCGAAGCGAGCGGACATGCAAGCCTCTCTGGACCCCCTGGATGCTATCTACGGCGTAAATGACAAAAACATGGAACATGTTTTAGCCAAATTTAGTGCAGAACCTTTAGTCGTAGGTAGGTATAATAAAAAAATTATATCTAAGCAACATATCTAAAATGCATTTATAATATTATGCTTTCTCAATAATTGTTTGTTGACGTGTAACAAAGCGCATTTTCCAGCCCTTATTAATGGGGTAAGGAGCGAAAAATTGGCAACGTGAGTTAGAATAAAATGTTGGATAAATCAATAGCTTTTCAATGAGTAAACGATTTCAGTGGTTCGGATAATACAAAAGTTATATTATCCCTTGCTACATATTTAAAATGCATTAAAAATAATGAGTTGCTATTTTCGTATACAATGTTATGACTTTAGCTCACGGCTAAAACATGTTCCATGTTTAAAAACATTGTCTACACTCTCTTGAATGGCTTCCTCGAATGCTACACTAGTAAAGCGAGGAAAGCAAGCTGGGTGTGAATACATCCAATTCCAATGTAATATTCTTCCAGAGGATTGTCTCAAGAACTACGAATTTCCCCGTTGTGATGCCAGTTTTATTATTTGGAGGTGCTTGCTTTTACAATCGTCGATACAATTGGATGCGTTAACTGAAAACTTTTTTGAAAACACCAATTGTGGACCCTGCTTGGGACCTGAAGGAACTGAAACCAGGTTCTCACAGAACGTTGAGGAGACCAAAGGGACGAGGGATGCAGTTTGCTTCAGGCTCAACTGGTTGCTACTAAATCCCTTCGGCTGCATTACTATTGACTGCCTGGCCGACACTTTTTCTAGAGCATATCCTTGCCAGTTGTGCAACCTTGGAGCACCAGACAATCTTTGTCATTTGATTGGTGAGTGTGCCTTGTTCCAAGCTGGGTTCTGGAGCTTTGGTTTGTTGAGAAGTGCCCACTGTCTATAGAGGTGTGTCAGCCTTATGTTTTATATTTCTCTATTATATTTGCTTGATATAGGTACTTTTTACTTTAAATGTTGTTAAAGTAGATTTTAGGTATATGAAGGAATTTGACTTGCAGTACCAGGAAGTTCCTCCCCGGGTCGTCTAAGATTAGGTAGATATAAGTTCTCCTTGGTACCTGAGACTATGCTTATGTCAGCCCGCCAAAGAGAAGGTATATTGGAGTTGTGAATTTTAACTGAGTATATTCCGCTTGGTACCTGTCACTATGCATATGACTGCCCATCAAGTTGAGGGAATTAACAACATTTCCTGAAGGGAGACAATATTCAGCTTGGTGCCTGTCACTATGCTTATGTCAGCCCGTCAAAGAGAAGGTATATTGGAGTTGTGAATTTTAACTGTGTATATTCCGCTTGGCACCTGTCACTATGCTTATGACTGCCCATCAAGTTGAGGGAATTAACAACATTTCCTGAAGGGAGACAATATTCAGCTTGGTGCTTGTCACTATGCTTAGGTATGTCAGCCCGTCAAAGAGAAGGTATATTGGAGTTGTGAATTTTAATTGTGTATATTCCGCTTGGCACCTGTCACTATGCATATGACTGCCCATCAAGTTGAGGGAATTAACAACATTTCCTGAAGGGAGACAATATTCAGCTTGGTGCTTGTCACTATGCTTAGGTATGTCAGCCCGTCAAAGAGAAGGTATATTGGAGTTGTGAATTTTAACTGTGTATATTCCGCTTGGCACCTGTCACTATGCATATGACTGCCCATCAAGTTGAGGGAATTAACAACATTTCCTGAAGGGAGACAATATTCAGCTTGGTGCCTGTCACTATGCTTATGTCAGCCCGTCAAAGAGAAGGTATATTGGAGTTGTGAATTTTGAGTAAATTCCGATTGGTACCTGTCACTATGCTTATGTCAGCCCGCCAAAGAGAAGGTATATTGGAGTTGTGAATTTTAACTGTGTATATTCCGCTTGGCACCTGTCACTATGCTTATGACAGTCTGTCAGAGGAAGTTTACAACATTTCCTGAAGGGAGACAATATTCAGCTTGGTGCCTGTCACTATGCTTATGTCAGCCCGCCAAAGAGAAGGTATATTGGAGTTGTGAATTTTAACTGTGTATAATCCCCTTGGCACCTGTCACTATGCTTATGACAGTCTGCCAGAGGAAGTTTACAACATTTCCTGAAGGGAGACAATATTCAGCTTGGTGCCTGTCACTATGCTTATGTCAGCCCGCCAAAGAGAAGGTATATTGGAGTTGTGAATTTTAACTGTGTATATTCCGCTTGGCACCTGTCACTATGCATATGACTGCCCATCAAGTTGAGGGAATTAACAACATTTCCTGAAGGGAGACAATATTCAGCTTGGTGCCTGTCACTATGCTTATGTCAGCCCGCCAAAGAGAAGGTATATTGGAGTTGTGAATTTTAACTGTGTATAATCCCCTTGGCACCTGTCACTATGCTTATGACAGTCTGTCAGAGGAAGTTTACAACATTTCCTGAAGGGAGACAATATTCAGCTTGGTGCCTGTCACTATGCTTATGTCAGCCCGCCAAAGAGAAGGTATATTGGAGTTGTGAATTTTAACTGTGTATAATCCCCTTGGCACCTGTCACTATGCTTATGACAGTCTGTCAGAGGAAGTTTACAACATTTCCTGAAGGGAGACAATATTCAGCTTGGTGCCTGTCACTATGCTTATGTCAGCCCGCCAAAGAGAAGGTATATTGGAGTTGTGAATTTTAACTGTGTATAATCCGCTTGGCACCTGTCACTATGCTTATGACAGTCTGCCAGAGGAAGTTTACAACATTTCCTGAAGGGAGACAATATTCAGCTTGGTGCCTGTCACTATGCTTATGTCAGCCCGCCAAAGAGAAGGTATATTGGAGTTGTGAATTTTAACTGTGTATATTCCGCTTGGCACCTGTCACTATGCATATGACTGCCCATCAAGTTGAGGGAATTAACAACATTTCCTGAAGGGAGACAATATTCAGCTTGGTGCCTGTCACTATGCTTATGTCAGCCCGTCAAAGAGAAGGTATATTGGAGTTGTGAATTTTGAGTAAATTCCGATTGGTACCTGTCACTATGCTTATGACTGCCCATCAGGTTGAGGAAGTTTGCAACATTTCCTGAGGGGAGGCAATATATTCAGCTTGGTGCCTGTCACTATGCTTATGTCAGCCCGCCAAAGAGAAGGTATATTGGAGTTGTGAATTTTAACTGTGTATATTCCGCTTGACATCTGTCACTATGCTTATGACAGTCTGTCAGAGGAAGTTTACAACATTTCCTGAAGGGAGACAATATTCAGCTTGGTGCCTGTCACTATGCTTATGTCAGCCCGCCAAAGAGAAGGTATATTGGAGTTGTGAATTTTAACTGTGTATAATCCGCTTGGCACCTGTCACTATGCTTATGACAGTCTGTCAGAGGAAGTTTACAACATTTCCTGAAGGGAGACAATATTCAGCTTGGTGCCTGTCACTATGCTTATGTCAGCCCGCCAAAGAGAAGGTATATTGGAGTTGTGAATTTTAACTGTGTATAATCCGCTTGGCACCTGTCACTATGCTTATGACAGTCTGCCAGAGGAAGTTCACAACATTTCCTGAAGGGAGACAATATTCAGCTTGGTGCCTGTCACTATGCTTATGTCAGCCCGTCAAAGAGAAGGTATATTGGAGTTGTGAATTTTGAGTAAATTCCGATTGGTACCTGTCACTATGCTTATGACTGCCCATCAGGTTGAGGAAGTTTGCAACATTTCCTGAGGGGAGGCAATATATTCAGCTTGGTGCCTGTCACTATGCTTATGTCAGCCCGCCAAAGAGAAGGTATATTGGAGTTGTGAATTTTAACTGTGTATAATCCGCTTGGCACCTGTCACTATGCTTATGACAGTCTGTCAGAGGAAGTTTACAACATTTCCTGAAGGGAGACAATATTCAGCTTGGTGCCTGTCACTATGCTTATGTCAGCCCGCCAAAGAGAAGGTATATTGGAGTTGTGAATTTTAACTGTGTATAATCCGCTTGGCACCTGTCACTATGCTTATGACAGTCTGCCAGAGGAAGTTCACAACATTTCCTGAAGGGAGAAAATATTCAGCTTGGTGCCTGTCACTATGCTTATGTCAGCCCGTCAAAGAGAAGGTATATTGGAGTTGTGAATTTTGAGTAAATTCCGATTGGTACCTGTCACTATGCTTATGACTGCCCATCAGGTTGAGGAAGTTTGCAACATTTCCTGAGGGGAGGCAATATATTCAGCTTGGTGCCTGTCACTATGCTTATGTCAGCCCGCCAAAGAGAAGGTATATTGGAGTTGTGAATTTTAACTGTGTATAATCCGCTTGGCACCTGTCACTATGCTTATGACAGTCTGTCAGAGGAAGTTTACAACATTTCCTGAAGGGAGACAATATTCAGCTTGGTGCCTGTCACTATGCTTATGTCAGCCCGCCAAAGAGAAGGTATATTGGAGTTGTGAATTTTAACTGTGTATATTCCGCTTGGCACCTGTCACTATGCTTATGACAGTCTGTCAGAGGGAGTTTGCAACATTTCCTGAGGGGAGGCAATATATTCAGCTTGGTGCCTGTCACTATGCTTATGTCAGCCCGCCAAAGAGAAGGTATATTGGAGTTGTGAATTTTAACTGTGTATATTCCGCTTGACACCTGTCACTATGCTTATGTCAGCCCGTCAAGTTGAATATTGGCTCGGGTAAAGGAAATTTAGAGGCTCTAAACTGACCAATTAAAAATGGAGGCTTTTGGCAAGGTTTGAGAGAGTAAAATGATAGTTTGTTTGGCCAAGGTTCAGTTCTAGATCATCCAACTACTATGTCTTGGCCTTAGGGGCCAGGGGCTCTATATACAATGTCCCCCACCAGCGTCCGGGGAATTCTCAGGGGGTTGACCCCTGTCTTGTTGTGGCTGTAGTTGGAGGACCTAGGGCTTCTTGTTTATTCAGGCAAATTATACAAATACAAGAAGTGGTCCCCTACAATGTGAATCCCGAGTGACGTGGCTATTTTCTGGCATGAAAAGAAAAGTTTTATGTTTTCGTAGTATGTACTTAGTTGATTTATTTCATTTCACTCTGTACGCATGCCAAACGTGATGGCTTTTGGATTTATATAATTAAACTATCCATTAATTCCTTGAATGAACACCTTACGTGCCTTTACATCGAAATTACACTACGAAAATGGACGAATCGAATCTCTCCATTCGAACACAGTCAGCCGATGTCAAACAATTACCTGCGATACGACAGGACAGGTGGCGAGTGGGGGAAGAAACAAGAAAAGTACGTGAGCAGCATGCACTCCTTTATTTTATTTTATTTTTTTAACCCCTCAAGAGTCCCAAAAGGGCAATTGGTGTCACCCTAGTTTCACGGATAGCTGCCCTTGTCCCAGGATGGGGCAGAAAGGGTCTTGTGGCGGAGAGGGGAAGGGCCTAACGGGTAGGTAGCCGGTTCATTTAATTTTCTAACCCCTACCTCCCCTCCGGAATGTTCGTTTTCACCGAAGGTCTGAGAGGACAGTTTGCGTCAAGATCCGGATAGAAAAGAGAGGGAAAAAAATACCAAGAAGGATGAAGGACTTGGGAGACTAGGGAATAAGACAACTTTGGCGAGATCCCTTCTTTCCTCGAGAGGAAGGTGGAAAACTAAAGAATTGGATAAAGGAGAAATACCAACTCGTTTGATGTCGTTATCCGGTCGAGTTGGTTTTATGAGATTACTTGGTGGGACACTGCACCGTATAAAGCGGAGATGATGAGGATTAGGAGAGATTGGAACGAGAAATTGACTTCAAATTGGTTTGCGGTCACTAAAAATCGGCAAATCTTTCAAAATGATGAGACATTTCACTTGGGTTATTCATTCCACGATCCAATTCTGGATCTTTCGAACAAAATGAGGTCATTTTATGTAAGCACTGTAATAGTGCTGTCAAACTTGAACTAAACGAAGTGTGAAGTGTGTCAAGTTGGTTTGGTAAATATGGTTCCCTCACTTGGAATTACGTGGATGTATATTTGGCACAAATATTGGTTTTATTATTAAGTAGGTAGTAAGTAGGTTTTATTATTAAGTACCTTGTAAGATTCCATGAATGGCCTAGCTTTTGCAACTGAATGCGGTGTTGCCTGATCTTATTTGTTTGAAATTGGGGCAGTGGAATCTTCAAATTGCAACACATGTAACGAAATTGACACCTTGGAACACATCTTAATGACAACCGCCAAAATATGACACGATACGACAACATCTATTCAACGAACTTTCAGAAATACACAGACCCTTCAATTACGACAGTATTGTACACAACAGAAACCTTGCAAAAAAGGTAATCAAATTTCTCACTGACTCCGAAATTCACATTTGATGACAATCAAGATTTAGAAATTGCAGGACATACACATTTTCAAGACATAAAATTTCAAGACACAAGACCCCTTATTATTAATATGGACCCCTAAAATCGTCCCGGTATGCTGGTACATGTTCACCCGTACGAAACCAATAAAACTAATTTTAAAAACGTCTGCCAAGTGGGTTTGGCACATAGCTTCCTAGTATCCATAACCCGATTTTATAGATGATCCGATGCACAGTAGTTAATCTCAAAACATCAATCTCTAAGTACCTTCCACTACCCTCATAGGGGACCATCTACAGGCTAATCTGAACAATCCCGAGAAATGTTGTCGAAATCGGATGGAAAGTGTAGAAGTTGAGGCTGTTACAAGGAATTCACGTCTGCGCATGCGCAGCAACTACTATTAGTCTGGGGGAGATGATTTTCGTAGGGGACCATCTACACGCCAATCTGAACAATCCTAGAACATTTGATCAAATTCGGATGAAAAATGGAAGTGTTATGGCTGTTACAAGGATTTTACGTTTGCGAATTCGCAGAGGCTACTGTCAATTTAAAAGCCTTGTTTTTTATCGAGGACCATCTACAACGTAATCCGCATAATCCCTGAGAATTTCATCGAAATCGGATGGAAAATGTGGAAGTTATGGCTGTTACAAGAAATTCATGTACGCGCATGCGCAGCGGCTACTATCAGTACGGGGGTGATGGTTTTCATAGGGACTTTCACTGTCTACAATCTAATACGCATAATCCCTGAAAATCTCATCGAAATCGGACAATAACTTCGTATAGTTATGACGGTTACAAGGATTTCATGACAGACACACAGACAGACAGACACTGAACCAAAATTGTTCAGAAAGGTCTGAAACGTAAAACCAAGTGGAAATTTCGATTTTGGAGATTTTTTTTTCAACCTTGAAAAGTGAAAACAAAGCTTCCGCTGCCTTGGTAGACTCGGAAGCAAGAGTTTCAGTGATGAATCCACCATATGGAAGTTGGGTTTCACGCCCATGTTGATGGTAGTTTTTAGGGTTGACACATCAACACGATTGAAAAGTCGTTCAATCATGTTGAAATTTCATTGTTTCCCTTCTACCGTGTTATTCTTCGTTTTCTAAATAGTTACATACCTGTTCAAACACACAGTAAGTTAAGATTTATAGATTCATAAAATGTTGACAACACTGATTACAATACAGAATAGTGCGGGAGCCGAGACAGAAAACAGTGACTTACGCGTTGGAAGCTGAGAACTAATTTTTATTGAAATGTTCTCCAAAGGGAGTAAAAAATGGATCTCTGCCACTCCAAAGCCTTGGCTCCCAGTCTGGAAGTTTTCATGTACTTTTCCTAACACAAATCAAAGAAAAAAAGGGTCCAGACAAAAAAAAAACAGGGTCTGCCTCAGCCAAAACATGAGACAAATGGCAACTCCACGCGTTTTGAAGCGATTTTCTAATCGAACCGTAATAGGGGGGCTTGCAGACTTGCTAATACGACTTTGATGGGTCAACTGTGAGGGCCTGGTCTTGAAGAAAACACGAACGAACACACACGACTTTCTAATGTGTTACAGCGAGGGGAAAAACTGCCGACTTTTGGAATGCTAATGGATTTTCAATCACGTTCGTTGGGGAAATTAATCATGTACGCCAAGATTTTGAAATTACAAGCGTTCCAATACTGGCGAAAAAAGAGATCTCATTAGATATCGATTGTAAACCAAATTTGCAATCACTAAAGATAGTAAAGAGCCTGGTCGACCATCAATATTTTACTTGGAATACCGAAACCCGTGGAAACCTGGTTCATAGTTGGAGTTAGCAAAATTTTGATTTGTTTTTTTCTGGTTTTGGTCTTGGTTTGGTTTTGGAGTCTCGTCGAAGCAAGAAAGATGGTAAGTGACGAAGAGAGCTGTTTTTGGATCTCCACACTACTTGAAGTGTCTGTATATCATGGATTAAGTAGTAGAGGAAGAGTCACTTCATAGGGGGAACTTGGAGTGGCGCCTTAAGTGTCTGGGTTCTGATCTACCCGTGTTGACAGATGATCTGTATACAGAAGAGCTGAATGGCCTCTCCGAAAGGTCTAGGATATCTTTGAGTGGAAGAACAAACCTATCACTAAATTTTGGTCTTCCAAATTTAGACCAGAAAGTAGTAATCTAATTATGATGAAAGAAATTAGTTCCTAAGCACTCTTGTGACTGCTCTTTCCTCCTCTATCACTCATCACAGGAATTAGATCATAACTTACCATTTGCAATAGTCAGCTTCAACCTTTGGGTGGATGGCGTCCACAGTGCCAAGCCTCAAACGTTCCTATGTCTTGGCACTAGAGATAGACTAAACACAAGTTGTAGGGTTTATTTCTGCTGAAGACTAGTATCGGGGTCAACAGCAAGGAAAGGATGATTATTCATAAGTGAGCTTACTAAGAGGTTTTTGTTTTCCTTCAACACATTGTCTATATGAAACAAACAACAGCTAACTCACATTGAGTGACCTGATCTGTCCAAATATCACGATTTCTTACAAAAACTTCTACCTTTCCTCCTGGAATAACTTAGAAGAATTAAGATAATGGGCTAGGTTTAAGGATCATTTGCTAAAAATACGCCGATCTTGTTTTTGTTTGTGGAGGGTTTAGATCCTAAGAGCTGAATCTGGCACTCAGCCTCTAACTATCATCGTGATTTTTTTAAAATAATTTAATAATTAAACATTTATGTCACGCCATAGACTCTATCTGTTGCCCCCTCCTCTCTTGGCTGAATTAGCTCTCATTCTTCCTCCAGAGTGCAGCAGTGGTAGAAGATGGAGCATTTTCCCAGCACGCTTTAACCTTGAGTGAACCTTCCTCTTGTTATTCCATGGTGGCTGTAGTAACTGATACAGCAACTAGCGATTATCGCGGATCTCGAGATCTACTAACCATCTTTGATCTCTGAAGGTCACCTTGTCTTTGCAATTCCAGTTCTTGAATTAATTCACCTTTTCCTTTCTGTACATCTTACTTTTATTGTTATTATTTATTTTGATTTTACAGATCTTTGTGTGTTTACTAACACTTTCGCACACTAAGTACTATTTTCATGGATTTCTTCTTGCGGGTTGGAATGGTTGAAAATAATTACTCAACACACAGATAGACTCAGCACTCATTCACTCGCTAAATCTCTTTCATCCGACTTGTAAATCTCAATTTCAAAGGATAAGACGTGACGGAAACCCCTTGTAGGGGAAAACCACATTCAGTGTCAGGCCATTAGCGGAGGATCTAATATCCCAGAATCTCAATGGCTCACGACTACCAGACTCCCCGGAAACAAATATTTGCCCGGACAAAACACACATTTATTAAGCGGAGAGTTGTTTGTTCCAAAACGGCGGAAAGGGGCGTAAACTAACACTGCGATCATGCCCATTCACATAACAATGCTTCTCTCCCAGCCCATCCGCACTTTGCCGGAATGAGCTCAGTCAATAAAACTTGGTCGGGAGAGAGACTTATCCTCGTTAAATGGAGACCACTTCTAGTGAGATAGATCACTATTACTCGTATGAATAGGTCTGCAATTTTCTATCTTAGGTGCAGCAAGCTAAAAAATGTGGGTCTTCTAAAATCAATAATGTTTTGTCACTGTTATTATTTGTGAGAAATCATCACCGCCCAACCCACTTGGTTTGAAATTTTGTTAGAACCATTGGGTAATTTCTATACATATCTCAACCTCAATCTAAGCAATTGTGTTTCTATTTTATTGTATTATTAGTGCTATTTGGAGGACGATATTAAGCGTGGTTTATGTGGGAGCGTCCTCCCAAGAGGTGCTACCCCGTGGTTCATGAAGTCGGTTGCGGGCTAGAAATTTCATTTAGGCCTCCATAAATTCCATTACCCTGAAAAACAATATATCCGAAGAAGTCCATAAATTTCACCCTCTCTCGGGACGAAAGGAAGGGAGACCTATAAAACCACGGTTCGTGGGAGGTCTCGGGCATAAGGGGCAGTCGAATTTTCTCGCCTAAGGCATTCGGCACCTCAGCCAATTACTGCGGAAAAGAAAATCCGCTGTGAAAAGTAATGGGGAATCGGGGATGGAAAAGTTATAGGAATTCCTATTTATCGGGACGGTCGGTTTTCGGGTTGGAATTCCAACTCTGATTTAAAACGACTTCCTGAGAATTAGATTGATATTATATTTTATTCGTTTGAATCATTCGCAAGATTCTCATTTCAGGTTTTAATATGCTCTATCTCTGAGTACTGAGGGCTTCCAATTGGGTTATTTGGTCATTTAGTTTTGCCATCTGGTCTGCTTCGTTTCCATGAACACACCAGTGGGTTCGCATCTGTTGGTGGAGAATGACTCCACGATATCTCGTTACTTTCTCTGGCAATCAGAAATAGGTAGAAGGAGAAATACTAGTTCCAGGAGGGCCAAGTGTGAGTTTGGAACTTTGTGAGAAAGGCCCAGGATCTCTCAGTGGCTTTCTTCAATGGCGCTAGGACTGCGGTAACTGATTGACAGCCTCCCTTCACTGCGACCTTGGAAGGTCCATTTTGGAATGCCTACAGGCTGAATTAGTCTTCGGGGAAGGTTGTGGAGCCACCAAAGCAGCGTAGGAGACTATCTAGGCCTGAAGATACTACCATGATATCATCTTGTCTTCTTCACATCCCAGTGGTATGTTATTCATTGTTTGGTAGTTGACGCCGTTATATCCTCAATCCTCTCAAGTATGGCGGCCTGGGTTGAACAAACTGAACAACTCTCGTTACGTCATTATGCCGCCCTCTGGGTCATCAATATACTCGTAGGTAGCTACTGATTGGGAGAATTAATCTCAAACATTGTTGAAAAGTCGCCTGCTGCACCGTTTTTATTGCCTGAGCAGTTGAACCACCTGTATCGGAGTTCAGCTAATCAGTAGGAACCAATCGTAATTCAAAGAGGGTGTTCATAGTTTCTCCAAATGGGTCAAGATTGAAGTGAACTTGTTGGCAATTGATGTTCTCTTAAGTCTCCAAGTTCAGTTGGAACTGTTTAACGCATTACTTCAGACTGAGTCCAGGGACGCTTCATCAGTTCTGCATGGCGGAACGGTCCAGGTGCTCCCTTCTCTCTACCGTTCTAACTATGTCTTCCTTGTCAGGATACTCTCTATGTTCAATGCCACAAGACTTCAGCTCCTTTCACCTTCTACGAGTACCATCTTGTTGAAAACAGCGTCTGATGTTCAACTTTGGGGGGCTAACCCCAGCTCTAGAAGCTGATTTCTTTCAGCCGCCCATTTGGTGCATTTGAAAAAGGTGTGTCTTCTTTTCTCTTCTGGCCCCAGACATGTTGGGGATGTTACTTTTCCCATTTGGAGATAGACATAGCACAGTCCATGTCCTATGAAGAACTGTGTATGGTAAAAGTTCACTTCTCCCTGCTTCCTGTCCATCCATTTCTGAATGTTTGGCACTGGCCAAACCATTGTCCACAGTCCTCTAGAATATATCCATATCTCTTGCCAGCTTGCCATAGTGTGTTCTCATTCTTCTTTGGCTATGCAGGACCTGTCTCCTTCATCCCTTCTTTTTCACTCTGAAACCATCAGCCGAGTGGGTATGGCACTGGTAAGGACAAAGATTGTGGGTTCTGACACTGTTCGGTAAGCGCAGGCGATTCGTAGAGCTCCTCTTCTCTGTACAGTTATTATTCTCTGTCGGAGATATGCCACACTCAATGCATCCGTCCAATGGACAGTGCATGCCTGCAAAGTGTACGTTGATATAGATTTGTCGGACATTTTTAAAATGCTGTAAGAATTGATAAAAATCTCAGTCACCGTACAACGGATCCTACCAAAAATGAGACTCTGTCAAACAGATCTGAATCGAATGATTACATTACATACTTCCAAGAGAAAATGTTGACATTATTCTGCAACATCCACTCACTCGATTCCCATCGGAAAATCTCATTTCCCTTCCCTCATCATACGGTTTCCTAGAATGAGATCCAGAGCCAGGATGAACCGGACTGTTTTGATTAGCTCATTAAAAACGGGGTGTTTTGCTTTCAAGGAGGATTTCCTATTTATTCACGAACGAAGTTCAGTGCGGTCGGAAACAACGAGCTACCACTGCGAACTCTGGTTTCACGATGGGATGGTAAATCGTCGTGAATGGTCGTGGAGGACATCGACATTTATGAAGGGACCAGATTTTTCAGGGCTTCAACATTTAAGGTTTATGGTGCAATGACTCTCTTTTTTTTCGAATGAGGGTACCAAGATTATTTAAAGACGTGATAAAACCTGTGATAAGCCTGAATCTAATGGAATAGGTTTGTGTAGATGGTAAAGCGGTCTGGTGAAAATGAGGTGAAAATGAGCCTTTGAAGTGGTCGTTTCTCTCGAGCAAACCAACGAGTTTCGATGATTTTAACGTTCATTTTCGACTTTTTCAAGCAATCGAAGGTGAAAATGAGCCTTTGAAGTGGTCGTCTCTCTCGTGCAAACCAACAAGTTTCGATGATTTCAACGTTCATTTTCGACTTTTTGACCGACTTCAACGCGCCGAAGGCGCGCGAAAGAGGAAGTACTCAATTCGGGTTGTCGTGGGACGACGATTTTTTTTTTTTTTTTTTTTTTTTTTTTTTTTTTTTTTTTTTTTTTTTTTTTTTTTTTTTTTTTTTTTTTTTTTTTTTATGTCCGAGTCGCTTGCATTTCTTTATTCTGGTACCAATCTGTCTGGTTCTTCTTGAAATTTGTTCTACAAGTATCCGTGGTGGTCCCGTTTCAAACAGATTTCATTTTGCTTTGTTAGAAGTATCGAAAATTTGTGAATGAAGTTGAAAAACGTGGGTCCCGTTTTCGGGAATATCGGTCCGCATTCACTCTTCTTGCCCTATGACTTCCGACTGAGCCGATGACGGACTATTTATGTATAGTCAAATTAAAGGTCTGATTGTAAGCTTTAAAATGATATACTATATGAGGGGGGTTCCGATAACTAAAAGGTGCTGCGGTGATGAGAAAGGGGGAAATTATACTGGGTTATTCGCTCAGAACCTGCATGAGCCATATCAAACGTGTTTATCAATGCTCGAGTATGTGAGTTTTCCTACCAAATATGAAGGATAATCATAGTAGGTACTGTTAGTTAGGTATTCTACCATGTGGGTGTAGCACATAGCTCTCTCATCACAAATAACACGATTGGGTAGGTAATAGTGTAGGGGATCGTCAGATCTGCATAGTGCCGTACCAAATATTAGGGATATAATTGTACAGTTAGGTGATAAGAGGGTATTCTACCAAGTGGGTGTAGCACATAGCTTCCTCCTCATCCATGATATAGTTGGGTAGGTAATGGTATAGGAGATCGTCAGAACTGCATAGTGCTGTACCAAATATTAGAAATGAAATAGTACAGTTAGGTGATGAGAGGGTATTCTACCAAGTGGGTGTAGCACATAGCTTCTTCCTCATCCATAATATAGTTGGGTAGGTAATGGTATAGGAGATCGTCGGAACTGCATAGTGCCGTACCAAATAATAGAAATAAAATAGTACAGTTAGGTGATGAGAGGGTATTCTACCAACTGGGTGTAGCACATAGCTTCCCCCTCATCCATGATAGGCATAGTCAGTTGGGTAGGCAATAGTATAGGAGATTGCCATAATTGCATAGTGTCATACCAAATATGAGGTATATAGTACAACTCGGTAATGAGAGGGTATTCCACCAAGTGGGTGTAGCACATAGCTTCCTCGTCATCCATAATATAGTTGGGTAGGTAATGGTATAGGAGATCTTCAGAAGTACATAGTGCCGTACCAAATAATAGAAATAAAATAGTACAGTTAGGTGATGAGAGGGTATTCTACCAAGTGGGTGTAGCACATAGCTTCCCCCTCATCCATGATAGGCATAGTCAGTTGGGTAGGCAATAGTATAGGAGACTGCCATAACTGCGTAGTGCCATTCCAAATATGAGGTATATAGTACAACTCGGTGATGAGAGGGTATTCTACCAAGTGGGTGTAGCACATAGCTTCCTCGTCATCCATAATACAGTTGGGTAGGCAATAGTATAGGAGATTGCCATAACTGCGTAGTGCCATTCCAAATATGAGGTATATAGTACAACTCGGTGATGAGAGGGTATTCTACCAAGTGGGTGTAGCACATAGCTTCCTCATCATCCATAATATAGTTGGGTAGGTAATGGTATAGGAGATCTTCAGAAGTACATAGTGCTGTACCAAATATGAGGTATATAGTACAGTTAGGTGATGAGAGGGTATTCTACCAAGTGGGTGTAGCACATAGCTTCTTCGTCATTCATAAATAGTCGGGTAGGTAATGGTATAGGAGATCGTCAGAACTGAATAGTGCCGTACCAAATATGAGGTATATAGTGCAGTTAGGTGATAAAGGGTTTTCTATCAAGTGGATGTAGCACTTAGCTCCCTCGTCAATCGTGTCATGGTTGAGTTGTTGAATTGTGTTGTCAGAACTACCAAGTACCTACGATATATGAGGGAAGTCGAACAGTTAAGGGATATGAGAGTAGATGGCTAAGAAGGAAAGTGACCCCAATACCTCCTGAAACTGATCCATAAACGGAAACTCATCTACACGTATGGAAATTGATCCGGATTACAAAATGTCGTCCACCCTATGGCTTCTAGTTCACCTTACTGAAATGATGCACAGTATTGAAATAGATCTACATTGCGAAAACTGATCGAAAAACTGCGGGTAAATTAATTTCTGATTCAAATTGAGGACCACTAAAAAGTGAAAAATAAAAAATAATATAAAATGGAAAAATAATAAAATGAAAACCTTTTTAACAAAAAAATGGACCGACCTCAAAAATGATGTCCGTGAACACCAAAAAGGAAAAAATAATAAACTTAGCGAAAACACACTGATGTATTAGGTTGTTGGATATAAATATCTTGTCAACAGATGGTATGTTGGAATACCAAATATTATTTGTAATGTGATTCACACTCATTGTCACACTAATATCCTCCATCATACGATAGCAGTGACGTACTACCCAATAGTTTTGGAACACTTATCTCTACTCGTATTCATGTTTTGTAATACTCACCAGATCATGTGAGTATTACTTAATAACCACAGTGTATCCAGATAGGTAGGTAGGTACGCATTGAAGTCGCCGCCGTGCCCACCTGTAGACACAAACGTCTCCTAGATGTTCTACTTACCAACATTTTATTCGTTTTCGGAAATATAGGTACATCACACACCAACACCGAGTATGAGCGTATATATCTTTTTGTCTAAAATTGTGGACGGTTTTGAACGTTAATTAGGTAACAACGATTCCGAAGGTATGTTGCTACAATATAATATATCCACCAATAAAATAAACAGTCTCATGTAATAATAGAGTCTCAAATTACTCGTCACAACCATTCCTAGGGAGGTTCACACTTACTATCATACTCATATGGCAGCAGAGACGTACTAGGTACCTGATAGTTTAGGGAGCTCATTGTAACTCAATTGTAGGTACTTACTCTTGTAATGCTAACCAGATCATCGAGTAAGGAAGGTGATTAGTTTGTGTCTACAGGTGGGCACGGCGGCGACTTCAATGCGTACCTACCTACCTATCTGGATACACTGTGGTTATTAAGTAATACTCACATGATCTGGTGAGTATTACAAAACATGAATACGAGTAGAGATAAGTGTTCCAAAACTATTGGGTAGTACGTCACTGCTATCGTATGATGGAGGATATGAGTGTGACAATGAGTGTGAATCACATTACAAATAATATTTGGTATTCCAACATACCATCTGTTGACAAGATATTTATATCCAACAACCTAATACATCAGTGTGTTTTCGCTAAGTTTATTATTTTTTCCTTTTTGGTGTTCACGGACATCATTTTTGAGGTCGGTCCATTTTTTTGTTAAAAAGGTTTTTATTTTATTATTTTTCCATTTTATATTATTTTTTCAAGCAATCAAAGGTGAAAACAAGCTTTTGAAGTGGTCGTTTCTCTCGTGCAAACCAACAAGTATCGATGATTTTAACGTTCATTTTCGACTTTTTCAAACAACCGAAGGTGAAAACATGTCCTTGAAGTGGTCGTTTTTCTCGAGTAAACCTACAAATTTTGATGAAATTATCGTCATTCTCGACTTTATCCAAGAATCTCCATTGTGCCTGTCATGAAATCTTCGTAACGGGCAAAACTATTCGAAGTTATTTTCCGATCTCGGTTAAATGTTTGAGAATTCAGCGAATTACAGATGGTCGGTGGCGGGTTTCAGATGGTCTCCTATGAAAATATACACTGATAGCCAATTCTACAGTTTCCATCCAGTTTCGATGAAATTGTTAGTGATTACGCGGATTGGAGTGTAGATGAAAATCATCTTCACTGGGTATTTACAGATTGATGTTTTGAGATAAGTTACTAAATTTGTAATACTTTTTCATTTGAGAATGTCCTTAAAAACCCGAATTTTGAGAAATTTTGATCACATTTAATTATATTTTATATTATTTAGAACCCTGGAAAAAGTCGAAAATTGATCCTAGAAAACCTGGAAAACTCATGGATTTTTTTTCAGGGAATCACTGGACACCCTTTTCTATAATTTCTGCTTTATGATGAGCCATTGTGTAAAAATTAGCAGCTTTTCCTTCTATAGAGTAATATTGATCTCTATACATAATGATGCCTCGTGAAATTTGAATTGCTGTGGATCAATTTGTTCTCCTACTGTCTCTAATTGACGACTGAAATGAATAACTTCCCATTTCACATCAACTGCATATCAACTAACTGATCCTACTTACTATGTTCAGTGTTCATGAAACAGGTTATGTAGGCAATATCATGGAGGCTGATCAATCGTAGCTGTAAACCGCCGTCAATAAACTTCCTGGGAACGTTACTACTAGTTATATTGTTCATACTTGGCCACAGGTTTCTGACCCGCCCCACTGAACTGCAATATTAAACAATGCGATTACCAACGACCTCCAACGGTCTCCCGGCCGAGAACCTCGTGTTATTTGAATTAAGCGAGAAACAGCACGTGGGATTTGCGGGGAGGCTAATTCCTCAATTTAATTCGAAACCCAACTAAATGTTTAGCGGCTATTTAGTTTATAAGCCAGATGGAATCCGACGTCGATTGGGGCGAGGGTTTATTAGGGCGAAGTCGTTTATCCCCGGTCCGCTTGTTTGTGAACCGGTTGGAATTGGAGTTCAACCAGCTTTGTATTCGCGCAGCAAGTCGGGAAAATGAGAGTTTTTCGAAATCAAATTTTTTATTACCATCCTGCTTTTTAGAGGTTTTTGAACAATTTAGGTTCCTCGTCTTTCCATCCTTGGAAAAACCTCTTGAATGAATGAATGAATGAAAAACATGTTTATTTTCGTTGTTTTCTTGTACATAACTAAACATGAGGCGCTTTGGTCTCTGAGACCATCAGATACTTGTATTTTAAAGTTTTTTATTGAGATGTAAATAATAACAATACTTCAATACCTAAACATCCATGAGAAAATAAATAAGTATTTCAAACAAGAGGTTAACAAAACGGTAACAACAGACCAATACAAGCAGAAATAATACAAATCTGGAGGGATCATGGAATATAGAAGTAATTTTAATTATTAGCTATTCTTATTTCTAGTTATTATAATTGAAATTAGAAACAAGGAAGTCCCTGTAACTCCAGGCTTGACGGAAGTATGAAGGAGACTCGACCAATTTGGCCCATTTAACAGATCAAGCAGTTCCTCCCTTGTCAGTGACCCACGGCCGAAACACCTGACACGAATGAAGCCCAGAATCGGGCACTCAGCGAGGAAGTGTTGTGCTGTCTGATCCACTCGCAGGTTGCACATAGCACAGAGATGAACTCTGTTCGGGATCCATGGCTGACAGTTCAGTCTCAGCAGCTCTCCTCGGCACTTCATAACTACCATCGCCTCGTACGGGGTCAGTGCTTCCACGTAGTCCACCTCCAGGTTCAGATGGCAATATAGGAGGTGAAATCGTGCATTGCGTGCTCTTTCTACTATATTCGTCTTGAATCCAGTTCTCCGAGTCTCCAGGACCAATTCACTCAGCGCTCTAAAGGTAGAGCCTCGAGCGCTGTAGTCCTCGTAAAGCGACCCTCCGGTTGCTAGAGAACCTTTAGTAAGTAGTGAGCATTCAGCTTCAGTATCGATAGGAATACTGTTTCCTGTTTCGGTTCATTATACCCGATGCAATTCGGAGAGTTCATCGGCAATTTGAAAAGCTTTTTGAGGAAGAACCGCTTCACTTTTTCAATCTCCTCAATGCCAGAGTGACCCCGGTATTGAGCACCGTAGCACACTGTGGCCATAGTCACGGACTCAAAGACCTGGAACTTCACCCCCGTAGGAACATCGACTTCGGTGAAAAGACTTGACCAGATGGAGTTAATGCCAGCTCGAGCTATCCTGGACTATTCCATGAAGTGTTTCTTCATCTGAAGATTATATGAGAGCACTATCCCCAGATATTTGTAGGAGTCAACCACTTTGATGCTTCGGTCCCCCAGCCTCCAACTCTCAGAACTTGTCAAACGCCCCCAATGGGATCTGAACACTACGATCTGTGACTTGGCAAGGTTGATCTCGAGGCTCCAGACATCCATGTACGCCTTCAGGCGGTCAATCATGTTCTGGAGTATGCTGGGTGTGTCTGCAATTAGAACTGTATCGTCCGCGTATAGCAGGGAAAAACCTCTTTTTCGTGCTTAACAAGACGAAAATATTATTGTTTTTATGGAATTTTCCTGGAAAAAACTTTTTTCAGCAATTAAACAGTTCTTCAAAGGTGTTTTTCCGAACCACAATACCACCGATCCTTATAGTACAAAGTTAGTATAGCATAAACTCGATTCAGGTTTAAATAAGCCCGTACCGGTGGAGTACGAATTGTATATAGATATTCAAGTGTATATTTCACTGGTGCAAGAATTTGAGGCTTTCTTGGTGATGGAAAATATAATATAAATGGAAGAGGCGATATTTATCTGTTTGTGTAAGAAGTTGAATCGCCTTACTGTTATTTCGTGTCGCGAAGCGAAACGTCGCGAACAGCTGTTGAAGGCTCTTCCGAAACGCTTTGGCACAACGAAGCAGTTCTTTTGTTTCCTTTGTCAACAAGTACCGAACAGAATAAAAGGGAGAAGCCTTTTAAAGGACGATTTACTTGGGTTCGGAGTGAGGAGAGGCCGAAGGATGGAGAGATGAGGACGCCTAGAAGTGAGAGAAGAAAACAATTACTTGGGCCTTTTCTTCAGTTCCAAGGAATGAAGGGGGCAGAGCCTCTTCCCTCCCCTTCTCGTCGACTCCTACGGGGCAATGTACTGTACAGGAAACCAAATGTATTGCTCGGCATTAGCCCTTTATCGTGCCAACCCGTAATCTCTCGGCCGGAGAATTATTCTCTCCTTTTCTCTTCAATTAACCACTCTCTCCTCAATTGAAAGAATATGTGTAGGTGGGAGTAAAAATAGGCATCATTCTTTTTAAACATTGGAGTTAACGTGGAATAGCTTGGCTTAGGTCAGTATATACAATTTTCAGTGAATAAATTCATATTTCTGTGCAAACAGGGTGTACCAGACTCGTCTCGCCAAACTTCAGGGATCAGTTCTACAACTAATTTGCCACAATGTTTCCCTTTTAGCATATTTTTACTCCTCTGGAAAGAGCGTTAAATTTCCTCTCTAATGTCTAACACATTTTTAAAAGTCAATGTTAAAAGTTTTTTGACAGAATTTCCCCTCTAATGCCTAACAAATTTTTTAAAAGTAAATGTCAAAAGTCAAAGTCAATGTCAATTTTTTCTTTTTTTTAATGATATTTTTATTTATTAAATGTAAATAACATAAGGAGTGCCTTATGTGCTCAGAATAACTGAGCACACAAGGAGCCCATTCAGTTAAGTTATTTACAAAATTTAAGGAAATCAAAAGTAACCATGAACTATGAAATTGTATGATTTGATTCCAAGGTTGGACGAAGTGGGGTCTCTGCCATGATTTTTCTCGTTGAATCAAATGATCGCATTGCCAAGACTTTCCGAATGATTAAAAACAAAAGAAATAGGTATTAACACCTTCAGACCGGGGCTCAAAACCCAGATTGTCCCCAGGACCTAGGAAAATTTTGGAACTTCACAGCAAAACAGTCGCACTGATGAGAAGCCGGTATTTTTGCGTGATAACATGCACTGATATCCGAAGCAGCCGGTCTGAACGTGTTAAATTAAAAATGCAAATGACTACAAAAATTACTTAGAACATAGTAGGTACTGTCTCAAAATTGATTTTACAACAGCTGATTAGAATAATAAAATTTACATTCAACCCTGCAGAAATTACTTCAGGTGAATACAGTCTTTATGATATTTATATCCGAAAAATTTCAATTGTTTCAGACTGATTGTTGCAGAAAATACTTTGCTAAAAGAATTGCTGGTTTTCCACATTGTAGTGGAGCAAAGACTCCCCATTTTTCGGGGCAAAGTTTCCCTAACGGTGAATTTTGTTCACTGATGCCACAAAAATCCATGGATTTAAATATTTCAAGCAGATTCTTGATGAGCATGAAATTTCCAATAATGTAGTACTTGATTAGTTTCGAATTAGGTTCGTGAGCGACAACTTTTCCGGGAGCAAAAAAAAAGTGTTGAGCAGCCCTGGAGAAAAATAGCAGATAATCCACTTGAAACCTTCTTTTTTGACTTGCACTTGCTAGCTCCACATGTCTACGTCAGATTCCACGCAGTAACAGGTTCCTCGGATACGAACTGTTCCTCAGGTTCGAAAATGAACTTGTTACATTTTCGGGGCAAAGTTATCCCATTTTAGGAACAATTTTTTTCTGTGTCGATTTTGTGGAAAAATCCACGGGTTTTTTGCATTTAAACCTATTTTCATCCTCGAGTACAACTTTAAAAATTCTTCTGAGTAGTCCGTTGAGAGAGATTCGAAGACGGCTGTCTTAATCCATAACGAATCAAATAAAGTAGTGATTTCAACAAGTCAGACGATTTCATTGTTCAAAGTTACTTTTGACAATGAGTGCTGCTTTTTTTTTTGTTTTTTTTTTATTTTATCAAAAATTGAGAGAGTTATGGCCATTTTCGTTCTGCAAAGTCGAAAACACTAGGAAAATGTGCAAAGTCAAAAAGTGGCATTTTATGTTGAGTAAAAATAAAGTGACGTAGGAGGAAAAGTTACTGCATATTAATTGTACTTTGGCGTGTCGAGTTTGATACACCCATATTAGTTTGGCCCATTTCAGAGAACCTCCTGGTATACCGATGAACATCTGATTCTCCACCTAGAATGAATTAATGAATGATTTTTATTTGTGGTATAACACAGAAAGCCATAACAATAGTCAACATAAATATACAAAACATTGGGGAGCAAACAAGTGATAGAAGAACAGGTAAACGTAGGTAATAAACGCTGCAAATTATTACACAATGGTTTATTATTTTTCTATATTGATCACTCGTCTGCAAAGCCACCAACCATCCAACATGAAGAAAAACATCGATCGCATTTCGGTCAGCTTTAATTTGAACGGAGATTAGGCCTCTTTTGCGATTCACACACGTGTATCTGATTTGTCGCACGTAAAACCCTTAAATTCTCGTAGGGAGCGAACGGTTTGTCCTACAGGGCTCCGCGTGGTCCCTAAAAATTTTATAGAATCTAAAATTGAAGGAAAAACAATACCTTTACATCAAAATAGTTTGAGTTGAAAATTCATTTTTGAACCCTTAGAAGTGACCTACATCAACCAAAATGTTCGGGGCACAACTAGACCCCAAATGGAGCCTACATACCAAATTTCATCAAAATCGGTCAATGCTAAGTGGCAAAAGTGCCGCATACGGCGGACGGAAGGCCAAATTTTTATTCGATTTTTGGATTCTACGTACCTTGAAACGTAAACCATCAAATTTTGAGGGGGTGTTAAAATTTTTTTTTGTCTTGGTCGATTCCAAAGGTTCATTATCGAAAATAATAAACCAAAAGAGAGAAGATGAAAGTTAAGAAGTCCCCAAGGCTCAAAGGCAGCAACCCACCATGGCGGCTCCCAGACCGTATACCCTCACTGGACAACGGCCAAGTTCATAATGTGCTAATGGCACGTAAGGGAAATCCTCCAAGGGGTAGTTGTAGGGAGAATTTGAGCGTTTTTACTTCTCTAAACTTTACAGCTGGGCTTCTCTTCTTCGGCATTCCGAAACTAACGTCTCGCTTGATAATTACGGATGAAAGATGTTTTAGAAACCTTGATAAACAATCGACTTCCTCCACTCAGGAGATCCGTAGATTGTGATCAGAGGTCACCTCATGTCCTGTGTTTCCCATCCCTGGACACCCGCGAGGACGAGTAAGTACAACCGCCGCACACCGCGCCAACAACGGAGGAGAGATAATTACAAGATAATGGACATCCATTTTCCCCTTCCCTTCAATTCATACGTGTGCCAGGACTAACTGAGCTTCGAGCGGGTCATTAAATCCTCATTTTCATTTTCCCGACCAGGGAAACACCTTCACGCGCGCTTCCCTGGAAAATCCAATCAATTCATCCAACGTAAAAATTCGCGTCGCCAACGACGTATATAATCACTCCGCATTTTCAGCGGTCCATTAATTTTTTTTCCAACAACATTAACTTCGAATCAAAAGAGCGTCCATTCACAAATCGAGGGGTAATCATAATGTTTGGAGACAAAGGCGATATGCCGTTGAAACAGCGTTCAAAGGTAAAATACTGTTGAGTGTTATGGATTCCAAGATCGGTTTGTAGCCAAAAACAATACATTAAAAAACTTTTTTATAATTCACTATATTTCTGACTTCCGCACGGATACTGTGTTTTTCATTCAGTCATAACCATGTATTCACCCATTAGAAGGGAAACCCCAGTCTTCGGCTCCTCTTGATTGTACTTTTAGAATAATGAGGTTCTGGATTCGTGATTCAGATTGATCTTGTATCTGTAAATTGCATCCAAAAATCGTACCCTTTCAAATGAAATCCTGAAGGGAATACTGAAGGGACTTGTTTGGAGATTTTAATCTCTCCCCCGCTTGAATCTTCATCACGTTTTTGCTTGTGCCAAATTTTACCTCTAAAATACTCTAGTGAACGACCTTTTCTTCAAGAACTTCGAGATGCAAGTTGTGAGTTGAAAACAACGATAAAATTCGAGGAGAAAATCGTTCGTTTCATTCTCTGCCCTTTTCAAGTTTTAGGTGGGCTGAGATAGTGAATAATCCTTCTTCCTGATCCTTAGCAACTGGGAATTTCAGGGTGGTCAGGTATTCCGATGTTCAAGAGTCAGCGAACAAACTACCTGTTCTATTCCTACTGATTCAGCACGCCCACTTGGAATCGTTTTCAATGAGCTGCAAGAGGGGAGCGAGCCTGAAAGGAACTCGAACAGGTGAGAGGGTTAACAGGGGAATTACCAACTTAACGGCACTTGATGAACGGAACAATGAATCCAAGGAGTAGGGATAATTAACCCGCTGACCTTTTTAGGTGCCCACTCGAGTTTCCGTTGTGAATTGGATCGCAATTTTCCGTATAGGGTCGATCATTCATGGATGTTCTTTAAGTGTTAATCTAGAACTTGGCACGTAAAAGGTATCCAAGATTAAAGGAAGTTATTGAAGTGATTATGTTGATTCATTCATCAATTTTTGATCACATACCGAGGAGGATGTGTGCTGAATTTGAACGCTGTGGTAGGATGTTCAGGAGAAAGTAAACTCACACAACTGACCTGGCTTCTTCGACCTTCCAGTTCACCCTCTCGGAGACACTGGAAGGTCGTAGAAGCCAGAGCAGCAAGGCTTGCTTGAAGCAACATGGCACTACCTTAATCCTTGGTATTAATGGTATCAAGAACTGTGTAGTCCCCTAATAAAGGTTCTGCTTAGACCTGCAATGTAATGGTTAGAACTACCAGGCAAAGCCATGTAAAGCAAGGCAATGTCTGGTGCTGGCAATGTAAAGCCTCGACTCACATGTACTACTTGAAACTCCATTTATCGTCTGGAATGACATAATTTATATGATTTTTGGGGAGTAGCCTTGGCGTTTCCCTAGAGAAGGCTCGTCTCAAACATATGATTTTTGGTTTTAGAATGTTCCAAAACGGATTTCAGTGAAAAAACATTTCAAGAAAGTCCAGGCTATACATTATGAGTTCATCCCAATAACTTCAGTTTCCTTATAAATTCGCTAATACAAATTTTCCAAACAAAATTAGAACTGAAGTTTAGAATATTTCCAAAGATGATAAGCTGTCAACATCCTCATCAGTTTTCGAATCGCTTCGCTATAAAGGATTCGAGGAGGTCTTTTTATTCTGTCGAACACCTTTTATCTCTTAAGCGTCTCCTCAACTTGAAACTCACTAACGACCCTTTACTCATCAAATGAGTACTTGAAGTAATTATGAAAAAACCTTTAAAAAGACTCTCATTATTCCCTCAGAATTTCTTCGCCGAGAAAAATCCTTTAAGGAACTTCTTACATCTTTTGAACTTCGTCAGTCGTCACTCGATAAAATGAATGACAAGAAGTTACCCTCTTCTTAGTGAAGGAGGAGGAATTGAATTGGCACTTCGGATATAGATGGATCTGTTTATTGCCACCAAGGAGTAGTGTACTGAGGGGTATTAAAAGCTGTGTCTTGGGTCTCACCTCTCGGCTCACTAGAATGGAGGCAGCAATAGCCCGACAAATATGCTCAATGAAAAACAGAGGGCAAAGAATAATATTATGCTGGATTAAAAGCCATTCAGGAATTTCGGGTAATGACATAGTCGATGCTGATGCAAAACGAGCTGCGATCCTCCCAGAACCAGCCCCTTCCAACAAGTATCCTAGCTCAGACTTAAGCCCTTGGCTAACGCCATAATGTTGAGCCGCTGGAGAGAGAAAAATCAAACCTATCACGCAGGCAATCGCTATGAATGCCTTTTCCCAACTCCAAAAAAATTCAGCTGGTTTTAGAAAACTGTAATTTTATTTTTAATAGTATTTTAGAAAACTGAAAAAATTAAACCTAAAAGATTCTGCCAAATAATTTCCAGATTTAGAACTGGGCATAATAATACGAATTCATACCAACACAAAATTGGCAACGCAACGTCAGCTTTCTGCCGACACTGCCCAGAATCAGAAGAAACTGCTTCTGGATTGCCCAGTCCATCACGGTCCTAGAGAAAAATTCCTGCAGAGCTCCCTCAGTCAACCTGGACACCATACTCATACAAAGTGGCAGTGAAATTGTTATTAAGCTATACGATTTCGTAAAAGAAGGGAACATATCAGTTTAAATGGGTGAACATAATATTGTCATTCATAAATCTAAAATAATGGAAAAAGTCTTATAATCACTATGTGAACATGCTGCTGTATGAACTCGTTTTCAAAGCCAATAAAAGAAGAAAAAATTTAAATTAAATACACTTCAAGCATGTACATCGAACTCCCGATGCCACCATTGATGTGTTCAAGTGTCTTAGCTGTACATTGCATTTCTAAGCAGTAGTTACATTGCGGGCCTAGTTAACCCTCCCTTACAGTTCTTAGTTCTTAGTGAACATTTCAGGTCGTAGCAGAGAGTACCTGCATTGAGAGTCTGGTCAGTGCATTGATACCTTCAATCTCGATATTCGCTGGTGCTTTATACTATTGGTACTTAGTATATTTTTCTTTGTAGGTTTTCATCGTGAAAATTTGACATTCTTCCTTTCGTTCGGGCCTCCCGGTACGTTACCTCTTTATTTCGGACCTCATTGAAATGGGGGTGTACTAAAAGGATAAAACGCCAATGGTCAGACCAAATCAATAGCAGTTCCTTAGCAGACTGAGTGGTATTGGGCAGAGCTTATCGTTTTCTGGTTCGTTAGAAAGGAGAACGGGCTCAGTGGAGATTGATGGAGCGACCCGTTCATCCCTCGGGACAGCTGTTCGCCTGGTCCATTGTCTGAGCCTGGATCTGGCGGGGTTCGATTGAGGATTAATATTTTCCGAGGGGGTCCCAGGATTTTTTCCCTCCTCTCTCCCGATGGAATCCGTCCTGATGGTTTTGTCGGACTCACCGACCGGTCGCATATTCCGATGGGAATATTCCCTTCTCTATATAATTGGCAGGAATTCGTCGGATGTGTGTGTCTGTCAATGCGTTCTGCACAGATTTTGATTCAGTTTTCACATTCTTTCAACCACAAAAAATATGCATCAAAACTGAAGAATTTTTATGAATGAAGAACATTCGAAAAATTTATAGAAGCAGTAAGAAATTTACAACTATCAAAATGAACATGATCCTCACAGCTACGTAGGTTGGTTGTTTTCCGAACACCAGTACCGTTGGGGCTTCAAATTTCAGAACCGATTGGGATGATGCTTGTGGAAAAGTACTGTGGACTCAGCTACCCACCAAATGTTTGCCCGAAGTAATGTGAAAAACAGTTCCAGGCTGGGTTCGAACGTGGGAAAGGAGATGTGATTTTAGTGCAATTTGAATCATACATAACTAGAAGGTCCAGTACCCTTCTGATATCTTATAGATTTCATTAACAACTAGATCTCAAATACTTCACTTATTTACTTTTAAAAAAATCCTCCAAATTTGTAAGAAATACAAGATTAATGGATTCATCTGAGGGAAATGCACTAAATAAATGTGCAAATTAAAAATTCATTCGAATGAACGTCACAGTAATGGAAATATTCTTGAGGGAATCGCTACGCCATCTCTCATCACGGGTTTTTCACCTGGAAGCTTCGACTCTGGTCTCAGAATGCATTCAGAACAAAATTATTCAATTTTCCTAGTGTCTGTGTCATGTGCCACTAATAAATTTTATATTATGATAGACTCAGAATTTAAGCGATTTGTTTAAAATGACGTTTTTTTTTTTATAGAAACAACATAATTTTGGTGTGAAAATTTGATCCGTTTTGATATTAAAATGTTTTTATTTACCGCAACGCCCGTCATTTGGTTGTACAACTCCTCTTTGCTCACAACCTTTGCTCCCTGGGTGTTTACTTATAAGGATACGTAAAATCATTTATAAATATTAAATATTTATAAATTTTAAATAAATACGATAAATTTTATCGACTCAGCTCTAGCGATAAATTAGTAGAGAGGAGAATGACCTCTGACAAGCCGTTCCGTGTTGCGATGTTATCTCCACAAAAGTCTTTTCTCGGTAACCCATAATAATTGTGAAACACAAAGAGGATCACTACGCGAAACGAAATACGTCATTCTAACTTGGAAGCACGTGCTATCGAGATCATTGCTCTACGCGGATTAACAAGGCAAACTGCTCCCCGAGGTGTTATTACGGCTCCTCGTTTTACAACGGCCTCCGTTTCTGAAATAAACTTTTTTAATTAAAGTGGTTTTTTCCGGAGAGTCGTTCGAGAAAAAGTTTCGAGCTTCCATGAACGATAGTGGGAGGGAATTTGACGAGGAAACTTTCAAATGCAATATGTCGTACGAGTGTCAAATGCGACAATGCGGAGATCATTTCATGGTGTCACAAAAAGTATTTCTATTCAAATGAGAAAAATTCAAAAACAACGTCTGCCAAGTTGGGTCTATAGAATAGCTTCCTCACCTCCTAAGCCTGCTACATTTGAGTATTGTGTTTTAGCTGTGGTGGAAATATATTGATCACTAGGAGGATAAGTACACGAAAAAATTCAGATAACCGAATTATTAACAAACCAAAATTTTTTTTTTTTTTTTTTTTTCAGGCGGAATCCTTGTTGGGGTCAGGTGGGAGATCAACTCCGGTCGGCGGAGTTTGCACGCCCCCCTCGCTTTGGAGAACACCACAGGCCCACAGGCAGTCGACTCCTTCCCTCCAGTCCACGAGCCTACAGTGCAGGTATTACCTATCACAGACAAAAATAGCCTATTATTTGCCTCAACCCTATTTTTCAGTCTAGTTAAATAGCAAAATAATTATAATAACAGAAATTTATCGTCAACTCATGAAAAACAGTGTAACTGAGCTTCCTAACTCCTAAAATGGAAAGAAAGGAATTTGGTTTAGTGAACCAGGGAGCAGCAAGGGCATGAAAGAACTTTCGTACCTCGTGTGCTATGGTATTCAGTCGTTATGCTCTAGTATCCAGTTAGTGTGATCTGGTATCCAATTGTTGCTCTCTAGTATCCAGTCGTTATGCTCTAGTATCCAGTTAGTGTGCTCTGGTATCCAATTGTTGCTCTCTAGTATCCAGTCGTTATGCTCTAGTATCCAGTTAGTGTGCTCTGGTATCCAATTGTTGCTCTCTAGTATCCAGTCGTTGTGCTCTAGTATCCAGTCAGTGTGCTCTGGTATCCAATTGTTGCTCTCTAGTATCCAGTCGTTATGCTCTAGTATCCAGTTAGTGTGCTCTGGTATCCAATTGTTGCTCTCTAGTATCCAGTCGTTATGCTCTAGTATCCAGTTGGTGTGCTCAGGTAAACAGTTGGTTTGCTCTACTCTAACCAGGCAGTGTGCTCTGGTGTCCAGTCAGCGCGCTCTGGTATCCAATCGGTGTGCTCTGGTATCCAGTATGCGTGCTCTGATTTCCATTTGGTGTACTCTGGTGCCTAGTTGGTTTGCTGTCGTTTCCAGTCGGTGAGCTACGACATACAGCGGATGTGATCCAGTATCCAGTTTGAAAGCTCTGGTTTACCTCTGGTGTGCTCTGGTATCCAGTTTGCGTGCTCTGATTTCCATTTGGTGTACTCAGGTGTCTATTTGGTTTGCTGTCATTTCCAGTCGGTGAGCTATGACATACAGCTGATGTGATCCAGTATCCAGTTTGAAAGCTCTGGTTTACCATTGGTGTGCTCTGGTATCCAGTTTGCGCGCTCTGATTTCCATTTGGTGTACTCAGGTGTCTAGTTGGTTTGCTGTCATTTCCAGTCGGTGAGCTATGACATACAGCTGATGTGATCCAGTATCCAGTTTGAAAGCTCTGGTTTACCATTGGTGTGCTCTGGTATCCAGTTTGCGTGCTCTGATTTCCATTTGGTGTACTCTGGTGTCCGGTTGGTGTGCTGTCATTTCCAGTCGGTGAGCTATGACATACAGCTGATGTGATCCAGTATCCAGTTTGAAAGCTCTGGTTTACCATTGGTGTGTTCTGGTATCCAATCGGGATGTTGATTGATCCTATACTGAACTGTAAATGCAATAAATCAATCATCAACAGCGCGTCAGCTTTGTACCTTGTTGATAGTAGTGACAAAACTGCTGTCTACGCTTCCACTAAATTCTACTTAATATTATAAATAATCTGATAAGTAATTAATAATCTGATGAATAATTATTCTGTACGATAAAAATAATACATTTTAACAGTAGACAATAATGAAGCTAATTCGGCGAAAAAGTCAACTGTGTTGCCTGGTTTATGTCTTGTACTCTCTAAATGGCTAACTTGGGAATAGACATAAAACAGAAAGAACCCGTGGAGTTGGCTTGTAAGTTATAAATGCAGTTAACGTTGAGACACGGGTAGACGTTATGACCAAGACGTTCCTTTTATTCTTCACTTGGAGGTGAGGGGGAATAAAAGAGAGGGGGACAAGGAGTGACGATGCTAGAGGAAGGGGAGGTCTTTCATTTTTGATGTCTAAAAGTATCAAGGGCTGGAGATGACCTCGTTTTGTCCAACTCCTACCGCGAAAGAAGTTCCACCATTCTTTCTCAGACTCGACGACTTCCTTCAATAGAAGAGTACAATGCTATTTGCCAGGTTCAGTGTATCAAGACAACTGTGGGTAAGTTTTTATAGTGTATTGGGTACGTAAACACTGATTTCAATAAATTAATGAAACCGCTGCAAATTATTACACAAAGGTTTATTATTTTTCCATATAGACCTCTCGTTTGCAAAGAACACGGCTTTGCTATTGTTACCAGCAACCGACATGAAGAAAAACATCGATCGCATTTCGGTCAGCTAAAATTTGAACGGGAATTAGGCCTCTTTTGCGATTCACACTCGTGTT
Organism: Apolygus lucorum; assembly: GCA_009739505.2. Classification (NCBI taxonomy): domain Eukaryota; kingdom Metazoa; phylum Arthropoda; class Insecta; order Hemiptera; family Miridae; genus Apolygus; species Apolygus lucorum. The sequence continues at coordinate 35,813,468 of CM019173.2, forward strand.
TCTGATTTATCGTAAGACCAACCCTTAAGTTCTCGTTATATATATCTCGTTATATCACAATTTTTTGAGTTAAGGCGTTTTCAAATTTTCAACCTCTATTATCCAACCATTAGAAGTGATCTACATCAACCAAAAGCTTCGGTGCACAACTAGACCCCAATTGGAGCCCACATACCAAATTTCATCAAAATCGGTCAATGCTAACTGAGGAAGGTGCCGCGTACGGCGGACGGACGGCCAAATTTTTATTCGATTTTTGGATTATACGTACCATGAAACGTGAACCAAAAAATTTTGAGGGGAGGTTAACATTTTTTCTCGATCGATTCCAAAGGTTCATTATTGAAAATAATAAACATCTATAGCTATTAATACTTGTTAGTTTTTTCTCATTATTTTGCTAGTAAGGAAAGTAACAAGTACACATTTACCAGCTTTTCAGTAATCCTCATTCAATGAAATCTCATAATCCTCAGTATAAATTGACGTAAATCCTCAAAATAAAATCTCATACTACCCAGTATAAATTGACGTAAGTCCTCAAAAGTAAATCACGTACTCTCGAAATGAAATCTCATACTCCCCAGTATAAATTGACGTAAGTCCTCAGAATTAAATCTCATACTCTAGAAATGAAATCTCATACTACCCAGTGTAAATTGACGTAAGTTCCTCGAATTTATGTTTTCTATTTCTGTGCGGTCGCTTTCCCTTATAACGAGATAAGTTCGGAAATCGAAAAAGTAAAAGGTTTCGCGGAGAGAAGATATACTTCTCGATGGTATTTCTCCTCCGGCGCGAGAGGAAAAGATAAGCGGATTGGTGGTAATTCGTCATTTTCCCGCGGATTCTGAGCGTCCAAAGCTCAACACACCTCACTTCGAAAAGCGTTCCCTTTATTGGATTGAATCAACCCCACTTGGTCCGTCGATGAGACAGAAAATCCTGTTTTTGTTCGGAGAGCGATATGAACTGGAAATAAGTGAGGTAAGTCTACAGAATGGAGGGAATCAATAAATCATTCTAAAAAAAGAAAACAACCCATATTAATTATGTCTGAATGAAATAACGAGACACTGGTGGCTGGTTCACTTCTCACGGATCTCAGCCAACCAATAGGGTGTGCGCCTGGGTAGGAAAAACTATTTATTGTTATTTTTAATCTAAGGTAGACCTCATTCTGAGAATTTTGGTACCAACCGCGACCTTCTAGCGTGTGTAAATATTTTCCTATGAATTTTTAAAGTTTCGACCGTTTATGACGTCACAGTGGGCTGGGGGGTCCCGCCCAGGCGAGAGGGGCGCGTGACGTCATAAACGGTCGAAACTTTGAAAAATCATAGAAACAGATCTACTCACGCTAGAAGGTTGCGGTTGGTACCAAAATTTTCAGGATGTAGTCTACTTTCGATTAAAAATCTAAAAAAAATCAAGGCGCACCCCCCATTTCCAAGTTCCATAGATTTTGTTGAATCAAATAATTTGTTCCGTTCTCATCTCTGATGCTGACGGAGAAAATATCGAGCTCGAAATGAAAACACAATTTCAAATTCTCTTGATTTAATTAATTAATTGGGAAACTTCAAGTGCAAAATGATTAGCAATACCACAGTTGTGAAATTACTGAAAAACTATTCCTATATATAGATATATATGTAAACAATTTAAAGAAAGTACAAAGGGAAAGAGGGGGATTTACCTGAACGTTTCGCTCTGGGCGTTTTCAACAGACTAAAGACTCCCATCAGCCTGAGCCAGCCCTCTTATGTCATCAGTGGTGGGGATGAATTCGCGTTTAGAATCGAACTTTACCGCGTTTTAACGAATTGAGGGATTTGAAGTGCAGGCCAGGACGTTGGGGATCAAAAGGAAGGTCGGACGGGAGGATTTGTACCTAACATTACAATAAAACTACGTAACAATTAAATTAGGTACACTAACAATTAAAATTTAAAAAAAATCACCAGATTCTACCTATTCACGTTCAGACCCTATGCGCTCCTAGGATCCATTGGTGTGCTTGCTCGGAAATTCGTAGTTCCATGTCACTAGAGTCCTCAGACAGAGCCTTTAACACCTTCACTGTGTAGCATGTTGCCAAATCGTTCGTATCATGAGACGCTGCATGCATACTGACAGGCTCATCCAATCCTCGATTAGTTGCTGAACGGTGACCATTCATTCGAATGTTGAGTGCAGTGATGGTCTTACCAACGTAGAAACTTTGACAATGCCTGCACTCCAAGAGATATGCAACATTACGGGATTGACACGTTGTACGAGAGCCCTTACATTGATATATGAACGGAGTGTTGACAGTTGAGAAAACTGGATCGGAATTGACCATGGCACACAGCTTGCACTGCGGCCGGCGACAAGGCTCGAGTCTCGCCTGTTCCCAAGTCCTCCCATTCCTCGGAAAAACTTTATGAGATAATTTATTCTCCAGATTGTAAGAGCCTCGAAAGGACAGAGTGAATGGGGCAGGGAAAATGTCTCTGGTCAGTTGGTTTGACATCAATAGATTTTGGAGCTCCCGCAGAATACCAGCAACGCTGAAAACTCCCGGGAAGTAATCCGTGACTAGGAATGGTGTCAGCCTTTCAGCTCTATGTTCAGGTTGATACCGCATACTTGAAGGTATTATTCGATCCTCCAGCAAAGAACCAGGGTATCCTCTGTCCTTCAACCTTGCTCTTAGAGAAGCAAGATATATCTTGCATGTATGCATCCAAGCATGCATATGCATCCAATCCGTCAGTATCACTACAAATCTTGTGACCACGTATAGAGAGAGATCGAGGATAGATAAATATATGTTTATATATACATTTTCGGTGGTGCAATCTGCAGGCAAACTCGTTCTGGCTGTTTTTCATGTTTAGGTGTAGCGAAGTCGATAGCTGGACTTGAAATAATTTTTAGTGTTCGGTGGCTGAGTAGGTAGATTGATATTTGAGGTAATTGTAGTCAACCTATGAACTGGAAAAAAAAGGTTTTTGACATTAGTTCATGCGATCTTCTCTTATCCATTCGATTAAGCTACCCTAATAACAGGGTCTCCTTGATTCAATAATTAAGTTAAGTCAATGAATTAATGCTGTTCGTGGGTGTTTATCTCGCAGCAATGGCGTCCTGTCTGATATGGTGGCGGAAATCGGTAGTTATTACAGCCCCCAGAGTCCTACAATCTGGGTTCAAAGTGTCACGAGGTTTTAGTGAGATTCTGAGTTAAGAGACGGCAGCACCTAAGGGGCCAAATTTCGTTTACTAATTTGAGAACGGAACGAGATATTTCAGTGCTGCATTTCTCTCTAGCACTCATGGAGAATTGTGGGTCATAATCTCACTGTTCCACGAGAAATGTTTAAATTTTGAACATTTTCAAATAGTGTTCTTTAAGCCTTAAAAAGAAAATCAGTATTAGATTAGTGTTGTTGTAGATAGGAACACCAAATTTCTTCATTTTGGTGGCTTTTTTTGGATTTGATGTATTTATCCAGGTTTTGGCAGCTTCAAACACAGGTGGCTTTCGGCTCATCTTAAAGTACAGAATAAGTGATGTGCAGCCATATTTATGCATTGCTTTTCGCGAACTGTAAAGGATGCTCTATAGATCCACCCAACCCCTGAGGCGCTACTGTGCGGCTCCGCAATCGCTCTTCTTCGAGGCATAACATAGCAATAATTAAAAATTTAAATCTACTGCCTTTCTCCCCCATCTTTTGAGGTGAATTAACAAACTGCTTGGTTATAATTTCAATCCACAATGTACAAAATAATTCTTCGTAATTAGCTACATTTGTGTGGAAGTTTTTGTTCGAGAATGCATCGAAATGCAGTTGCATAGTTAGACTTGAATTAGTCGGTTGGTTGTTGGCTCAACGCTGCATGCGACGCTGATGAGGTTTCCCCCACGCAAAGTAGCTGCTCCTGCATCATTAACATGGAAATTTCATTAGACCGAAAATGACCCCCGAAAGGGGCGTAGCGGACCAACATGATGTATTGCCTGCTCACGTGCTTTCGGAATTAAAGTTGTTATCGTAATCCCATATGACTATCATTGCTTGGTATTTCTTGGTAAGCAACACATTGGTATTATTTGTAATAATGTTGAACTGATACAACAACTCAATATGGTTAAAATGAGTGGAAATTATGTTCGAATGAGACTCATCCCTCTCAGCTGAGCTCACAAAAATTTTAGTGACATAAATACCTAAATACCAAATAACTAAATTTAAAAGAAAGATGCAGTCAAACCCGATATTATGCTATTGAGTATTATTAGTGACGGGACTAATAGAATCAGCGTTGAAAACTATATGAAAGTCCACTCTTTGGATTCTTGGACCTGTCCGAGTCCAAAGGGCCGAGAACTCAGATTTTCATGAGCAGAACGAAGTTTTTTCGGATTTAAACGTATTTATCTCCTCAAATTAGGATTTTTTGAGTTACCTAGTTGTTCAAAAAGCTCCGCTATGCAAAGTACGAGTCAAAATTACGATTTTGGAGCACCAAAAGTTGTCATGACCTGCACAAATGCACAGCTTTTTTCATTTTTGTAGTGAGGAAACGAAAATTTATCTGAGACCACCTTAGATTCAAATGTAATTGCTTGTTTTAGGTCTGAATGGCCCAGCATGTGTCACTTTATACTCCATTCATAAAGCCGACTACATTTTCAGCTAAATCTACCTGTACCCCTTGAAAATCGAGTTATTTTCTAATCTCCGTCTTCCAAAAGAACCTCCCAGGAGAATAGAAACTCTCAAACTTCCCTTCCTACTTCTCCTACCATTTCTTCCCCCGCTCTTACCGCATATCTCGAGGAGCTCGAAAATATTTGCTGACGGGTAAAGTGGGCACATGAAATTTAAATTATTCTCCCGCCGCTCTTTTTCTTGAAGAGTCGACGAGAGAGGAAAAAAACAACCTCATTCCTGCTTTTCTAAAGATCTCGCGGTTTCCCCATGAAAATCTCATCTTTTCACACAAAGTCTGTGGAGGAATTTTCAACTGTTTCGCGTCTGTTATTTCTTTGAATTGTTATTTTTTAACTCTTCTAGTGGGAAACACCTCTTATCACGGTTTTAGATGGTTCTCAAGTAGATGGGACGTTCTTACGTTTTCAATCTATTAAAACACGACTCTACTGAGAGACGAATTAACTACTACCATTGCAGCACGAGTTTATTAATCAATTTTCAGAGAATATTTTGGTTCATTCGTTCATCCTCCTAGAGTATTATCCATTCGGTCTAATATACTTATACAAAATATACTTATACAAAATAAGCGTGATCGTGATCAAACAAATGTAATAGGTAACTAAGTTGTTTACTGTTTAGTACAACGTTTTTCTTGGATAGTAAACCATCGTATTTACGATTAAACTAGGTATTTCATTAGGTTAATAATCACGCTACTCTAGTCCAGAAAAAAATTAGGAAGGAACCTTTTCTTAGCAATAAACGAAACAATTCGAAGTTTTGATTTAAGTGATTTCACTATATCTCCTATCTCATTATATCTTAGAGAAGTTGATGGGGTTGAATTGAAGAATTTCATGTCTGAAGAGTTTGGACTCGAACTGAACAATAATACCCCAATCTCAACCACTTTTCCCGTCATGTGAATCTAGAAACGCGTGATTACATATCATATTTCATTACTATCTTTATCTAACGCCTATTTTATCTAAAACTATCGAATTTCAGTTACATTGTATTAAATTTTAAATAAATTATGCTTTACATGAATAATTGCCAAAATACATAATTTATAATTATCTATGCATGGGTTTTGTCCGTGCAAGGGTAAAATTTTCTTCTTGTATATGATCACAATGGTGATCTTCTTTTCTGGTGGTTGGTGGAGGGAGCTAGGTGGGTCGAGCTGCAGCTAAGTCCCTTAGTATCGCTGACGAAATCGATCACAATTGCGTAGCACACAAGTATTAGACAGGTATTGTGTATTAGACTGGTAATACTAAGTTTAAACAGTCTATTAATGTAGAATCTAAACGGGTTTTTTGTTAATGTTTATTTTGTTTGAAACCATTACACCTCATTGAAAAGGTATTCATTCGTTCATGTTTATACTATTATCTACAAACAGGGTTGAGATAAATATTTAAATATTCTTAAGTAAACACGATTTGAAAGGCTGCTCAGGTAAATGTTACTATATTAGCAGTTTCCATAATGTGCTGTGAGCGTCGCCTGATTTCCGAAGCTTGGAATCCCTCTTCAAACAGGGGGTTGAAGTGATCCGTATTACGCTGTACGAAAGAGCTCTAAACAATACGATGATCGGAGGTTCTAATTGGAGGTCGTTGTTTCATTTCTCATGAAAGGATTAGCTCGTACTATCCGGTTGTAGGAGTTTATGTTGTTGCTGCTCTTGAACTCCGATCTGGAGCAGGTTTCCCAAACGTACTCCAAATGAGTCGGATAAAGGTCTTGTATATTATCAGCTTATTTTGTATAGACAGATGGGGGCTGTCCAGGAAGGATCTCACCTGAGTAACTCTGTGTCGAATTTTCAAAAAATTGGGTGATGTGATCGTGGAACGTCAGTGTTTTATCTAATATCACAGGAAGAGTTTGTCTAATATCACAGAAGACCGTTTTTGGTTTATTATTTTCAATAATGAACCTTTGGAATCGACCAAGAAAAAAAAAAGTTTAACACCCCCTCAAAATTTGATGGTTTACGTTTCAAGGTACGCAGAATCCAAAAATCGAATAAAAATTTGGCCGTCCGTCCGCCGTACGCGGCACTTTTGCCAATTAGCATTGACCGATTTTGATGAAATTTGGTATGTAGGCTCTAGTTGTGCCCCGAAGCTTTTGGTTGATGTAGGTCACTTCTAAGGGTTCCAAAATCAATTTTGAAATTTTGAAAACGCCCTAACTCAAAAAATGTTTATATAAAGGTATTGTTTTTCCTTCAATTTAGGATTCTATAGAATTTTTAGAATTTTTTGAGACCACGCCGAGCTCTATAGGACAAACCGTTCGCTCCCTACGAAAATTTAAGGGTTTAAATTGAAATATATATACATATATAAATCAAAACAGGAGTGTGAATCGCAAAAGAGGCCTAATCTCCGTTCAAATTAGAGCTAACCGAAATGCGATCGATGGTTGGTGATTTGGATTTTTTTTCGATTTTTTTTTGATTTTTTTTTTTGATTTTTTTTTTTTATATTGGATGGATGGTGATTTTGTAGACGAGTGATCTATATAGAAAATAATAGACCATTGTGTAATAATTTGCAGCGTTTTCTGGTTATATACATTTTTGATGAAATTCGTGAAATGTTGGAGTTGAAGTGTTCAAGAGTGGTTCTACGGAAACCAAATTGTTGGTTTGGTATGAAATGGTCAATTTATCGTTGAAGATATGGGAGCAGAAGTGGTTCAAATACTTTTGAAAATACACAGATATATATTAATGATATACAAGTAAATTCGACAGATGTGAATTTAACGATCCTTTCCTATTTACGAACTTCTTCACTCGATGAAAGTCACTAATGATGGCCAATTTCACGATGAAAGGCTAGAGAAAAACGCTGCAAATTATTACACAATGGTTTAATATTTTTCTATATAGATCACTCGTCTGCAAAGAACACGGCTTTGCCATTGTTACCACCATCCAACATGTAGAAAAACATCGATCGCATGGAGATATAAAAATAATAAATCAACAGTCGGTGTGATGGGATCAAAAAATTTCTCGACGAGAGTACGATACGAACCCGAATCTCTAGATCGGGTGTCTGACGCCCAACCTCTGAGCCATCGAGTCCCGTTTGAGAAGTGTGATAGTTTAAGGTTCCCCCATCGCATGGGACAGAATTAAAGAGACAGATTCTCCCTTATATTCTCGTAGGGAGCGAACGGTTTGTCCTACAGGGCTCCGCGTCGTCTCAAAAAATTCTATGCTATCTTAAATTGATGGAAAAACAATACTTATATACGAAAATTATTTGAGTTAGGGCGTTTTCGAAATTTCTACCCTTAGAAGTGACCTACATCAACCAAAATCTTCAGGGCACAACTCGACCCCAGATGGAGCCTACATACTAAAGTTCATCAAAATCGGGCAATGCTGAATGAGGAAAGTGCCGCGTACGGCGGACGGATTTTTTATTCGATTTTCGGATTCTACGTACGTTGAAACGTAAACCAACAAATTTTGAGGGGGGGGGGGGGGTTAAATTTTTCTTAGTGGATTCCAAAGGTTCATTATTGAAAATAATAAACCAAAATTCCTAGTGGATGATCAGATTGACTACACAGTGTCTCAGCCTATTGTGATTTAGGGATGGGTAATGATACTCGATATTTCAAAATATCGATACTTTCGTACCGATACTCGATATTTTAGTATCGATACTGCACTATCCGATATTTGTGGATATCGATACTTTGGATCCGATATTTCTAAATATCGAATATCGATACTGTTCTCGCGGAAAATAACGGCTAAAAAATGAAGAAGATAGAGAAGATAGAGAGGCTTCGTCGCCAAACCGGGGTCCAATCGTTCTGTAGAAAGCCATGATGTAGTCGAAGCCTTCCCAGGAATCTGAACAGCAACTATTTAGATCGACCCAACAAAACGTACTATGTCAATTGATCGGGATTAGGGTCAACTGGAAACAACACCTTCTTCGCCGAGCTTTCGGTAAATTTATTACCTTCTTCAGGGCTCGAAGGTTGTTTATTTGGGTCGATCTACATAGTTGCTGTTCAGATTCCTGGGAAGGGTTCGACTACATCATGGCTTTCTATAGAGAGGCTTTTGGGTCATTACTCTTTGGTTGCACAAGTAACGTTTATATCATGGAAAAAATCACTCTGCTTGGATTCTCAATAGTTAAAAATGAATAAAAGTTGTTGAAAAAATTATTTTTCTTGAGAAAATTGTATGATATTGATAGTTTGTGACACCAATGTGTCGATACTCGATATTTTAAAATATCGATACTCATGCCCAACGATACTTGGGATATCGATACTCGGATATGATACAGTATCGATACAAAATATCGATACTTTTATGACGATACCCATCCCTATTGTGATTACGAACACCAAGAAAGCGAACGAGACCGACACAGATGGGGTAGAGTGGAGGTGGTGGAAGACAAGAGTGGAGACATAAGTTGCGGTTTGGAAGCGTTCTCTGTTGCAAAGTAGGGATAATCTCACTATGGGATCACTCGGCACTAAACTGCTGAAGCTCAAAGCTCCACCTCCAACATCAAGGCCATCATCGCCAGAACTTAGCTCGAAAGTGGCATTCGAGAAATGTCGATGGGTGGTGGTGGAGGGGGGTACCCTCAGACGTCCCAACTTCAGTAATCTAGACTCCCTGAGTTTCAGCTCGGCCCCTAAACCTGGAAATTTCTCTCGAATCGACGCCGACTTTAAGCAAGATAAATACGTGATAAGATTCACATGAGGTTTGAGTTTAAGTCTGGAACTCGCCTGCGGGATGGGAACTGTAACTGCAGTGAATAGTAATCTCTTTCATAATGTAACTCGAGGGCCTTATGTCTTTTAAGTAAAAAGTAAGTAAAGTAAGCAACCATTTCAGGTTGGTCTGTCATTCCTGGCGTCGCGGACGTCATCAGCTGTCTTCCAAAGGGAAGATCAGAGTTTTTTGTTCTTACGATTTCGCTCATGGCTTCCCATTGCCTCACCGCCCTGGGTTGTAAACAGGGGGGTGTCGAGCCCCGAACGCACTAACGTCGGTGGCAAGACTCGAACCCACGACCTCCATAGAAGTCGGTCCAAATCCCGCCACCAAAGAACGCGCGCCGAAGCGCCTGCGGCCACACCGGGCCACTTATGTCGTCAATACTGACAAACACACAAGAAATGAATCAAGAATCAGTAAATGCGATGAAAATAGTTATGAATTATGATTACCAACACAAACCCTTAAACTGCAACAGCAAAAGTGATTTAATTGTTCTTTAGATTTAATCCTCGGAATGTGTTGGACTGCACCAACTAAAACCCCACTCCCATCTTTCTTCTTTGCTGACTACCCTGGTACTACTTCCCACCATTACTACGGGGTTGCCTTATGCACTGCCCTATCATGGGCCCCATCTATTTTGGTTTATTATTTTCAATAATGAACCTTTGGAATCGACCAAGAAAAAAAATTTTTAACACCCCCTCAAAATTTGATGGTTTACGTTTCAAGGTACGTAGAATCCAAAAATCGAATAAAAATTTGGCCGTCCGTCCGCCGTACGCCGTACGCGGCACTTTTGCCACTTAGCATTGACCGATTTTGATGAAATTTGGTATGTAGGCTCCATTTGGGGTCTAGTTGTGCTCCGAAGCTTTTGGTTGATGTAGGTCACTCCTAAGGGTTCCAAAATCAATTTTGAAATTTTGAAAACGCCCTAACTCAAAAAATTTCGATATAAAGGTATTGTTTTTCCTTCAATTTAAGATTCTATGGAATTTTTAAGATTTTTTGAGACCACGCGGAGCTCTGTAGGACAAGCCGTTCGCTCACTACGAAAATTTAAGGGTTTACATTGAAATATATATATATATAAATCAACACACGAGTGTGAATCGCAAAAGAGGCCTAATCTCCGTTCAAATTTTAGCTGACCAAAATGCAATCGATGGTTGGTGATTTTGATTTTTTTTTTGATTTTTAAAAAAAATTTTTGATTTTTTTCGATTTTTTTTTCCTCATATTGGATGGTTGGTGATTTTGTAGACGAGTGATCTATATAAGAATAATAAACCGTTGTGTAATAATTTGCAGCGTTTTCTTCTTCTACTCCTCTCCCCAGTCTCGATCTACTTATTTAATATGTAGGACAGTGATCACAAATTCGGCCACTATGTCCAGTTCTCAATGTTCTCCATCATCTTGGTTATTACTATGCCAGATGTCAATGCATCAAGGTTTGTGATCACTTTTGCTCGAAGAGTGCACCATTTGGCGCTGGTAAAAACGCGTAGAGCACATCATCATCCCCTGCTCTTCAGTACCTGCATGTGGATTTGCTTAATATCCCGATTTTGGTCAGGAACTCGCGGAAACACCCTTGTTCATTAAAGAATTTGGTCAAGTAATAATCTACTTCCCCATGCTTTCTTTTTTGGAATTTCGTTGTGTCCATGATCAGTCTAGCAGTCTATCGTCCGCGGGTCTCAGTTGTCCAGGACTGTTCCCATCTTCTGTGCGTTTTCTCCCTTTCTACTCTTTTGACGACTTGGATTTGCCCTTGGCCTTTCCTTAGGTATATGCGTCTGCTCTCAGCTGCCATAAGGTGGATCGGAATGACTCCGGACACAACCTGTGCAGCGGGGCCAGAGACGGTTCGGAACGCGCTACACACTCTGTGAATAGCCTCCATTCTCGCCCTATATTTCGCGAATTGCGAGGAATCAGCCCAGATTTCGGCCTGTTATGTCTGCGTGTCGGAGCGTGAAGGCGATCGGCTTCCTTCTGATTGTCGGTTTGATTGGTTCCTACTCAACGAAGACAAAGGACGGGACAACACTCGATGCCCGGCGCGGGTAACCGCAGACCGTGTGCAAGAGTGTTAAGATCGCCAGCTCGGATACATTCCTAGGCGCGATTGCTCGCCGACCCGGGGGATGCACCACATTTACCTATACCTAGTTGGAGGCAGACGACGACTAGGGTAAATGGGAGCAGAAGCCGGCGCGATGAGCTTTATCGCATACCGAGACCCTCCGATGAACTGTGGGCTTTAGAGAAGAGGCGAGGTAGATCGAGAAATAAACAAGTCGAGTTTTCGAAGACGAATGCATAAAGGGGAAGCCCTGAGTCCTCCTTTTATATGGACTTGACAAGGTAAGAGGAGGGTGGAAAAAGGTGACGTCAACTGATGTCACTGTTCCCCGTACCTCACCTTACCTACCGTGCATGGTGTGAGTCACTCAGGGTTTCCCTCGACCTTTATTGGAGAACTACACAGTTGAAAGTATGAGTCATTACATAGGTCCCCCAGTTCGTACAATAAAGGGAAAAAATAGAAATTGTTTGAGAAGTATAGATAAGGAACAATATGGTTGATTACATTTAACAGATTGGTTAAAGAACAATGAAAAAATAAATTTGAATAACATCGAGGGTATACGAGAAGTGCTGAACTGATGAGAAGACGCGGAGGCTCGTGATTTCGTTGTATCGTATAGAGAAAACCAGCGCGCCGAAGGTCGGGGAGCCACGCCGTCTGCGGGCGTAGCGTGAAGCCCAGTGGGGCCTCGTCGGTAGGCTCCGACGCATTCTCCGTTTGGAGAATGTAAGTTCAAGCAGTGAAAATTGCCCGGACCGAAGTTTGAGGAGTCTCGCGCGGGCTTGTCGCCCTTTACGACGGCGAGGCTTCGGCCCGGGTCTTTGAACAGAGGAAATAGGATTGGGATGAGAAGGTAGGAGAGCAGTAACGGTGGCTTCAATCATTTTGGTCATCTCGTCAGAATCGATAGTTTTTCCTATTTCCTGTTTATTTTTATCGACAAATTCCGGTATATATTCCTCGGAATTTTCGTTCTGTTTAGAATTATAATATTCGATGATGGTCATTGCCCGCTTTCTGAAGACTGGAAGGTCGATGTTTGCAACTTCCCATGTTGCATTGTTGCTAGGCGGTGACTGATGAAGGAAATTTTTGTATGCGGCGGAGGTAGAGACCGAGAACGACGGGTGTTTGCGGCGAATTATCGGTGCCTGGTTAACACGATCGTTTGACGACGTCTGCATATGAACGGTTGTTGCGAGTCCACATGGTTTTGACGTGGGAGGTCTTGATGGCCGCGTTGGTTTCCTGATTGTTGGCAGGAGTGGTCTTCGATGAACATCCGGGCGTGTCGTTGTATTTCCGTTCCTTGTATACAATGACGGATTGGTCGGGACCCGGCGAATGACGTCGGCCGGTGGGTGAAAGATTTTTCGTAATTCTTCTTGTGTAAAGAGAAGATTCATTTCGATGGCTGTCGTCGGCACTGAGCCGATGTACTCGTGTTGCAGGGCAGTCGTCGAATGATTCGAGTAGGTTTGTGTCCGGAGGTACCTCAGGTAAATCCGTCCCTGTGGTGGTGGGGGAAATACCGAAAGCCGGCCGACACCTACTGAGGGAAACGGTTACCTGGGAGCCGTCAATAAGCAGCGTAGCCGTTCGCTCTCCTTTGTTAACCACTTCGTAGGGGCCGGAGTAGAGGGGGTTCAAGCCTTTCCGAAGCCCTTCTTCTCGCAAAAACATCCTTTTTGCGTTTTGGAATGTATCGGGGAAAACCCGTGGGCGTTTGTCCGTTGAGGGTTTTGCGGGCGGTCGGTGATATTCCGTCGGTTGATTCGGAAATAGGTCAGCAGGGAGGCGGAGGGGCGCACGAAAAGTACGTTCGGCGGCGCTGTAACCGTCCGAATACCGAATGGTAGTGCGGAGCCCTAATAAAATGGTCGGAAGATCCTTAGACCATGATGGCGAAGAAGTAGCAGTACGTAGGGCGTTTTTTAAATCCCTATGCCATCGCTCGATTTTTCCGTTCGATTCGGGATGGTAGGCTGTCGTGCGATTGCGTTTGATGCCGAATTTTTTTAGGAATTCGGAGAATTCTGCACTCTCAAATTGCCTGCCTTGATCGGTAATAATCGTTAATGGACAACCGAATCGCGCTATCCAATTGTTAAGGATGCCGTCAGTAACCGCCTTAGTAGTTATTGTTCGTAATGGGATACATTCCGGCCAGCTGGTATGCCTGTCGATTAGGGTTAACAGATATTTATAACCTTGCGAATCCGGAAGAGGCCCCACGAGATCAACGTTTAATTCTTCGAAGGGAAGCGAATCGTCAAATTCCGCTGGGCGAATTTGAGGGTGGCGGAATTCTTTGAATTTCGAACATTTGGCGCATGCCTGTACATATTCCCGTATTTCCGTGTTCATTTGAGGCCAAAAAAGTTTCGCGCGAATTAGGTCTCGTTTTGCGCGTATTCCTGGATGACTAAATGAATGATAGTGTTCAATTAACTTGCGGCGAAGTCGTTTAGGAACAAACGGGCGAGGCATGTCCGATGTCGTATCACACCACAGTGAGAGGTCGAGCGCAGGTACCTGGGTTTCTTCGAGACGCCCGGTCGAAATAAGGTTGCGGAACTCGGGTGATTCATCGGTCTGTTGATTTAGGAAAATATCTTTTCCGGACGGAAAAGTCGTGAGCTCGTGAAGTTCGAGCGAAGGCCGAGATAATGTGTCAGCGACTACATTGGAGGTGCCCGGTGTATATCGGATATCAGTCGTGAATTGGCTGATAAACTCCATTTGCCTAATACGACGAGGCGAGGCCGTTTTTCGGTCTTGATGGAGCGACGTGGTGAGCGGTTTGTGGTCAGTCACAATATGAAAAGTGCGTCCCTCTACGAAGTCTCTGAAATGCTTTACACTTTCGTAAATAGCCAGAAGCTCCTTATCGAAAGTGGAGTACTTCTGTTGAGCTGTTGATAAAGTTTTAGAGAAAAATCCTAGGGGTGACGTCTCGTTGTTGACCTCCTGTTGTAACACCGCGCCAATTCCGACGTCCGAGGCATCCGTAGTAATGGAGAGTCGACCTTTCGGAGAAGGATGAGCCAGCGTAGTTGCATTTTGCAAATCGTTTTTGCATTTATTGAATGCGGATTTCATTTCTTCCGTCCATTCAATCGTGCGACGGTCCTTCTTTTTGGAAGGCTGTGGAATCGCATTTATTAACGGCTGTTGGTGTATAGCCGCGTTCGGAATGTGCCGTCTGTAAAAATTTAATATCCCTAGAAACCTGCGTAGGTCGGTGACAGTAGTCGGAAGAGGGAATGTCGTGAGATTGTCCACCTTTTTAGGTACCGGACGTATCCCAGTCTCGTTGACTATGTGACCAAGACAAGTCACTTCTTTTTTGGCAAGGACGCATTTTTCCTTATTTACCGTGAGACCCTCCGCAGCGAAAACGTCGAGGACCGCTTTAACATGGCGTTCATGTTCCTTAATGTTTCGAGACGCGATTAAGACGTCGTCTAGGAAACAAAAGACAAAGTCGAAGTCTCGAAGGATTTGGTCCATATATCGCTGCCACGACTGTGCAGCGTTTTTTAATCCGAAATTCATTTTTCTGTATTCGTACAGTCCAAATGGCGTTATAATCGCTGTTTTCGGAATGTCCTGAGGGTTCACGTCGATATGGTGAAACGCACGTGAAATATCGAGCGTGGAGAAAATCGTGCATCCGTGTAAATGAGACGAAAAATCTCGAAGATGCGGAACGGCGTATTGATCTCCGACCGTGCGTTCGTTGAGCCGACGATAATCACCGCAAAAGCGCCAAGTACCATTTGGTTTAGGTACCGCGTGCAGAGGACTGGCCCAAGGTGATTTCGAGGGTTGGATAATTCCGTCGTTGATGAGCTGTTTGAAGTGCTCTTTTGTCTGACGGAGCTGTTCGGGGTGAAGACGTCTACTTTTCGCTGTGACCGGCGGACCTCTGGTTTCAATGAAGTGCTTAATCGTGGAGAGATGGGATGAAGATCGTTTCTCCGGTCGGTATTTGTCGAGCATGTTGACGAAGGTCGGCGGAGTAGGTTCGGTAGTGACGCCGGAATTGACCGTGTTGACGTACCCTCGTATTGGATTTTGCGAATTAGGGTTGAATAATGATCGATTTTTCAGGTCAACGTGTAAGCCAAAATATCCGAGAAAATCAGCTCCGATAATGGGTCGTTTTACGTCCGCAACTACAAAAGTCCATTCGTATATGTCGTTTTGTAGATAAACCTTCGTTGTAAAATTACCATAGGTCGTTATGGCGGTGCCGTTCGCGGCGAAAAGTAGGTAGTCGGATGTTTTGTTCTTCCGATGAACTAAAGAGTTCGGAAGAATTGAGATGCTAGCCCCCGTATCGATCAAAAAAGGTATATTGTTTTTATGACATTTGACGAATAGTCGGTTGGAAATGTCTTGGAAAGGGGCGCCCGCCTTGTAAACAGGCGGGCCCGCTAGTTTTCCTGCCATCGTACCTTTTTGAATGAGCAAGGCTGTCGACATTTAGTCGCCTTGTCGCGGTATTTAAAATGGTACCAGCACATACCTTTTTGTTGAGTCGGAGATTGCGGACGAGGTCGCTGGTACTGTCGTGCGGGGCTATTTCGTCTCGGAGGTCGCTTCGTAGCTACCGCCTCAGTATTACAGTCCGGTTCGATTTGATGAACCGCTGCGGCGCTACGTATTTCGTGCGTAGCATCTGCGATCGGCGCGAGGAATTCTGGAGTTTTATCCATCCACGGAGCAATGGACATTTGGACCGCGATGGGTAGCGCCTTGATCCAAAATGCTTTTAGGATGTCGTTAGGCGTGAGGTCCCCCAGATGATGGCGCATTTGGCGTAAAAGCTGGGAAGGCTTGAGGTCCCCCAGTGGCCGATGCTTGGTGAGTGCCGTGATCCTCGCATGCCGAGACGGCTCGAAGATTTCGATGAGCCGTTGTTTGAGGTCGTCGTATGGTGTCACAAGCTGGGCTTGTGTTAAGTCCGCCGCTTGAACTGCCACATCGTAGGGCAGTAGAGGGATGGTCCGGGTGAAGCGAGCGCGCTGCGTGTTTACATGCGCGCCGGTGAAAGCCGCGTCGAGCTGTATAAACCACAGCCGGGGATCCTCTCGGTAGAACGGCGGAAGCGTGAGCGGGATTGAGACCTTCGTGGCCTCGGCGAAGTCCGGTGCGGGCGGCGGTAGCGGTGGGTCCATAATCCTCGAGTGAGCTTCGTGTTGAATAGCAAACCAAAAACGTGCGGGGTCACCAATGTTATGTCTGCGTGTCGGAGCGTGAAGGCGATCGGCTTCCTTCTGATTGTCGGTTTGATTGGTTCCTACTCAACGAAGACAAAGGACGGGACAACACTCGATGCCCGGCGCGGGTAACCGCAGACCGTGTGCAAGAGTGTTAAGATCGCCAGCTCGGATACATTCCTAGGCGCGATTGCTCGCCGACCCGGGGGATGCACCACATTTACCTATACCTAGTTGGAGGCAGACGACGACTAGGGTAAATGGGAGCAGAAGCCGGCGCGATGAGCTTTATCGCATACCGAGACCCTCCGATGAACTGTGGGCTTTAGAGAAGAGGCGAGGTAGATCGAGAAATAAACAAGTCGAGTTTTCGAAGACGAATGCATAAAGGGGAAGCCCTGAGTCCTCCTTTTATATGGACTTGACAAGGTAAGAGGAGGGTGGAAAAAGGTGACGTCAACTGATGTCACTGTTCCCCGTACCTCACCTTACCTACCGTGCATGGTGTGAGTCACTCAGGGTTTCCCTCGACCTTTATTGGAGAACTACACAGTTGAAAGTATGAGTCATTACACGGCCCCATAGAGCATGATTGCCTCAGTTGTACTCATTAAGCTTTCGTTTGGCTGGCGAGGGGCCTCCTACATTTGCCATCAACTTGCTCAGGTTTCCTAATACTTTTGCTGCTTTGTCAGAGGCTCTGCGAATCAGATTCCAGAAGCAAAGCTTGCTGTCGAGCATCACCACCAGGTAACGCACAGATAGGGATGTCTCAATCGTGTAGTCCCCTCTACTCATTGGTATGCTTGTATTTACTATTTTCGTAGTCAGAAGGACCATCTCTGTCTTGTGGACTGCCAGGGCCAGGGCATAGTCTTGTATCCACTCGGTTACCTATCTCATAGCTTGATTCGACTTGTGCTGTAGTAGTTTTACCGTGCGCTCAGTGATTATCAGAATAACCCATGTTATGCTGGTAGGTGATCTTCATATAAGAATAATAAATAGGAATGGCAACGATATATCGATATATTAAATATATCGATAGATTACGGTTGATATATCGATATATTTACATCAATATAGAGAACCGATATTATCGGTCAATATCGATGTATTTACCGATAATATCGCGACTTGTTTTCAACGAGTGAAAATTAATATCCTTAAAATTAAAGGAGACGCCTGTACCTGTGTAAAACATCGAGTAATTTTATTCCAAATTTTGTAGGTAGGTTGACTTCAGTTCAAAAATGATGTGTACATTAATGGTTTACACCTACAGCCCAGGGCTCAGGGGGGGGGGGGGGGGGGGGGGAGGTCGCTCAGGGCTCAATTATTTGACTTGAGCCAAAAATAATGGATCCGCGTCTAGATTAAAACTACCTACTATACGAAGTAAAGCAGGTTTTCACAACAATTATTTTCAATTTTAAATGACCATGCCTACAGTACCTATGCCCATGTCAATGAATAAATCAAACGTTGCAATGGCGAGGGTATTTACGATTTTTGGTTTATTATTTTCAATAATGAACCTTTGGAATCGACCAAGAAAAAAAAAATTTTAACACCCCCTCAAAATTTGATGGTTTACGTTTCAAGGTACGTAGAATCCAAAAATCGAATAAAAATTTGGCCGTCCGTCCGCCGTACGCCGTACGCGGCACTTTTGCCACTTAGCATTGACCGATTTTGATGAAATTTGGTATGTAGGCTCCATTTGGGGTCTAGTTGTGCCCCGAAGGTTTTGGTTAATGTAGGTCACTTCTAAGGGTTCCAAAATCAATTTTGAAATTTTGAAAACGCCCTAACTCAAAAAATGTTGATATAAAGGTATTGTTTTTCCTTAAATTTGAGATTCTATAGAATTTTTAGAATTTTTTGAGACCACCCGGAGCTCTGTAGGACAAACCGTTCGCTCACTACGAGAATTTAAAGTTTGGACGTACGATAAATCAGAAACACGAGTGTGAATCGCAAAAGAGGCCTAATCTCCGTTCAAATTAAAGCTGACCGAAATGCGATCGCTTTTTTTCTTCATGTTGGATGGTTGGTGGCTTTGCAGACGAGTGATCTATATAGAAAAATAAAAAATAATAAACCATTGTGTAATAATTTGCAGCGTTTTATGTATGTTGTTAGCACCCCTGAGGGTAGTTTTTCCCCAAAATTTGTAGCCCCGAAAACTTTGTGTTTCTGACATAGTACTCTGAAACCATGAAATTTCTCGAACTTTTCAGTTTTCAAACTATGAATTTCGATAATTCGTACCCAGTAAAACTTTTTGAGTAGGTTAAATACTCATCAACCGGATTTTCCTAGATCTTCCGATATGTCGAGCACCTTTATCGATTTATTTCTTCCAAAATGATGTTGGTAACGTTTCAATTTATTTACCTACCTACTTACTTCGACAAGTTTTTCCAAGTATATCTTCTGATATATCGAAATATCGATACATTTTCTCCGATATATCGGAGGTATCGATATCTTATTGACGATATATCATTCGATCAGTATATCGATACATTTCATACGATATGCCATCCCCAATAATAAACCATTGTATAATCTTTTGCATGGTCTCCTGGGTTACGAAACGGAACTTCAGCCGGTGGTTTCAAAATTTAAGGTTGGCTGAAGGAAGGTAAATTCGAATGGATGTTCCGAACAATAATTCATCGGGAGTTGTCGTTAAAATCGCATCACGTCCCGCTCGCGTGATCGGAAACTGTTAACGACTCGGCGAACTTGTGTTATTGGATTAAAAGGGAAAATCGATGATGAATGGGAGGAGAGAGAGGAAACTGGCGAGAAAAGGAGTCACTCATTAATTTGGGAGAGAAAACTGAGAAAAGACAGAGAGACGGAGAAAACAGGGGAAGGTGCGAAGGAGAGGAAATGAGATTACTTTTTGGTGGGAAGAAGGTGGAGGGAGAGAGATAGAAAGACCGGAAGTGTCGGTGAAAAGGAAGAGGCAGAACGGTGAAAATCGGCAACGACTTATAAATCAACGTCTGGGAAGAGGGGATCGACCGATCTGTCATTGAGGGACCTCCAATACGGTGTGGGTAAGTAACGGAGTGAAGGGTTAACGGTAACGGATAGGAGGTTAACCGTGGTCGATGAGGTGAAGGGGTTTTTATAAGGGCGGCCTGTACAGGTCCGTCAAAGGGTTACGGGATACAAACGTCTGAGAGAACGTTGTTTAGTACACGTTGTTTAGTACCGCATCACACACTAGCGTAGTCATTTCTGCAATGAATAAAAATAAATTATACACATGTTCAAACATGCTCAAAATTTTCAGATAAATAGATCTTTATTCGTTGTGTAAAGGGACATGAATGCGTCAAATTTACAAAAATAATAAGATGTAATTAAAATATAGGTAACTGTAGGCGTATATTATGAATCTTTTGAAAATCGGAACCCGTGTGTTTTATTGTTTCTAATGCAGCCTTTACAAAAAATGATTTAAAAAAAAAACCCGAAGGCCCAGCCAAGCAGTCCGGCCATGCCCGGACTCACCCACCAAGGTGGCTCCCGGGGCTGCCTCCTATCATTAGGAGACAACCCTAAAGTGTTAATACAATAAAGAATACGCCAGGCGAGTCGCCCCCGGGCCGACCTGACTACCAACTATCGGACATCAAATACATTGATACAATAATAATTCAGTAACAATATTTACAACAATTTTTTTTAAACAAGTTAAGCTTAAATCATCCCTCATCGTAGGCTTGGAAAGGTGGAAACTCAGTATCGTTCATCACCTCGGAGTGTGGAATCCGATCTAGGGTTCGACTCGGACGTCTTCGTCATCGTCAGACAAGTCAAAAATAATTCACAATGCCGAATTCATTACGAACACAATCACAAATCAATGCGCGGCCATATTGAATTTGTAGTTAAACGAGATAAGCTAGTTTATTCGGCCGACTTTCGACCGTTTAAACTCAAACCCCCCGAGATGGAGTTTAAACTCGTAAATCGCTCTGGTGAAAGACGTTTATTGCTAAACGTCGATTATCTCTCCCCTATTTTGGTTTAAACTCGTTTCGAACGTTTGGTGAAAGTGGGCCTTAGATATTAATGTTTTGAGATAAACTACTATGCATCAGATCATCTATACAATCGGGTTATGGATACGAGAAAACTATGAACCACACTCACTTGGCAGACTTTTTTTTAACAATAAAAATTAGTCCATCTTGCAAAACGCTATGAAACCCGCCAAAAGACATATCCATGTCAAACAAAACAAAAAAAAAAAAAAAAAAAAAAACACATTTTATGTATTTTTGGCATGTCATTTTATGGTAAATGGAGTTGTAACGGCGGTATATAATTCATGAATAAATTTAGGGCTTTCCAACGAATGGTGAACGATTATTCTACGAACTCCAATGACGAAGATGAAGTTCGGTAGCAACGAACTGGTTGTACCGAAGCAAAAATCTGTGAAAAAGAGGCAACTCCATCTCCAAATTGGTACTCAATGAGCTGCCCAAGTAGGATTCAGCTCAGAGGTGGTATCCTTCAACCGTGGCTCTGCAGCATCCATCAATCTGCATGGACTTCCTGGGTGGTGGTTTCAGGATATGTTCTTCCACGCAGGATGCTGCAGACGAACGGTTGGGTGTCATCTCATGGAGCCCCTGTGACGGGGAAGAGACCTGTGAGACTTCTTGAGACCTTTGAGGGATTGCTCACATTCGCTACCAACTATTCTCCTTAGAAGATAAATGAAAACCATCGTCGCAAGTCCCAATTCTACATTGCCTAAACATGTTATCAAATTTTAATGGAAACTGTAGAAGTTATTGTCATCGCAAGGACTTAACATTCGCATACGCATGGGTTACTCATGATCTGATAGGGGACCATCTAGATTCCAATCCGCATAAACTGTAAATTTTGTAAAATTTGGATGGTAAATGGAATCCTCGATTGTGCTAACTAGTCCAATTACTCCTTGTGAAAGATTTTTTTATACCCCCTCAAAATTGATTGGTTTACGTTTCAAGGTACGTAGAATCAAAAAATAGAATAAAAATTTTTGCATACGAGTCTGAAACAAATTGGGACATTTTCATGTCAACCACTGCACAACTAGGTAGTGAAGTAAGGTTGTTAGTTCACGTACCCAAGCATCAAAATAAGAAAACAGTTGATTGTTCTCTACGCAACGCAGTGAGTCTATTTTATTTATTGGTTGAGTTTTCGTGACGATTTTTCAGTTAATGTGCCAAAGACATGGAAATGTCAAAAAACTAACTGTAACGCTTTTGGTTTACTATTTTCAATAATGAACCTTTGGAATCGATCAAGAAAAAAAAATTTAACCCCCCCCCCCTTCAAAATTTGTTGGTTTACGTTTCAAGGTACCTACGTAGAATCCGAAAATCGAATAAAAATTTTCCATCCGTCCACCGTACGCGGCACTTTTCTTAGCAACACTGGACCGATTTGGTTCAAATTTGGTATATGGGTTCCATTTCGGGTCTAGTTGTGCCGCGAAGCTTTTGGTTGATGTCAGTCACTTCTAAGGGGTGAAAATTAAGGGTTGAAATTTTCAAGAGTGCCCTAGCTCCAAAACTCTAAAAATAAAGGTATGGGTTTTACACCAATTTGAGTATTGAATTTTAGAATCAAATGACACCATCCGGAGCTCTGCAAGATAAACCGTTCGCTCCCCACGAGTACTTGAAGGTTTTCCTTCGATAAAACAGAATCACGAGTGTAAATCACCAAAGATCCCTAGGTAATAATCTCCGATAAAATTTTAGCAATTCAAATTGCGATCGCTTTTCGTTTTGGTTTATTATTTTCAATAATGAACCTTTGGAATCGACCAAGAAAAAAAAAATTTTTAACACCCCCTTAGGATTCTATAGAATTTTTTGAGACCACGCGGAGCTCTGTAGGACAAACCGTTCGCTCCCTACGAAAATTTAAGGGTTTACATTGAAATATATATATTCAGGGTGTAACGGTTTAGGTCGTACCACCGGCCAGGGTTCGATTCTACAACTAATTTGTGACTTTTTTTGTCTCATGACTTTTTTTTCTTAACCCCCTTAAAATCGGACTTTTTCCACTTTTAAGATTTTTTTCGTATTTTCGACCTTACGCCATTAAAACAGCCATAACTCCCTTGTTTTTCAGATAAAATTCAAATGTAATTATACCGTTGGAAAGAGCGGTAAATTCTCTATCTCCCTAAAGTTAAATGAAACTTTTCAAAGAAGACTAAGATGTTGAAAAATGAGCTCGAATAGTAAAATCTCGAAAATCTCGGAAATTTTTCGTTTTTTCAAACGTTCGTAACACTAACTGAAACTGCCGGTTAAGTTCTCACTGTATCCCCAAAAGTTGACCCAAAATCTCAGCTTTCCAACGGTATGGTCATAAAATTATTTACAGTGGACTAATGGTGTAAAATCCTCGTTCCCGTGCCAAAAACCGTGGATCTTCCAGTAAAAATCGACGTTTTTCGCGAAAGACATTTTTGCTCTAAAATGAGTTAGGCAGCCATCTTTTCGTACTTTGTCTCACTGAGTCAAATGATGACACAAGACTTATCGAAATGACATAAATCCCCTTTGTTAGTGACGCGCACAGAACACAAGACATGAACAGCAGAGTCAGCCGGTTACATACCCTTGAAAACACGTTTTTGACCGACTTCAACGCGCCGAAGGCGCGCGAAAGAGGAGGTACTCAATTCGGGTTGTCGTGGGACGACGATTTTTTTTTTTTTTTTTTTTTTTTTTTTTTTTTTTTTTTTTTGTATGTCCGAGTCGCTTGCATTTTTTTATTCTGGTACCAATCTGTCTGGTTCTTTTTGAAATTTGTTCTACAAGTATCCGTGGTGGTCCCGTTTCAAACAGATTTCATTTTGCTTTGTTAGAAGTATCGAAAATTTGTGAAAGAAGTTGAAAAACGTGGGTCCCGTTTTCGGAAATATTGGTCCGCATTCACTCTTCTTGCCCTTT
The DNA here is from genome assembly GCA_009739505.2 of Apolygus lucorum. Lineage (NCBI taxonomy): Eukaryota > Metazoa > Arthropoda > Insecta > Hemiptera > Miridae > Apolygus > Apolygus lucorum. The sequence continues at coordinate 35,837,308 of CM019173.2, forward strand.
GACTTCCGACAGAGTCAATGGAGGACCATTTGTGTATAGTCAAATTAAAGGTCTGATTGTAAGCTTTAAAATGATATGCTATATGAGGGGGTTCCGATAACTAAAAGGTGCTGCGGTGATGAGAAAGGGGGAAATTATACTGGGTTATTCGCTCAGAACCTGCATGAGCCATATCAAACGTGTTTATCAATGCTCGAGTATGTGAGTTTTCCTACCAAATATGAAGGATAATCATAGTACTGTTAGTTAGGTATTCTACCATGTGGGTGTAGCACATAGCTCTCTCAACACTAATAACATGATTGGGCAGGTAACAGTGTAGGAGATCGTCAGATCTGCATAGTGCCGTACTAAATATTAGGGATATAATAGTACAGTTAGGTGATAAGAGGGTATTCTACCAAGTGGGTGTAGCACATAGCTTCCTCCTCATCCATAATATAGTTGGGTAGGTAATGGTATAGGAGATCGTCAGAACTGCATAGTGCTGTACCAAATATTAGGGATATAATAGTACAGTTAGGTGATAAGAGGGTATTCTACCAAGTGGGTGTAGCACATAGCTTCCTCCTCATCCATAATATAGTTGGGTAGGTAATGGTATAGGAGATCGTCAGAACTGCATAGTGCTGTACCAAATATTAGGGATATAATAGTACAGTTAGGTGATAAGAGGGTATTCTACCAAGTGGGTGTAGCACATAGCTCCCTCGTCATCCATAATATAGTTGGGTGGGTAATAGTATAGGAGATCGTCAAAACTGCATAGTGCCGTACCAAATATTAGTAATGAAATAGTACAGTTAGGTGATAAGAGGGTATTCTACCAAGTGGGTGTAGCACATAGCTCCCTCGTCATCCATAATATAGTTGGGTAGGTAATGGTATACGAGATCGTCAAAACTGCATAGTGCCGTACCAAATATTAGTAATGAAATAGTATAGTTAGGTGATAAGAGGGTATTCTACCAAGTGGATGTAGCACATAGCTCCCTCGTCATCCATAATATAGTTAGGTAGGTAATGGTATAGGAGATCGTCAGAACTGCATAGTGCTGTACCAAATAATAGAAATAAAATAGTACAGTTAGGTGATGAGAGGGTATTCTACCAAGTGGGTGTAGCACATAGCTTCCTCCTCATCCATGATATAGTTGGGTAGGCAATAGTATAGGAGATTGCCATAACTGCATAGTGCCATACCAAATATGAGGTATATAGTACAACTCGGTAATGAGAGGGTATTCCACCAAGTGGGTGTAGCACATAGCTTCCTCGTCATCCATAATATATTTGGGTAGACAATAGTATAGGAGACTGCCATAACTGCATAGAACCATACCAAATATGAGGTGTATAGTACAGTTAGGTGATGAGAGGGTATTCTACCAAGTGGGTGTAGCACATAGCTTCCTCGTCATCCATAATATAGTTGGGTAGGTAATGGTATAGGAGATCTTCAGAAGTACATTGTGCTGTACCAAATATGAGGTATATAGTACAACTCGGTTATGCGAGGGTATTCTACCAAGTGGGTGTAGCACATAGCTTCCTCGTCATCCATAATACAGTTGGGTAGGCAATAGTATAGGAGATTGTCATAACTTCGTAGTGCCGTACCAAATATGAGGTATGTAGTACAATTCGGTGATGAGAGGGTATTCTACCAAGTGGGTGTAGCACATAGCTTCCTCGTCATCCATAATATAGTTGGGTAGGCAATAGTATAGGAGATTGTCATAACTGCATAGTGCCGTACCAAATATGAGGTATATAATACAACTCGGTGATGAGAGGGTATTCTACCAAGTGGGTGTAGCACATCGCTTCTTCGTCATTCATAAATAGTAGGGTAGGTAATGGTATAGGAGATCGTCAGAACTGAATAGTGCCGTACCAAATATGAGGTATATAGTACAGTTAGGTGATAAAGGGTTTTCTATCAAGTGGATGTAGCACTTAGCTCCCTCGTCAATCATGTCATGGTTGAGTTGTTGAATTGTGTTGTCAGAACTACCAAGTACCTACGAAATATGAGGGAAGTCGAACAGTTAAGGGATATGAGAGTAGATGGCTAAGAAGGAAAGTGACCCAAATACCTCCTGAAACTGATCCATAAACGGAAACTCATCTACCCGTATGGAAACTGATCCGGATTACAAAATGTCGTCCACCCTATGGCTTCTAGTTCACCTTACTGAAATGATGCACAGTATTGAAGTAGATCTACATTGCGAAAACTGATCGAAAAACTGCGGGTAAATTAATTTCTGATTTAAATTGAGGACCACTAAAAAGTGAAAAATAAAAAATAATATAAAATGGAAAAATAATAAAATGAAAACCTTTTTAACAAAAAAATGGACCGACCTCAAAAATGATGTCCGTGAACACCAAAAAGGAAAAAATAATAATCTCAGCGAAAACACACTGATGTATTAGGTTGTTGGATATAAATATCTTGTCAACAGATGGTATGTTGGAATACCAAATATTATTTGTAATGTGATTCACACTCATTGTCACACTCATATCCTCCATCATACGATAGCAGTGACTTACTACCCAATAGTTTTGGAACACTTATCTCTACTCGTATTCATGTTTTGTAATACTCACCAGATCATGTGAGTATTACTTAATAACCACAGTGTATCCAGATAGGTAGGTAGGTACGCATTGAAGTCGCCGCCGTGCCCACCTGTAGACACAAACGTCTCCTAGATGTTCTACTTACCAACATTTTATTCGTTTTCGGAAATATAGGTACATACCTCCCATACCACAGACATGCTTCCACACCGAGTATGAACGTATATATCTTTTTGTCTAAAATTGTGGACGGTTTTGAACGTTAATTAGGTAACAACGATTCCGAAGGTATGTTGCTACAATATAATATATCCACCAATAAAATAAACAGTCTCATGTAATAATAGAGTCTCAAATTACTCGTCACAACCATTCCTAGGGAGGTTCACACTTACTATCATACTCATATGGCAGCAGAGACGTACTAGGTACCTGATAGTTTGGGGAGCACATTGTAACTCAATGGTACTTACTCTTGTAATGCTAACCAGATCATCGAGTAGGGAAGGTGATTAGTTTGTGTCTACAGGTGGGCACGGCGGCGACTTCAATGCGTACCTACCTACCTATCTGGATACACTGTGGTTATTAAGTAATACTCACATGATCTGGTGAGTATTACAAAACATGAATACGAGTAGAGATAAGTGTTCCAAAACTATTGGGTAGTAAGTCACTGCTATCGTATGATGGAGGATATGAGTGTGACAATGAGTGTGAATCACATTACAAATAATATTTGGTATTCCAACATACCATCTGTTGACAAGATATTTATATCCAACAACCTAATACATCAGTGTGTTTTCGCTGAGATTATTATTTTTTCCTTTTTGGTGTTCACGGACATCATTTTTGAGGTCGGTCCATTTTTTTGTTAAAAAGGTTTTCATTTTATTATTTTTCCATTTTATATTATTTTTGGAGGATACGCGCCTGTGTGGGAACCGCCGCTGTATTCCCGTACAGCTTCACTGGCGTTTTGGTTTGTGAAACCATAAACCAGCAGCATATCGGCATACTCTTGATTGGAAAAAGTTGCTATGATACAAGTACATGTGTAGGCAGGTCACGAACTGATCACTGATCAGATAACTAATCTGATGTTCGAAACCTAGTGTTATTATGAACAGGGTGGTTTGATATCAGTGACTGCTTTTTCGATAAGTCTTGTGTCATCATTTGACTCAGTGAGACAAAGTACGAAAAGACGGCTGTCTAACTCATTTTAGAGCAAAAATGTCTTTCGCGAAAAACGTCGATTTTTACTGGAAGATCCACGGTTTTTGGCACGGGAACGAGGATTTTACACCATTAGTCCACTGTAAACAATTTTATGACCATACCGTTGGAAAGCTGAGATTTTGGGTCAACTTTTGGGGTTACAGTGAGAACTTAACCGGCAGTTTCAGTTAGTGTTACGAACGTTTGAAAAAACGAAAAATTTCCGAGATTTTCGAGATTTTACTATTCGAGCTCAATTTTCAACATCTTAGTCTTCTTTGAAAAGTTTTATTTAACACTAGAAAGATAGAGAATTTACCGCTCTTTCCAACGGTATAATTACATTTGAATTTTGACTGAAAAACAAGGGAGTTATGGCTGTTTTAATGGCGTAAGGTCGAAAATACGAAAAAAATCTTGAAAGTGGAAAAAGTCCGATTTTAAGGGGGTTAAGAAAAAAAAGTCATGAGACAAGAAAAGTCACAAATTAGTTGTAAAATCGAACCCTGGCCGGTGGTACGATCTTAACCGTTACACCCTGTATATAAATCAAAACACGAGTGTGAATCGCAAAGGAGGCCTAATGTCCGTTCAAATTAGAGCTGACCGAAATGCGATCAATGGTTGGTGATTTTGATTTTTTTTTGAATTTTTTTGAATTTTTTTTATATTTTTTTATTTTTATTTTATTTTTTTCCTTCATATTGGATGGTTGGTGATTTTGTAGACGAGTGATCTATATAGAAAAATAATGAACCATTGTGTAATAATTTGCAGCGTTTTTCGATGTATTCAGTTATGCTTCCTTAGCAACCAGTAATCAAATTTCCATATGAAGCTCGATATTTCTTCGAATCGAGTGTGAAGCGTTTAGTTCTTTCTATAAACTTGATTGTCAAGGTATGAAGGCAGTATGGTGTGGTAGGTAGTAGGTACTCCTAGTTGGTAGGTAAAAACAAAAAAAAATAGTGAGAATGGCAAAGCTTTGATATTTGCAGATGAGTGATCTATACAAGAAAATAATAAACCTTTGTGAAATATTTGCATCGTTTTTGTGACCAATTTTGTAACGATTTTTCGTTTATATTCCAAAGTGAAGACATAAAATGTCAAAAATATCACAGGCTGGAATATAAAAATCGCAAAATGATCGCACGAGTATCACAGTCAAGTTTGAATAAATAAATTAAGAGTTACACCACCTAAAATACATGCAATCCTATTTTGTTGATGCTAGTAAGAGTACTTTCACTAAAATTCATCTGCCGCACGATTAGATCTACTTTTCTGTTCATGTCCATTAGTTTATTAAATGTAATTGCCGAAGTCTATCCCATAAATATCGTCGATTCTATTTAGTGGATTGCTGGTTACTGCTGCTTTGATTGTGCTCCTGGCCAATCCATCATTTTGTGCCAATTAAGCGCTTTCTGATGGATGAAATCCGGGATTTCCAGACCTAATTTTCCCGGCTCGGGAAACCTAATGCAGCAGATGCCGTTCAGAGCGATGCTCAAGGGACTATTATGAATACCGTTATAAGCGGAGTCTCTGGACTGATGATGGGGTTTTGATACGAAACTGGTTTTTCAATAAAAATAATTTTAGCGAATTGTCAAGAAAAATGAAGCTATTGCAATAGTCTCAAAATTTTTAAAATGGACTTTTTTTTTGGAACATTCTGAAACGATCCCTGAAGTTTTTACAAAGATCACATGAATACGTATACAGGGTGTCTCAAAAGTTGTTCACCCCCCTTCACCCTCACTAAAATCGTCCAGATAGTGGTAAAATTTTCTTTTTTTTAATCTTCATGATTTTTCCCAAGGATCTCAAATATGACCATATTGCGCATTGCGCATTGCGCAAATCGTGCGCAACGGACACCAACTTCGTTATTTCAAATGTGACTCCCCATTTTTTATTGCCTCGGGAGCATATTTTCGGGTAAACCGGTCGCAGTTCCCCCTCGTCACAACTCAGGGTGGTGAGGCCAATGGAAAGCCATGAGCGAAATCATCAGAACTGATCTCCCCTTAGGAAAAAAGCTGATGACGTCCACGATGCCAAGAATGGCATTCGGACGAAAATCCAACCTGAAACGGTTGTTTACTTTACTTACTTACTCTATGAGTTCGGGGAGACAAGTAGAACATGAATATGGACTCCTAACATCTTCATAGCATACCCAGTGCATACAGTTTGTTGGTATGGTATACTGAAAATCGAAAAATCCAACAATAGCCGTGTGGGTACTCTATGAGTTCGGGGAGACGAGTAGAACGTGAATATGGACTCCTAACATCTTCAAAGCATACCCTGTGCATACAGTATGGTATGGTATACTAAAAATCGAAAAAACCAAGAATAGAGGTAAAAAAATTGCTAAAAGACATGTCAACACCATTTCTGAAAAATTACTTTGAAAATTCGCTCATTAATTCAATGCAATGCAAATTCGCTCAAAGTCAATGCAAATCAGACGTTCTTCCTCTACTTCCCCCCTCCCCTCAACCTACTCGTATTCAAAAGTGATAACTTTTTACCGCCAGTTCGCCTCTAGTCAGTAGCCAGTACAGTGTTTTTGTACTCAATGAATATTCTCTACTAGGAAGTTATTGGACTAGACCTAGTACGTATATTATATACATATGTTTTTGTTGTTTTATAACTTTATTGAACCACTATATAGGTAGTCTGCACAAGAAATGTTACTTAATAATTGAAAAAAAAAAATTCATTCTGCATGAATGAACTTTCATTTAGCAGAGGCATCTCAAAAAAAATTCATGCTTGCTAGTTGGAGTAATTCTACAAGGTTGCAGTTGTGTAATAATTTGCAGCGTTGTTATCGTAGCTGGTCAGGATTTACCGAGCGGAAATGGCGTGATGTACTGCGAGGAGCGGGAAAGGGCGATTCGAACTTCCCCCTTTGCTGCCTCAAATTCACCCCCGCACGGCTCAAAGTGGTAACGAAAAGGCCAATATCCCCCTCATAGTCGGTCACGCCGTTGGCCGCCGCCCAATTGCACTTTTATGTTATTGTTCCCGCGTTCCCCCTGTCGCCACAGAGGACAGATATTAGACTTTCTTCCTCTCCCGCGGAGTTTGTTCGGCTCGGGGGTCATCCAGGGACAAAAAACGGCTTTCCGTTACCCTCCACCAACACACCATTGAGTCGCGTATCCGCCATGTTCCCTTTGTGTTCCGACACGTGACGGCAACTTCAAGCTACAGGGTTTGGACCATATGGCTATACTGGATGGCCACTTAGTTCGATTCTCAAAAACTAGATGGCGTTGGTGGTGGGATCAAAATTTTCCAGGTTTCCTCCCGGAAAAAAGTTATGGACATTTTTTAATCGCAAAACGCGAATATCATAAAATTTCTGTATCTAAGGTCCATTTAGACGAGCAACTTTTTACGGCAATTATTGCTCAAACAACGGCAATTCTGGTTCATTATTTTCAATAATGAGCCTTTGGAATCGACCAAGAAAAATATATAAACCCCCATAAAATTTATTGGTTTACGTTTCAAGGTATACGTAGAATCCTAAAATCGAATAAGATTTTTTCTGTCCATCCACCGCACTTGGCACTTTCCTTACCATGGACCGATTTTAATGAAATTTGGTATGTAGGCTCCATTTGGAGTCTAGTTGTGCCTCGAAGCTTTTGGTTGATGTAAATCAGTTCTAAGGGTTGAAAAATAAGGGTTGAAATGTTAAAAAATGCCCTAACTCGAAAACTCTCGAAATAAAGGTATGGGTTTTACACCAATTTGAAATAGTATTGCATTTTTAGAATCGAATGAGACCATCCGGAGCTGTGTAGGACCAACCTTTTACTCCCTATGAGAACTCAAGGGTTGGATAAATCAGAAACACCTGTATGAATCGCAAGGCCTAATCTCCGTTCAAATTTGTGCCGCAAAGCTTTTGGTTGATGTCAGTCACTTCTAAGGGGTGAAAATTAAGGGTTAAAAATTTCATTAGTGCCCTACCTTGAAAAATCTCGTAATAAAGGTGTTGTTTTTCACCCATTTTAAATAGTATTGAATTTTATGATTTTTTGAGACCACCCGGAGCTCTGCAATACAAACCATTCGCTCCTTATGATAAATCAAAAACACGATCGTGAATCACATGGAGGCTTCATCTCCGTTCAAATTTTAGCTGAACAAAATGCGATTAATGTTCGTTTCTTCGAGTTGTACCCAGTTCTACGTCCTTAGCATCCAGTAATCGAATTTCCTAATAATTCCTAATAATCTTTGTTTCTTCGAAATGAGTGTGAAACGTTTATTTCTTCCAAATAAACTTGATTGTGAAGTAGGTATGTGTTAGGTAGGTAGTAATTAGGCCGTGTCCTGCTCTGCTCATATTTGAACTGAGTGGTCCTTCTATAGAGACCCTTCTTCCCTCTCCCTCACCACCTCCTTCCTCATCATCCCTCATCCAGTGAGTCATGGGTATCCTCCCTATTATATTCGATTTATTTAATTATTTTTATTCATGGCGTGTCCCCTGCATCTTCAGGGCAGTTCGTTAAAAATTTTGTTTTAAATTCACAAAAAAAATTAAAAAAACAATAGTGACAATGGCAAATTTGTGTTCTTTGCAGACGAGTGATCTTCACAGGAAAGTAATAAAACTTTGTGTAATAATTTGCAGCGTTTTTTCCTGCGTTGGCCATTTTCCTCTACTGAAGAAATAGATCGAGTCTCCAGCAATAATTGCCTGGTGTTGCTTCATATTGTTGGGACTTGTCGTGCAGCCGGCAACTTTTTCCCGGCAATTTTGGAAGTGAATCGCCAGTGGGCTTCAATTGCTTTAGTTGCTCCACAAAAATAGAACAACTCCGAGCAATTAATTGAGTTGTTCAACTTTTAATGAAAGGGAAAGAGGGAAAAATGGCGGAATTGCGGGCAATTTTTATCGCATCGAATTGCCGAGATTCGGAAATTTTAGTTGCTCGTCTAAATGGAGCATTGCATGTGTTAATTTCACAATTGGATTTTACTATCCATCATTCTAGCAAAGAAGATGAAAAAGGAAAGGAACAGCTTCATTGCACACTAGACTCCAAATTGCATCCATTTCATCAATTTGGGTCCTTGGTAATTCTTGGTAATTAAGGGAAGGGAGTAACAAAGGACCTCAAGGCGTTCAGACGAAGATTATACGTCTATGTAACTTACATCGTAACCACACAATTTTTTTGGGAGGGAGGGGAAGGGAGGGACGGCTGTCGATGCTTACCAGACAACAAGAGCTAAGTACCTACTCAACTTTTAATAATAAACCATGAAAGAGCATAAGCCGCCTATACAGTCCTCCCCTCACTACACCTCTCTAACACGTAACACCAAAATTTCGGCAATTAGGTTGCCTAAAGATAGCGGAAAAAAAAACAATTGGCACTTGCGATGATGATTTTCAAAATACTTAAATTTAAGCGCCCCGCATATTTATTTGAAAACTAAGCTTTATGGCCAGAAAACTAAGTCCATGACAGAAACACCAGGAATAGGGGGAATATGCTCCAAATGCCGATCCATCGCACTGCAATATTCGAGAGATCGTTCAATATTCAGGCAATAAAAGTGCATAACGAGCACTCAAAATATTTCAATCTGGCACAAAAAAACGGAGGAATTTAAAAAACAATTCACAGCATTACTATTAGAAAAGTATGAGGAGAGCTGAGAACTTGCATAAATTATTATTTGGACTTAAGTAGATAAATGCTATGTACCACAACAAACTATACTATATAAATAATAATTACACTGAAAATAATAACTGTGTTTAGTACCCATTAGAAACATATATATATTTGTATACATATAAAAATAAAAAATGAAATCATGCAAACATTTAATCAAGCAAACTTTGAGTTTAAATTAAATTAATTTATAATTACACTAAAATTTTGTGAATGATGTTGAAGCATGAAGTATAATGTATTTGTTGTCTTATTATTTTTATTTTTTTAAATTTTTATAGAGGAAATGTATTATGTTTTTGTAGCCAGGGGGAATGGTAGAGAGGGCCTAATGGCCCTAATTTCCCCGGTGGTAAAATAAAACAATCAATCAATCAATCAATCTCTCATGTTGAATTTTATATTCTCTGGGTTCATAGTGATTTATGCTGTGTTGTAATACAAATCAGTTAAGTCAATTCTTAAAACCTTTTGTTCGTAAAAAATGTCGAAGCTCATAAAGAGCCGATTGATATTTAAGCTTTCATAAAAATCATTCATCAACTGCGTCCGAACCACTTAACAAACTTTGAAACATTAAACCACTACGTTTTTTCAGGGCTTTTTTCGGGCAAAGCATAAAAAAAAAAGATGAGAGCGAAAATATCCATCCAAATCGGTCAAATGGACCGTGAGTGAGCTCTGATAACCGCGTTTAATTGAAGGAACGTTTGAGGGACGAATTGGAGCCCACAAAAATTCCGTTTCATTCCCTCCTCCGCTTCTTTTCTCCCTCTCTGACGGATCTTGATTGAGGGAGGTAATCACCAATTCAAAACCATCCGCTCGTGTTTGCTCTCAAACCCCCTTCAGTTAGTAAAAGTTGTCCTCTGGTTTGGATTATATGTTATCCTTGTCTAGAATCAGTGCTTTTTCACTCTTGAAGGCTAACAATATTTGATGTTCCAAAAACTTTGGTTTCAATCTACATTCACAGGCTTGATTCAGACAGAAGTAGTTTGGCGAGTTGGGTGTCCAATATACAGCAATATACAGCTGTAACTCAAGCAGGTCTGCCATACCGCAAGAGTCGATTCTAAAACCAATTTCCAACAAAAAATGTCTTTCAATCCCTTCTTTTTCCATTTTTTTTAATTTTAAGATTTTTTCGCTATCTAGGTTTGGAGCTAGACTAGAAACTGACACGGAATCTCCACATTACGACCCTGCAGAAGAAGATACGAAACAGAACCAAAGTCCTGATGGGATACAGGTCACTGTTGTGGCTCCAGTCGAAACGTCTGCTGTATCAAACCATGATTCGCCCAATCTGGACTCATCATCAAATACCCAAGTAAAAAAACCGCAAGCCCGAAAAATAGATGGCTTAGAATGATGTGCAATGCGTCATGGTTCATCAGAAATGAAGCCCTCCATCGAGATCTAGACATCCACCAGACACTCATCGCCCTTGAAATTGCAGATCTCAGAACCGCAGCCCTCAACCCGCCTCCAGAACGAACCAGGCGACGATTGAAAAGAAAAAGACCCACTGACTTTTATCAACAATTTATTATCATTCTAGTCTTTCGCTACTTCCGATTGTTATCACCTTCGTCTCAAATTGTTATTAGTTTATAATATCCTTATTTGTTTATATGTGTATACTTGTTTGTTTAGAGTGTAGAACTGTCTAGTTGAAGTATATGATGGGGTGGTTAATTGACCTTTCTAGACTTGATTGATTTTTTTCAATTTCTTTATTGCATCGCGACGTTTCGACCCTGGAACAGGGTCCTAATCATGCGTATATTTAGCGAGATGGAGTAACAAATATCACAATAATGAGGAACAATTAGTTTTAAAACTATGTATAAGTTTGTAAAACTGTGGTAAATACTTTGAGTCACTAGCAGAGATGGTAGCAGAGATGGAGTCTGGGAACCACCCCATCTTGTTTATTTATATGTATATACTTAGTTTCTCAAATTGTTATTCATAATATCCTTATTTATTTATATGTATATACTTGTTTACGTATATGTATATACTTGTTCATTTATACAAATAAATAAGGATAATATAAACTATTAATAATTTGAGACGAAAGCGATAACAATCGGGGGTAGCGAAAGACTAGAATGATAATAAATTATTGATAAGATTGTTGATAAAGTCAGTGGGTCTTTTTCTTTCCAATTGTCGCCTGGTTCGTTCTGGAGGCGGGTTGAGGGCTGCGGTTTTGAGATCTGCAATGAGTGTCTGGTGGATGTCTAGATCTCGATGGAGGGCTTCATTGCTGATGAACCATGGCACATTGGACATCATTCTAAGCCATCTATTTTGTTGGACTTGCGGCTTTTTTACTTGGGTATTTGATGCAGAGTCCAAATTGGGCGAATCATGGTTTGACTGGAGCCGCAACATTGCCGCCAGGAATTTGGTTCTGTTTCGTATCTTCTTCTGCAGGCTCGTTATGTTGAGATTCTATGTCAGTTTCGAGTCTAGCCCCAAACCTAGATAGCAAAAAAATCTCAGAATTGAAAAAAAAAAATTGGCAAAAGAAGGGGTGGAAAGAAAATTTCTAGAAGACATTTTTTGTTGAAAATTAGTTGTGCGAGAGGCTATTAAACAGCGTATAAGTATAGGAGATTATTAAAGTTAGAGAATATTAAAGTAAGTTAGCTTATGTTAGAGATTAGCATTATGTTAGAGATTAGATTATGTTAGATCATAGCGTCCATTCTTCATTCCAATCATGTAAATTCAAGTGGTAATAGGAAAAGTATCTTATCATATACAGTAATATAATATAAATCATATAAATATCTTATGATTTGTGTATCATAATATAATATATTATGTGTTTATTTCGCATAGATCCTACTCTACAACAGTGCCAAGCCTAACGTCGGGTAGGAAATCGAGGCAAATCGCATCCATTTATGCATTTTTCTTCTTGTGAAAATTGTAAAAAATGGAGCCAATAAACAAATATCTATTAAACTTCCAATTTATTGGTTCGGAAAAACAGTTAATCATCGAATTAAGAAAAATCTCTTACATATCGATCAAAACCAGCTGTTCTACGTCATTCGGTCTGTTAAAATGCAACAAAATTTTAAAAGATGTCCGAAAAAACAAATTTGTCAACAACTGGGAAATTAAGGATTACAGGGGAGCTCCGACAGGGGATTTGTGTGCGTACCTACCCACCAACCGTCTGAATTGAATTTTTTCTAATTAGTTCCTCCTTTTTAGTCGTTTGCCATCATCAGTTTTGAGGTAGAAAGGTTTTTCAGATTCCACCTGTGACCACAAGGGATGAGCGAGCGAAGCAAGTTGACATGTTAGTATTACATCTTATTGAAGAATATTTTATATCTCTCATTAAATTACGTTTATTTGGTGATAATCAAATCCAGTTTTTTATAAATTAGAACTCTCAAATTAATATGGTATATGATTTTATAATAAACATTCATCCGGTTTCGCGCTTCCTTAGCTCCTTGTGAAATACTTGTGCTAGTCGCCTGTATCGGTTTTTTGTACGACGGGATTTCGATGGGTGTAGTTTCTTCATGAAGCTGTATCTTCTATTGAATTTGCGTCTGCGGGCTGCTACTCCTACATGTTGTGTATAAGGAATTACATTATTTGGATTTGCTCGTGGAACGATACCATTGCCCTCTTTTCTCTTATTTTCGGCCGCAAAAAGGACGACGAGAGTCGCGAGCAACACAACCAGCAACATCTTCATAGTTGTGCTTTCATAGGTACGTGGAAGAAGTCGAAGAAAAGCTTGCGAGAACAGCAAGTGTGAGGCAACTCGAAGTAATAGTCAGTGTTGTTTCGATACATCCGCTATTTGCTGAAACAAAAAACGTCATTTGTAATAACTGAATTAGTAAACATAAATTAGGTTATTGGTGAGGGGAGGATAAATCTCGGCGGATCCTCAGTATGTGCTTATGTTGTTTATTTTTCATGTCGAGCTAGCTTTCGCCCCAGGGGGCATCTTCAGGACACTGTCAACATTGGGTGCAGTTTAGGAGGATGTATAAACAAGTATGGATAAGTAAGACTAGGTACTAGGTTCAGGTACAGTTTTGGTTAAGGGTAGCTATAAATTTTTTACCTTTCTTTATAATTTCCCATAGTTTTGTAAGTAGATGTATGGTTGAATTTCATTTCAGCTGTTGCTACATAATATGTAGCAACAGCTGAAATGAAATTCAACCATACATCTACGTACATATTATGTACGTCTATTGGCCCAAGCAGAGCGGTGTTGGGTTAAGTAGGATAGTGTATTACCCCTGTAATTAATTAATCCATACTTGTTTATACATCCTCCTAAACTGCACCCGTTGTTGTCAGTGTCCTGAAGATGCCCCCTGGGGCGAAAGCTAGCTCGACATGAAAAATAAACAACATAAGCACATACTGAGGATCCGCCGCAATTTATCCTCCCCTCACCAATAATCTTGTCAACAAGAAGGCAACAAACTATGAATAAACATAAATTGTTAATTTATTTTTTATTAAATTACGTTACGGTTTCGTATCATACTCTTGATATCGAATACTTATGTTTCTGTATAATGTCGTCATTATTCGATGACATTTTATAATAAACGAAAGTGTACAACAGAGGGCTCTCACTGGTACCTCTTCTGAAGTAGGGATGGGTATCGACCAACGAATAATCGATTAATGAAATCAACGATTATTTCATCTGGATCAATCGATTCACCAATTAACCAAATCCTTAAACATCGATTAATCGATTATATAAAAAATCTTGGGATAAAATTGGGTAGGTAAAATTAAAACAGGAAACTCAACGTAAAAATTATTAAAATTTAAAATTACATCCCCAGTAAGAGTGAAACAAGTAAAAGATTCAAAAACGAAAAGAAATAATAAGAATACAATGATTTAATTACTCGCTCCAATATGTTTCATCAATGTCATTCAGAAAAAGGAGTTTGATGGGCAAGTCGGTGGTCAACTGATTCCTCGGTTCCCCTAAAATTTGGTCAGCTTTGGTCAGCAACAGAGGTAGCCACTGCAGGCTCGTATTTCAAGGCAATTTTAGAAACCGCAGGAAAAGTCTCCGCCATCTGTTTCCAATATGACATTAGGTTTTATTGAATTTTTACAAAGCTGGTTAAGTTGTATGTATGTAATAATAACGTAACAGGGGGAGTAAGTAATAACAATGACAACCTAACTGAGAGATATTATTGAGAGGTAAGGAAAGAGAGCGCCTCTTTTGTTAATCTTCTAGTGACATTGAAATGACAGTAGAAAATTGCTAGTAGTAGAAAATGGTAGATAACCCTTAATATCCTGAAGTGTCTTTTCGGAAGTCCGATTTCTTAAGCATTCTGAACAATGTTCAACCACTCTTGTGTCAAAACCGATATTGGGGGCCACTGCATTAGTAGTCCATTGAGATACTACTGAAGAAGAAAGTCTTATTGGTCTTACAATTTTATTTGTCATTTCGTTTATAGACGTTTATTTTAGAATAAAAAGCTGCTGGTTCCATCCAGCAAAAATAGGATAGAACGTATTCTAAGTACCCATTTTTAAAATAACGATTGCTACCCCCCCTTTAACCCTTAGTAGCCATGGGTCTGTTCGGAGAGACTGTCCGGAACAGTTCGGAACCAAACCGGAACTGAAAAGGGGAGGGGATAGAGGCGAATGGGCTCCTTCAAGCCCCTCCGAACCGTTCAGGACTGCCTCTCCAAACAGACCACAAGATAACGATAGCTATCCCCCTCCCACACCTCCCTCTTGAGGTGTTCGAAATATAACATCCAATTTTCATCAAATTAGGAAAATTCACATAATCTCGGTAAAAACTAGAAATTCTATGCCATTTGGTTGTTACACGAAAATCTTGAATACTAATACACCAAAATCTTTTAAAATGTCCGAAAAAACATTTTTTAAAATTTTTTATAACAAGTGGGAAATTAAGGGTTAACCTTCTGGCGTCCACAGGTGATAATCCGGAGAAAATTAATTTTTTCGTATTCTTCTATCTATTTAGGCTCTAAATAGAACATCTAATGCATTTCCGCAGTTTCCACCCGTCCCCCATTCCTTATATGAGACCAAAATAACGAGCCATAGTATAGTAAAGAGCCAAAGCTGCAATCTGTTCGAACGAACGTTTTATTTACTTTTTATGCCGCCTCACATTTATACAAAATACAGAACAAGCCATTTCCACAAATATGGCACTTGAAACGGGTTTATTTATTACAATGTTTCCACCTTTTTTACTGCCATGATTTCCTTTCAAAAATTTAGTTATCATTATTTTGTTTGTTCTTCATCATTTTTTGGTCAGAACTAATGCTCTCCGAATTCTAAGCTTGTCAACTCCTGCTTCTTTTCTTGTTTGGTTATTTTATTTTTGTTGTAATTTATTTATTTACTTATTGTTAATTTGTGCTTATGAATTGGACATTCTGACCAGTAAATCGTAAGAATATGATGGAGATGGGATAACTATTATTCCATTCTTCGGTAGGTATTTCCTCTTCTTCCAGTTGGTTGTCAGGATCATAAATCACTAGCGTATAAATGAACAACTGTATTTTGTAATAACTTGGCTCAAAACGGATTATAAATCGATCATATAGCTCTAGATAGTACAAGACCGCCGAAACTCCCCTTTCGGTCTGTTCACTCGCTTGTCTTAAGCCAGACTGGCGACTGAAGAAGTAACTAAGGAGAACTTCCCCCTCTTCTTCCAGGGTGCATCGCATGACGATACAATCTGTATAGCCTCGTATCGGTGGGGGTGGCCACAAATATGTTATTTTCTAAAAACATTCATGGACAAAATGGCACAACATGGTACGTTCAGGATTCTCTCCTCTTCCAGCTCATTTTATGAACAAATCTTCGTTGTTCAACCTACGACAACTTTGGTATCTTTTTGTATTTTTCTTTCTTAGGCTTTTCTTGTCGAAAAGAAGGATTGGATCCATCTCAAAATCTTTCTCTGAGAAGACCTGGGAATCTTCATCCTCTATTCACTGGATTCTTCATCAAGAATTCCTTTCGCCTTCTTCTCATTCTGGCCCTTCGTGTTGGTAGTATTGTTTGGATTGTACTTCTTCTTTGTTGACTAAGATGACTTATACTTGATCAAGGTAGGTGCTGCATGATCATCAAATCCGTTTGATGATTCAAAATCAAGTCCAAAAAGTCTAACACACAACGAAAACGGGTTTCCTTTGCAACATAATGATAACAATAGATGTTACGATGTTAATTATTAGTGTAAACACCCTGAAATAAGAAACACGATCGTAAATACCAAATCAAACTCCCAAAGTCCGAAGAATATAATATATTCTACATACATACATATTATGTATGTTGCGTGGGTGCCCAACGTCACCTACAGATGACACTAAATTTTTTTGGCCGTTTATTCAAACACCACAGGTATTTTCTCAGATATTTTGACAGAAATGATTCATAAAACTATCTAACTACACAAAAATAAGAAATAGGTGGAATAAATACAGTTTTTTGGGCATTGTCGGCGAAAAATGAGAACTACTTCAGCAACATACAGAACTTTGGAAGATTATAACTTGATGGTGGGGTTCTTCTCAACTTCTTCTTGTTTTTCTGTGTTTATGGATCCTTGAGAAGGTGAAAGTACAAAAACCAAGCAGCCAAACCAGGTGGAATTAACCACAGTCAACAATGTCTCACCTGTAGGTGAAAGTGGGCGCTGGCGGGTTAAGAAGAGTGAATCGATTCACACGAAGGGATCTGGCCTCCCGTATTCAGGGATTCTGACATCAGGAAAACTTCAAAGAAAAGGAAAGACCTCCTGTGTCATTTCCACTGATTTCACATATTTTTCATTTTGTTAGGTACTATTTGATTAGTATAGGTACTAATGTACTATCACGAGTTGGTCACTCATGCGTTTAACATACCTGTCTACCCACGAGGAAAAGACCTTATTGTTCGACGGTAAGAACTTTTCAAGCAATACAAACTTTCAACTAGATACACGATTCGAATACGAAATCAGAAACTTCAGAAATTAATTGGTAGGTACTCGACTTTGATCTAAAACATGATCAAAATCTACTTTGATCTAAAACTCCCATTCGAATGTTTTATAAGCATTGTTTTTTGTTTTTTTTTTTTGTTATTATATATCATATGTTATGTTATTATATTATAATAAAACGACGTACCTACTTTTAGCGTCTCCTGAGTTTCCTTGATTTCACTGAGATTTTCTTCTCGCTAGATACCACCATTTTCGAGAGTAAACTTGATTACTAGAAAAATGTACTACGTCAGATATGAAATATCTCGTCAGATCTGATGACTCTTGAAAAAATGAGGTAACTAACTACCACTCATACTAGTACCTACGTGCTATCTGAAGAAAGTCCATGATGAGAGTTGCAACTTCAACTGGTTCAATTGTTAGCACTATTATTCGATCTTTCCGTCATAAATATTCCATCTTTTGAAAGATTATTCTCTTCTCAATAGATCAAATTTTTTATTGCTGGTTCATAGTAAAACAAATATTTGAAGAGAAAACGCTGCAAATTTTTCCAAGTTTCGAATGTCATCAAAACGTTACCTATTATCCTGTATTATTTTTTTACGTATTGTAACCATAAAGCGGCTCAATCTGAAACCTCCGAGTCGATTTTAATGAGGGCGCTATTTCAAAGAAAAATAACTTTCCTAAATCTGGTTCACAAAAATGGTCCGAATTTCATTTCATTGAAGGGGTTTTAGTGAAGATGTTCTAAAGGTCCCCTATAAATTGCATCGCTTCTCGCGAATTTGAATCAACGGTAATAATTGGGTGAGCAATCGATACTATTACAATATCCTTTGTGTCAAATAGCACATAGTAAGGACGCGAGAGCAGAGCGATGGGGTAATTTTTCAGTTCCTAAAATGTCTACGGCGGGGCAGAAGGCTTGGGTTTTATAGCCCTAGGCTCCTGAATGCTTTGTCTACTTTCGAACAAACAGCAAGTGAGGGGAAACCATTTAAAATCGAAGAAATAGGGAGTTGTGGGTGCCTTTACTAGGAAATTTGTTTACTGGTTGCTACGGACGCAAAAACTCGAAGAAGCGAACAGCGATCGCATTTTGGTCAGCCTAAATTTGAACGGAGATTAGACCTCTCTTGCGATTTGTCGTAAGTTTAACCCTGACGTGCTCACGGGGAGCAAACGGTTGGTCCTACGGAGCTCTGGGTGGTCTCATTCGATTCTAAAAATTCAATACTATTTTAAATCGAAGAAAAAACAATACCTTTATATCGAAAGTTTTTAAGCTAGTCTTTTTGAAAATGTCAGCCCTTATTTTTCACCCCTTAGAAGTGACTAACATCAACCAAAAGCTTCGCGGCACAACTAGACCCCAAATGGAGCCCATCGTATACCAAATTTGAACCAAATCGGTCCATGGTTGCTAAATAAATTTCCGCGTACTGCGGACGGACGGATTTTTTTAAAATTCGACTTTTGGATTCTACGTAAGTACTTTGAGACGTAAAACATAAAATTTTGAAGGGGGGTTAAAATTTTTTTCTTGGTCGATTCCAATGGTTCATTATTGGAATTAATAAACTAAGATGGGATATAAGTTAATACGGTGATTGAGAATGAGCACTGTTGGAGTATAGCAGAGTCATTTCTTCCACAATAATACATAAATAACAAGAACTAGCGCTAAATTAAAAACTCAATCAATCAAATCAGTTCAAGTCTAGTAGATTGCTAGCAATGAAAATCAAAGTCCATTTGAGGATACTTAAAAATTGACGAATTATGTTATAAATAACATCAACAATATGATAAGAAACAAAAGTAATTTGCAATGAGGAGAGCTTTGGGAGACTCCTCTTCCCGCAACACGAGCTTGCTCATAGCGAGGGAGGATTATTTTGAAAAAAGGTAGTTATAGTAGAGGGTATTAATTAATAAAAATAAATAAATCCTTCTTGGTACCAAGCGAGTATCTGTGATGGCTTGTTTTATTCCACGTAAATTTCAACAAAGCAACGATGACTGTCTCGTTTACAGTCTGGGTGTAACCTTATTTTATCCAGTCCGTAATATTATTTCTAGAGGGGGAACATCATATTGTAGGTCAACGCAGGTGGGAAACCGGAAGTGAAGAGAGGAATAGGATTTCAAATATAATAAGAGGAACCTTCCGCCTCTGTCAATATGCGGTTCAAGGGACTTTCCTGCCTCGGGGTTATAACCGAGGGACTGTGCCAAGAGATATAAGGTTATAAGGTGAAGTTTAGCGTGGGCCTTCTGCCTTATAGAACAAAAAAGAATAAAAAAAAAATAGCATATTGACATGAAATATTGGTCTGAGGTGAGGTGAAGAGGCTAGAGGAGCAAGATGCGTTGCACAATAGAGCGAAATATACAAAAAGTTCTTTTTTTTCGACAGGCAGGTGAGAAAGTCTCTAAGATCCATAGGTGGAGTTGGTTGTCGTAAGATATCTGGAAGGGTCCGCGTCTTCAGGTTATGTGGGATTCAAACCCACTTAAAAAAAAACACCTTCTTTTCTCCCAAGTTGGAACTCAGCCTGGACTCGTTTAACACAATCATTACTTTGGGCTGAGTCTTGGGATGTGAAAAAAAAATGGACCGACCTCAAAAATGATGTCCGTAAACACCAAAAAGGGAAAAATAATAATCTTAGGGAATTCAGTTGGGAAGGTGGGTAGGTAGGTACGGATTGAAGTCGCCGCTGTGCCCATCTGTAGACACAACCATACGCAAGTAGAGAGTAGACATGCGTCGATAGTGCAATACAAAACAGGAATGAGAGTGAGCATCATTGAGGTAATATATGTGTTCCAAAACTATTAGGTAGTAGGTCACTGCTGTCGTATGAAGGAGGATGAGAGTGTGACGATGTGTGTGAATCCCCGTAAA
This sequence comes from Apolygus lucorum, assembly GCA_009739505.2. Classification (NCBI taxonomy): domain Eukaryota; kingdom Metazoa; phylum Arthropoda; class Insecta; order Hemiptera; family Miridae; genus Apolygus; species Apolygus lucorum. The sequence goes on from CM019173.2 coordinate 35,857,820, forward strand.
AAATGTTTGGATTCCAACATAAGTACCATCTTTTGATTAGATGATATCTAATTATACCTAATCTATTGATCTAATCTATCTTTGGTTAGATAATATCTATATAATCTAATATTGCAAGTATTGCATAATGCGTGTAGCATTGTCTAGATCATGATGTGGGTTTGTGATATGAGTATGGGTACATACTCAAATGATCGGTTAGTATTACAACATGCGTCGAAAGTTCAATACAAAACCGGAGTAAGGGTAAGTAAGTAAGTAAGTAAACAACCTTCTCATGTTGAGTCTTTAACCAACTGCCTTTCTTGGTGTCGTGGACGTCTTCAGCTGTTATCACAGGGAATATTCTTACTAACATTCATTCACACTTATTGTCACACTCTCATCCTCCTTCATACGACAGCAGTGACCTACTATCTAATAGTTTTGGAACACATAATATGTGTGTTGTAATATACAATACTTGGTGTTGTAATATATTATATTACCTCAATGATGCTCACTCTCATTCCTGTTTTGTATTGCACTATCGACGCATGTCTACTCTCTACTTGCGTATGGTTGTGTCTACAGATGGGCATAGCGGCGACTTCAATCCGTACCTACCTACCCACCTTCCCAACTGAATTCCCTAAGATTATTATTTTTCCCTTTTTGGTGTTTACGGACATCATTTTTGAGGTCGGTCCATTTTTTTGTTAAAAAGGTTTTTATTTTATTATTTTTCCATTTTATAATATTTTTTATTTTTCACTTTTTAGTGGTCCTCAATTTAAATCTGAAATTGATTTACCCGCAGTTTTTCGATCAGTTTTCGTAATATACATCTATTTCCGTACTGTGAATCATTTCAGTAAGGTGAACCAGAAGCCGCAGGGTGGACCAAATTCTGTAATCCGGATCAGTTTCCATATGTATAGATGAGTTTCCGTTTTTGGATCGGTTTCAGGAGGCATTTGGTTCACTTTCCTACTTAGCAATCTACTCTCATATCCCCTAACTGTTCGACGTCACTCATATTTGGTAGTTAAGTACTTGGTAGTTCCGACAACACAATTCAATAACTTAACCATGACATGATTGACGAGGAAGCTATGTGCTACACCCACTTGGTGGAATACCCTCTCATCACCTGGTTGTACTATATACCTCATATTTGGTACAACACTATTCAGTTCAGATGATCTCTTATACCATTACTAACCTAACTATATTATGGATGACGAGGAAGCTATGTGCTACACCCACTTGGTAGAATGCCTAATAACAGTACTATTATATCACTGATATTTGGTAGGGAAAATCCCATACTTGAGCATTCATAAACACGTTTGATACGGCTCATGCAGGTTTAGAGCGAATAACCCACCATAATTTCCCCCTTTCTCATCCCAGCAGCACCTTTTAGTTATCGGAACCCCCCTCATATAGCATATAATTTTAAAGCTTACAATCAGACCTTTAATTTGACTATACACAAATAGTCCGTCATCGGCTCAGTCGGAAGTCACAGGGCAAGAAGAGTGAATGCGGACCAATATTCGCGAAAACGGGACCACGTTTTTCAACTTCTTTCACAAGTTTTCGATACTTCTAACAAAGCGAAATGAAATCTGTTTGAAATGGGACCACCACGGATACTTGTAGAACAAATTTCAAAAAGAAACAGACAGATTGGTACCAGAATAAAGAAATGCAAGGTGTTCAGACATACAAAAAAAAAAAAAAAAAAAAATCGTCGTCCCACGACAATCCGAATTGAGTACCTCCTCTTTCGCGCGCCTTCGGCGCGTTGAAGTCGGTCAAAAAGAAGTTAATTTTCAATTATAATACGAAGCCAGTCCCCCGATGTGGCACCCAACAGCATCATGAGCATGACTACGACCTTGTCATGGCCCGGGGTGTGATGTGGAAAAAGTGCCACGGAGTTACTCGAGTTGGGCATCTCGGCAGGCGTACTCTTTGGAATCACCACTCGCGTCCTTCTTGGCTCATACCTGAACTGGTGATTATGTGAACCCTTGTACCTCATAACTTGTAATTCACATTTTTCTTGAATTACTATATGGATTTATTAGAGTTAAGGAACCAAACTGCGTTGTTCCCGTTTGATTCGAAACTCCATTAATAAATCTGCTTCTAAAATATTAATAAAATTTAGATCAGATCGAACTTTCTAATAAAACTCATTCCTATGATTCTTATTGGAAAACTTGGATTTGTGATGTCGTAGATTTACATTTTCCATAGTTATACTCGTATTTAATCCTCTTCAATCGACAACATGCGTATTAACCCTAATTGGACCTTGGTGTCACTAGTGTCACCAAAAACATCTCAGAAACTCCAAATCTGCCCCAAAATGTCGCCGGAGTAACCAATATTAAATTGCAATTTTGAATTTAATGGATAGCAGGATTTTTTGTCCATTGGAAGTCTCAAAATTAAGTTATGACAAAAATGTCTGAAAAATGAGGAAATATTTGAGAAAATTTTCAAAATTTTTGTAATTTTTTGACTTCTAATAACTTTCAAAAAATTCAGCTCTGTCCAATAGTTTTTAAATTGCTATTTAAATCTTGTTAATCTGGTGACACCTTGGGACAGCTTTGGAGTTCCCAAGATGTTTTCAGTGTCACTAGTGACACCTTAGTCCAATTAGGCTTAAGAGGGAACATTATTTATTCAACTCCCTAATAGCTGGGGTGTAACAGCATTTTAGAGGTATTTGGTCGTTTAGGACATACACGGTTTTGCAGGTATACCATCTAATTTAGATGTAATACATTTGCTGTGATGCTAACAGACAACCTCTAGTTCTCATAAACTTTGTACCTACTGATTAGTCATTTCAGGAGCACATAGCTCAAGGTAGATCTCAGATGTACTGGGAGGATCTCAAGTACACTTCAAGACCTACCATTGGTAGGTTCATTTTCAATTTGAACTTTTGGCATCTCAATTTGAACTTTCGGCATATCCATCACGTTTCGACAACTACTGGAGTCCTTGCCCACCTTCATATAATGTTCAAAAAAGTGTTTTTTCTCTCTCTCTCTTTTTCAAGGTAGCTAGGACCTTAAACAAAAAACTAGTACATTGTTTCTAGGCTAAATAATCGATTATTACATACAGCGAACTGAGACGTTATGCGATAAAAGATGAAACGTGAGCATCAGCCATCTTATCTTAACAGTCTACATCATATCAGTCTACATCATACTCGGATCGGTGTAATATCAGATTATTATTATGTATGAAAACAACGTTTACAAAGTGCCTTGTTGAATCCGTGAAATCAAATTCGACCAATACACTCTATTCATTTTTTCAATTCAGTCATGTACATGTATGGATAACATTACAATACAATTGGGCTTTGCTCGTATACTACCAAAAAATAAGCATCACTCTTGGACTAATTTACAGTGAAATTATTCGATTGGTTTCCAAAAATTTTTTTATTCTCTTCTGTTTCAGTTACGCGTCGTCATGCGACTTGACGGCCGATGCGCTGATGCTCGAGCGCGCTATAAGGGCAAATGACGCTCTGAGAGTGAAGAGGTTCCTCAATGCTCACCACGACAAGTTCCAAGTGAGATACTTATTCACGGCTATATGATTACCATGATAGCATAAGCGATAAAAAATGTATAATGTAATAATTTTCAATAGAGGTGTCATTAAACATGTGGATCTAACGGAAATTATCGAATGAACTATCATAGGTGTACAGTAAGTTACAGGCAACTCGAATCTTCCGTAGACCTGTGCAGCTCATAGGCTGCCTGGCCCTCAACATAGCTCTGAGAGCTGCATCACAGTTGTAGTGTTTTTAGAGTTACAGGCAAACGGGAACAGCTTCTGGTTTATTATACATATGAAATAAGTTCGATGATTATAACTGAAGTGTGCGAAGAAATTTGAGCACAGTAGTGCTATCATAAGAAATGAAGCTGACCGTACTAAATAAAAACGCTGCAAATCATTGCCCAAAGGTTTATCATTTTCTGTATAGATCACCCTTCTGTATAGATCCCTCCCTACCAACCATAGGTACCTACTACCTACTAGGGCATTTTTGAAAATTTGAACCCCAACCACCAACCACATGGAAATGAAGGGTTGAAATGTTCAAAAATGCCCTAGTAGGTAGAAGGTATTTATGGTTGGTAGGGAGGGATCTATACAGAAGGGTGATCTATACAGAAAATAATAAACCTTTGGGCAATGATCTAAAAATCTAAGAATTTAGCCAGATAAAATTTGAACGGAGATTAGACCTCTTTGGTGATTCACACGCGTGATTCTGTTTTATCGTAGGAAAACCCTTAAGAACTCGTAGGGAGCGAACGGTTACTATTTAAAATTGGTGAAAAAAAGATACCTTTATTTCGAGAGTTTTCGAGCTAGGGCACTCTTGAAAATTTCAACCCTCAATTTTTACCCCTTAGAAGTGACTGACATCAACCAAAAGCTTCGCGGCACAACTAGACCCCAAATGGAACCCATATACCAGAAAATTTTATTTCTGGTATATGTCGTATTCTGATTTTACGTACCTTGAAACGTAAAACATCAAATTTTGAGGGGGGGGGGGGGGTTAAAAAAATTAGTTTCTTGCTCGATTCCAAAGGATTATTATTGAAAATAATAGTCCAAAATGGCACCCTGCAGCTTGCTAGCTCTTCAGTATTCCTATTCAGAAGATGCGCAAATGGAGGCAAGTGGAGCTGAATTACTTCAAGGTGATGCAGATTACGTCAATCCGATTACCGTAACTATGGGGGTTCTGGAAAGGGTCATTTATTGATCGATAGACGTCTCAGCTATCTCCATCATCAAGTTTAGTCACTTACTGACTAGGAATCAGTATACCTTGAAATATCACGACTTTTAAGCACTTTTCTGGATGGAGGTGGTGGGGAGTACGGAAATACGACGAAAAATCAAGAATTCATGTTCCAACGTAAGAGCATTGCAGAAAAAATGGGGCTGATCATCAAGGCAACCATGATTTAAAACGCTGCAAATTATTTCACAAAGGTTTATTATTTCCCTTAATAGATCACTCGTCTGCCAAGATCACAGCTTTGCCAGTGTCACTATTTATTTATTTTTTACCTACGAACCATAGGTACCTACTACCTACCAATTAGGGCATTTTTGAAAATTTCAACCCCTTCATTTTCATTTGGTTGGTGGTTGGGGTTGAAATTTTCAAAAATGCCCTAATTGGTAGGTTTTAGGTAGCTATGGTAGGTAGGTAAAAAATGAATAAATAGTGACACTGGCAAAGCTGTGATCTTTGCAGACGAGTGATCTATACAGGAAAATAATAAACCTTTGTGAAATAATTTGCAGCGTTTTTACCTACCAACCAGGGGTACCTACTAACTACCTAGTACATAATTACCTTCACACCTTCGCAATAAAGTTTATTTGGAAGAAATAAACGCTTCTCACTCGATTTCGAAGAAATAGGGAGCATCATATGGAAATTTGAATACTGTTTGCTAAGGAAGCAAAACTGAATGCAACTCGAAGAAACGAACAGCGATCGCATTTCACTCAGATGAAATTTGAACGGAGTTTAGAGCTCTTTGGTGATTCACATTCGTGAGTCTATTTCATCGAAGGAAAACCCTTAAGGTCTCGTAGGGAGCAAACGGTTTGTCCTACAAAGCTCCGCGTGGTCTCTAAAATTTCCAAAAATTCAATACTATCTTGAATTGGTGAAAAAGCAACACCTTTATTTCGAGAGTTTTCGAGCTAGGGCACTTTTGAAAATTTCAACCCTTATTTTTTACCCCTTAAAAGCTACTGACATCAACCAAAAGCTTCGCGGTACAACTAGACCCTAAATGGAGCCCTTATACCGAATTTCATCGAAATCGGTCCATGGTAACCAAGAAAAGTGCCGCGAACGGCTGACGGACGGAAAATTTTTCATTCGATTTTCAGATTCTACGTACCTTGAAACGTAAACCAACAAATTTTGAGGGGGGGTTAAAAAAATTTATCTTGGTCGAATCCAAAGGTTCATTATTGAAAATAATAAACCAAAACACGACCAAGTGTGACTAGTGAAGATTCAGAAGTGATCTTCTAAATTCCCCCGGATTTTCAAATCAGTAGCTAGAAAGGGGCATTCAATATGACTGAGCTGCTGGAAACGGAAGAGGATCTTTCACTCAATTACTGCACAAATGATGTAGCACTTTGAATACTATGGAAGTACTCCGTATTTATCAGTAGAATGGCTCACTCTAGAAATCAAGTGGTCTGAGACAAAAGTTCTGGAGAGATTCAAAACGCTTTACTGAATAAAGAAGGCAGTCAGCCACCGAGCATACAAAGAGTCACCTACGATGCCTGTGCTTAGTAACTGGGACGAGCTTTATGAATCAAATTAAGTGGTAATTAAGTATTTGTCGTGGAGAAGTCAAAATAAAAGAAAATAATTACTATGCAGAATCAAGAAGTCATGAAGTAGAATAAATTAATATTTTGTTCAAATCGTTGGGAACGACGAAATTATTGAGGTAGTTTCCTGGTAAATTTATTCCTATCGACTATCTCTATAAGTTGCCTCCATCACTCAGGCAACGCAGGTTGATGCTCTATAAGTACCGTCTAACCCTAGTCAGGATCGTTGATGCACAGAGTGCTAAACAAAATGACGAAATCGTGTTTCCTCCAATAAATTTCATGACTTGCAGGTGACTCCATCTCTTTTTACACCTCCACGACTCTTAGTCTTGAAAACCCGCACGTCACTTTATCATCCACTTTGCCACCCACTGACCTCATCCTATGTTTTTCCGCCAAAGTAGAACTAAATGATGTACCGGAGTGACACTGCCGTGTTCTTAGTGCTGACTTGAGAGGTTTTCAGGGAAGGATATGGAAGCCCTGCGATGAAACAGACTGATGACCCCGGCATGTGGCCAAAGGGTAATAAAGTTTCTGTCATCCGTCTTCCCTCTTATGAGAAGCTCCCTCTACCGGGGAAACTACCCTTCTAAAATCCACTCCAACTCCTCCCATCCCTCCCTGTTCCATCCACCTACTATACTACTACCGTTTTAGCTGACGATCTCATTACTTCCCAGAGTGAAAACCACCCCTTTTCCCTGAGGAATTCCTTCTCTTTTCATTAGGGATGAATGAAACAGATGGCGCGAGTTTAGATGAGCTCCTCCAAGCCAAAAGGCCGTTTCGGTGGTTCTTGAAAGGATGAAACCAGCCATTACTGGCTTCTGTGAATCACGGTACACTCGCGAATAACACGTCTTTGACTTCCAGTCGTGACTAATGAACTTATGTTGAGCTGAAAGCTTATGATTCAAATTTAACATCCTTCAACGAACAAGTGATTACATGAAATGGGGATGTTGGATGAAAGCTTGACTCAAATCATCTGAAGGTGAAGAAAGCCCAAACTGTAGTAAAACCTTTCTGGCTGTTGGGGAACTTCTATTTTACAGGCAAGTCCAGTTATTGTGAGGTGATACCACAGCGCACTCCCACGGCTTGATCAGGGAACACCTCATGAGAATCATTGTACTTTCTAGAAGCCATATACCTAGTCATTGCCAAGCCGCTACAAACTATTTGGAAACTCGATCTCCAACTTTGCAGGCTCGGCTTCTCTAGTTTGCGTTAGCTCCTCCAAGCCAACAGGCCGTCCCAGTGGTTGAAAGGATGAAACCATCTACTGGTTTATGAATATCGGGGCAAATGTGAATGCCGTCTTTGACTTCCACTTGACACTAATAGCCAAGAGGCAACAATCTGTACGGACGTTTTAACCCATTTCCGGCCATTGATGCGTTTTTGCATTCATATTTATGATTTTTTTTTAAATATTGAAAATAGTGGTAAATTTTTGCAGAATTTTTTCTCGATCATGCTGTTCCTAAACTTTTCAGAAAAAGTTTTCTTTGAGTTTCGGGAGCTCAATGCAATTTTGGGAATTTTTTGAAAAGGAGGCCTCTTGGGCGACGGCATGAGTATGGTGGCTCAAATTCGATTCTGGACGAGTGAGCTTTCTGGGCCATGAGTTGAAACATATTCCGGTCTAAAATAGACTTTCACATTCTACCAAAACAATGAACTGGATAAATCATATCGATTTGGAAAACTGAGGCCACTCAGATCTCATTAAAAAGTAAAATTCATAAAATATCGAGTAAGTAAAAGTAAAGTAAACAACCATTTCAGGTTGGATTTTCGTCCGACTACCATTCCTGAAAAATATCGAGTATTTTTTTTTGCTCTCGATTGGGGAGCAAATTATGCTTTATTTCGGCTGGCATTCTGTAAAACAGTTCATCCTCCTCTCCTCATTATTCAGTTATTTCTACCCTTGGCTTGAAATGGGTTAAATCGTCTCTACTATGGTAAATTTCGATCATCAAGAACGGTGAAAACGAAGAAAACCCCCACTTCTGCCGAGTTTTTCCAAAATTTGTTTCCTTCATCAGGGCCCACAACGCACGCAATATTCACTTCGGAAGGTAAACACTGTAATATTTATACCAAATTGTATTACCCATTCGGAAACTCAGGGTCAATTTTATGTCCCTCAATGGACAACCAGAGTGGTATTCCAAGTACATACCTGGAGGCCATGTTGATTCAGGAAGCTGGGTTTCTATTCAAAAACTGGGTAAGTTCAACTCGATGCACTTGTACTGAGCTGGAAGGACAATTACAATAATTGTAATTGTTAAATTGTTAAGTTGTAAAATTTGTTATAATTGTAATTATTAATTGTAATTGTTAAATTATTTAACACCTCAGTGCAATTATTAATGTTTAAGAAAAAATTTCATTCGTGCAGCATTAATGAGTTTTCAGCGAATTTTCAAGAAAAAATTAATTTAACAAATTTTCAGCCATTTTTGACTTTGAGAACAAGAAAATCAAAAAAGTCCATTCATGCAGCATGAATTAATGAGCGAATTTTCAAAGAAATCTTTCAGTTGAAGGTATGTTTAAGAAAAGGAACAGTGGTGTTGCAATTTCTTTTAGAAAGTTTTTTTTACACGATTCTTGGTTTTTTCGATTTTTAGTACAGCATACCAACACACTGTTTACACTGGGTATGCTTTGAAGATGTTAGGAGTTCACATTCATGCTCTACTCGTCTCCACAAACTCATAGAGTACCCACATGGCTATTGTTGGTTTTTTTCGATTTTCAGTATAGCATACCAACATACTGTATGCACCGGGTATGCTTTGAAGATGTTAGGAGTCCATATTCATGTTCTACTCGTCTCTAAGAACTCATAGAGTACCCACACGGCTACTGCATTTCTGGGTACAACAAATGTACGCACGTATTTATTTTATATATAAATAGATCCATACTTTTCTTAATTTCGGACAATTTTCATTTTTGAAAAACGCATTGATATCAGAAATTTTGTGCTGAATCCGAATATACCATATATTACCATGATTTTGAAGGTAATAACCACAAAAAATGGGAAAACCCTTTTTTTTCTTTTTTGAATTTTGGACCACTTTGGATTGTCCAAAACTGCTGGTTAACGAACTTGACCTGTGGTTTGTTGTTACGAACATTTTGGCAAAAAATATTTTAAAAAATTCTAAACAATTACTCAAGTTATCTTGCGGAATATAAAAACGGATTTCAGTGTAAAAATTTTTCGAAAAATCCATTCAAAAATTTTGAGGCCATTGCAATAGCTTCATTTTCCTTGAAAATTCGCTAAAAGCGACTTGCTTTCTGAAAGCTTCAAAAGACACCTCAACAAATTGGGTGTATGAAAAATGAAAAATCTCCCTTTGATACCTAACTGCGATATTTGTTCTCCTTTGTTAAAGCAGATGTTCTTATAAAATGCAATCCCGCTGTTCTATTTGTGTTCCAGTTCAATTTCTCACATCTGTAAGTCACATTATCCACTCGTATAACGCTACATGTCACAACCCTCCTACGATGGGTTTTTCAATCAAAGCCTTTCGTATTTTTTCCCGTTATTAATTTCCTCCCGTCCGCGATTTTTTTAATACTCCCGGTAGCTCCAATCGATCCTCTTTAATTACTGAGGATCCCCGAAACAAAGGAGCCGCCTTCCCCTTGATCCGGAAAAAAAATTAATTAATAACGCCCTATAAAAATGATATGATGAAATTCCAATTAAATAGTGGTATTTTCGGTTAGGCTTACATTCACCTTTAATAATCCCTTCGGGAAAGCCGTTTGTATGCGGATTTCTTCATTCCTGCATTTCGACAACTTGTAGTGACAATATAGCTTTCAATACGTTTCGCTTGTCGTATTTTTTTACTTTTACTTTATTGTTTGAGAGCCATTTATTGATCAGTTTGTTCTTTGATGTATAGTCTATGCTAGCAACTGGAATTGAAAGTTGGACGAAAATGGATACTATTCCTTCTGTACTTGGATTGTGCGGAACAAAAAGTCGCAGAAGTGGGACCATCAAATTTTTACTTCCCGGTACTCCTAGTTGGACCGAAATCTAGCTATTGAGTATATTTTGGAGGAACACTATGTTGAAGCATGATCAATCTAGTTAGTACGAAACTTACTAAACAACGATCCTGACGGTTTTCCCTACATCACATCAATTAGAAAAATTCAAACCTCATTTATTAGCGAATTTTCGAAAAAGATGAAGCTATTGCAATGGCCTCAAAATTTTTAGTTATGGACATTTACGAGAAAAAAAATTTACTGAAAATAATTTTAGAACATTCTGGAACGATCCCTGAAGTCTAAAAAAAACCGGTCGTAAATCACATATTATACACCTATCTTGTAATTTATATATCAAAAAATCATGTATACAACTATATCAAAATTTCTACGAAAATTCGCTCATTAACTCAAGCTGCATGAATGGAATTTTTAGAAGTGTAATCTTTTTCGAAACTTCAACCCTATAAAATTATTTGTCACAGGTGAATCTCCATGGAAGCCTTTTGGGGAAATCCTCTTCAGACGGCTCTCAAAGTGCTGACGTTGGCATTGCCCCGGCAAAACCGAAACTTCCGCTCGTCAGGTATCGTGAATTGGATTTTTCTCTCTACCTTACATTAATCATTTTATGCTGCCAAAGAAAAGTCACCAATAGTGACAAACATCAGTGGTTCATATTGGTGACAATGATATTGGACAAAGCATTTACACATGTCTGGCCATATTACTAATTCTTTTGTTCAAAATATCCTACTAAGAACATAACTGGCTCGATTCAGAGATTCGCTATCGTGTTCCTGAAATAATTTCTGACAAGTGGTCAAAAGATGATTTTGATCCACTTTCGATTGGTCACCAATCAGATCAGAAATTCTTGATTGAAGAATTGTGATTTGACCGGAGGTAAAAAAAAAAGAAAGTACGTTAATTTCTATTCTCTAACAAAGTTTCATTCGTGAAAAGAAGTTCTTGTATTTTGTGACAAGTTCAGAGCTTGAAGGTTCACCAGCACTTGCCTTCACACCAATCTTGGACAGAGATCTTCAGCACATAGAAGATGAGCAAGTTCAGTGATTTGTACAATTACAAGGTTGAGCAAGTCCAGTGATCTGTACATCTGCAATCGAGTAAGTCCAGTGTTCTGTACATCTACAAGGTTGAGCAAGTCCAGTGATCAGTACATCTGCAAGGTTGAGCAGGTCCAGTGTTCTGTACATCTACAATGTTGAGCAGGTCCAGTGATCAGTACATCTACAATTGAGTAAGTCCAGTGTTCTGTACATCTACAAGGTTGAGCAAGTCCAGTGATCAGTACATCTACAAGGTTGAGCAGGTCCAGTGTTCTGTACATCTACAAGGTTGAGCAGGTCCAGTGATCTACACAACTACAAGGTTGAGCAAGTCCAGTGATCAGTACATCTACAAGGTTGAGCAGGTCCAGTGTTCTGTACATCTACAAGGTTGAGCAAGTCCAGTGATCAGTACATCTACAAGGTTGAGCAGGTCCAGTGTTCTGTACATCTACAAGGTTGAGCAGGTCCAGTGATCTACACAACTACAAGGTTGAGCAAGTCCAGTGATCTGTACATCTGCAATTGAGCAAGTCCAGTGTTCTGTACATTTACAAGGTTGAGAAGTCCAGTGATATGTACATCTGCAATTGAGTAAGTCCAGTGTTCTGTACATCTACATGGTTGAGCAAGTCCAGTGATCAGTACATCTACAAGGTTGAGCAGGTCCAGTGTTCTGTACATCTACAAGGTTGAGCAAGTCCAGTGTTCTGTACATCTACAAGGTTGAGCAGGTCCAGTGATCTACACAACTACAAGGTTGAGCAAGTCCAGTGATCTGTACATCTGCAATTGAGCAAGTCCAGTGTTCTGTACATTTACAAGGTTGAGAAGTCCAGTGATATGTACATCTGCAATTGAGTAAGTCCAGTGTTCTGTACATCTACAAGGTTGAGCAAGTCCAGTAATCTGTACAACTACAAGGTTGAGCAAGTCCAGTGATCTATACAACTACAAGGTTGTATCTGTACTATAGTCCAGTCTATACTATAGTCTACTATAGTCCAGTGATCTGTACATCTACAAGGTTGAGCAAGACCAGTAATCTGTACATCAGCAATTGAGCAAGTCCAGTGTTTTGTACATTTACAAGGTTGAGAAGTCCAGTGATCTGTTATCTGCAATTGAGCAAGTCCAGTGTTCTGTACATCTACAAGGTTGAGCAAGTCCAGTGATCTATACAACTGCAAGGTTGAGCAAGTCCAGTGATCTGTACATGTGCAAGGTTGAGCAAGTCCAGTGTTCTGTACATCCACAAGGTTGAGCAAATCCAGCAATCTGTACAACTACATGGTTGAGCAAGTCCAGTGATCTGTAGATGTGCAAGGTTGAGCAAGTCCAGTAGGTATTCTGTAGATTTACAAGGTTGAGCAAGTCCAGTAATCTGTACAACTACAAGGTTGAGCAAGTCCATTGATCTATACAACTACAAAGTTGAAAAAGACTAAAAACGAAAACACGAAATAAGTGTTCCACAGTAAGCTGCGTAATGTGACTTTTTCCCAACTTAAACAGCATTGGGTTTGCAACTCAAGATTTAACCTCATTACGGCATCCGTTAGTTACCTAACTTCCTAATGCCCTCCCGTCTGACCCAATATCTTAAACCTTTATCTGATTAGGGTCGGTCGGTAAGGGAAGCTGTGGGGCTCCAAATGGACCCGCGGTCACCGATCGCTTCTTCCCTCGGGCGGCATTCGTTTTAACATCCGCTCTGGGACGACCAGAAACGCCCCGTTGAGGTAATGAAACGGCTGAAAAACGACAGAACTACCCCCAAACGATCGCCAGGTATCGGAAATTCCACCTCTGAAATTCTCATTAGCCATATTTTGCGCGGGAACAAGCTTTTATAACCGTAATGTTTGCACACAGCCGTTGAGGTCAAAGTCATCGACACGATACAGTTCGTATTTGTAACGAATTCCATTGGAATTGGAAATCATCGCTAAGAAGATGTTTTGTGTACTCTCCATGATGGAGGCTCGATTAGCCAATACTGATTAATGGCGGATATCAACCCTTGTGGTTTAATTATTCATTTCATTTACAACATATCGGATTTTGACGAACAACCGAGGATGCGTTTGTGAATCTCGTAGAAAATCCGCACTCCGAAACCGCCCCCACTTGACAGCTAATCTACTCGAAATGAGCTCCCTAGAATCTCCCGTTTGTAATATCTGATTTCCAATATCCAATTTATCGTTACCATGCAAATACGACCAGTGGATTAAATTATTCATGTATGACGATGCGGATCCCATCGATAGAATTAAACATTTATGGGATAACGTCGTTTGTCAGCTCATAACGCTAATCTACTCCACGGGTAAACGCGCTCCCAATAATTATTATCGCGGCGCGTTGAAGAGTTTTTTTCTGCATCATAAACATCAGCAATAGGCTGGATTAAATTGAGCCAAGAGAAGCAGACATGAAATGAAAAAAATAAATAATAATAATAAAATGAAACAAGAATTATCTTCACGCTGTACAGGAGATAGACTAAAGTAAATAGAGGGTGTGACAAATGAAGTCCTTTGTGTTCTTTGTAACAGCTTTTTATTACGGGGAGCTTTCAACAACCCTCTGGTTGTTATCATCAGCCCAACAGCAAAAACGTAGAGTCCTTATGGGGGGCACAACCAGACAACTACTGCAGATTGCACTCTGCAGCATCTCCAGTAGTTGTCTGGTTGTGCCCCCCATAAGGACTCTACGTTTTTGCTGTTGGGCTGATGATAACAACCAGAGGGTTGTTGAAAGCTCCCCGTAATAAAAAGCTGTTACAAAGAACACAAAGGACTTCATTTGTCACACCCTCAATTCATTTGGAAAAAAAGGATAGTCCCACCCAAGAACATATGCTAAAGTAAATATTGAACTCAAGACAAAAGTCCAATCGGCGTGTGCTTAGTCCTATCAAAAATAAATCAACTAAATTTAAGAGTAGTTGTTTATGAAACTACCTAGAGGAGTGAAATCTGGGGTTTCCTCCAAAATAAATTATCTCTCAACAACATCTTGAGGTCCAAAAAAACTATTTTTGGAACTTTCGTATGGTTTTTGCGGTGTACAATATTCTTTTCTATTCATTCTAGGTTGTTGAGATGTGAGGGGAGGAGTTGATGAGGAAGTTTGAAGGGTTAATTGGTTTACATAAAATACTAACCATACATAGTTAGTATTTAATACTAACCATACATTATTTTGCAGTATTCAGGGTGTTTAGCTTTGAGATGTACCGAAATTCTAGGACCAATTTTACATCTAATTTGCAACAACTTTTTCCTTTAAACCCCTCTTTTGTAACCCGACCAAAATGTTTTTTGCTTTGATTTTTTTTTGTGTTTTCAACCTCACGGCATTGAGATGGTCATAACTCAATAATTCTTCCGCTATCCTGTAAGACTCGGTAACAAAATACGCCTAAAAAACGCTGCAAATTATTACACAATGGTTTATTATTTTTTATTTTTCTATATAGATCACTCGTCTGCAAAGCCACCAACCATCCAACATGAAGAAAAAGATCGATCGCATTTCGGTCAGCTTTAATTTGAACAGAGATTATGCCTCTTTTGCGATTCACACTCGTGTTTCTGATTTATCGTACGTCCAAACTTTAAATTCTCGTAGTGAGCGGACGGTTTGTCCTACAGAGCTCCGGGTGGTCTCAAAAAATTTTAAAAATTCTATAGAATCTCAAATTGAAGGAAAAACTATACCATTATATCGAAATTTTTTGAGTTAGGGCGTTTTGAAAATTTCAAAATTGATTTTGGAACCCTTAGAAGTGACCTACATTAACCAAAATCTTCGGGGCACAACTAGACCCCAAATGGAGCCTACGTACCAAATTTCATCAAAATCGGTCAATGCTAAGTGGCAAAAGTGCCGCGTACGGCGGACGGCGGACGGGCGGCCAAATTTTTATTAGATTTTTGGATTCTACGTACCTTGAAACGTAAACCATCAAATTTTGAGGGGGTGTTAAAATTTTTTTTTTCTTGGTCGATTCCAAAGGTCCATTATTGAAAATAATAAACCAAAACGCGGTTTTCCTCATAAACAGTCAATGTTCTGAAAAAAATGTCCTTTAAAAACTAAAAATTGACATACCTTTAGAGTTGAGATTTTAGGGTAGTTTTTCCCTTTGAATGCCCGATTATAGCGCTTTTCATGACGGAAAAATCATTAACCTAAAAAAGGCGATTTTCAAAAAATGGTTAAATTTTGACTTTACTCTTTTTGGTTTATTATTTTCAATAATAAGCCTTTGGAATCGAGCAAGAAAAAAAAAATTTTAACCCCCCCTCAAAATTTGATGTTTTACGTTTCAAGGTACGTAGAATCCGAAAATCGAATAAAAAAATTTCCGTCCGTCCGCCGTCCGCCGTACGCGGCACTTTTCTTAGCAACACTGGACCGATTTGGTTCAAATTTGGTATATGGGCTCCATTTGGGGTCTAGTTGTGCCGCGAAGCTTTTGGTTGATGTAGGTCACTTCTAAGGGGTGAAAATTAAGGGTTGAAAATTTCAAGAGTGCCCTAGCTCGAAAACTCTCGAAATAAAGGTATCGTTTTTTCACCAATTTTAAATAGTACAGAATTTTAAAAAAATTTTGAGACCACCCGGAGCTCTGTAGGACAAACCGTTCGGTCCCTACGAGTATTTGAAGGTTTTCCTTCGATAAAACAGAATCATGAGTGTGAATCGCAAAAGAGGTCTAATCGCCGTTCAAATTTTATCTGACTAAAATGCGATCGCTGTTCATTTCTTCGATTTGTATACAGTTTTGCCTTCTGCGTAACCAGTAATCAAATTTCCATATCAAGCTTTCTATTTTTCGAATCGAGTGTGAAGCGTTTAGTTCTTTCTAATAAACTTGATTGTGAAGGTGTGAAGCCATTATAGTGTGGTAGGTAGTACCTACCAATAGGTAGGTGTGGTAGGTAAAAAAAAATTGGTAGGTAAAACAATGTTTGTAGGTTAAAAACGCTGCAAATCATTGCTCACTGATCAGCTGAGTGAGCTCCGAAACCATTTTCAATGCTATTGAATGGAAGTGCTCTTCCAGGCGTCTCCAGCATTCGAGGATATCTTCTTCACTCCTCACATCACTGATCAGCTGAGTGAGCTCCAAAGCCATTTTCAATCCTATTGAACGCAGGAGCTGAAATTTGAGAGGGAAGGTCAAGGGAGAATACAGATGGTGGTAGGTGCTATTGATGGAGAACCAGTGATCTATACAGAAGGATGATCTATACAGAAAATAATAAACCTTTGAGCAATGATTTGCAGCGTTTTTTAATTTTTAATGGTTTCAAAAATTTGTGGTTTCTGCTTTTCATGAGTAGGAAATTTAGCGATCTTTCCAACAATGTAATCAGATTCGAATTTGTGCTAGAAATGAGGAAGTTTTGACCATTTTAGTGCCGCAAGGTCAAAAACACGAGAAAAAAATTGAAAAACCAAAATGTGTTATTTTGAGCGGAATCGTTTAAGGGGAAAAGTGGTTGCAAATTGCAAAACCCAGTTTTCACTCTAGCTCCACGCAAAATCCGACTTTTATATGAAACTGAGCTTTTCCGGCTATCCAACCGCGAACGAGTTGAACACGGTACTCAAGCTAATGGTTTGTTGTCACCCAGGTTCATTAGCCCTTATCACAGACGTCGGCCCCTCTTTTGCTCTTAATCTACCAGATTATCGCTTTTACAAGCAAATCCTCCAGGAGCTTGAAGGGAAACCTTAATGAGCTTCAGGGTTGGACGAATGATGACGGCACAGCTGGAGTGGAAAGACCCTAATAATTTTTCAAGTGATGAACGCCCGCTCAGATAGGGCAGGCGCCTTGGAATAAATGCTTTTACCACGCCAAGCTCCCTGCACCCTCAATTATTCTCTAGGTTATCTACGATTGTTACTTTCAGACAGCAGAAAACGTAAATTCACATTACCCTTGGATAATTAACGTTTTACGGTACTGCATAGTCTCTATTTAGCTATCCTCGCCTAAAGTTAAAAAGCTGTGTACGGTATTTGTTCGCTCTTAGTGATAGTTTTTGGAACAAGAAAGAGGATAAATTTAAATCCAAACAATGTAAAAATCTCTGGAATATTGATCATTTGGATTCCCTTTCATGATATCAATAAGAGCTGACGATAAGGATGCAGTTGATGGTTCCTACAGACTAACTGAGACAAGTATATGCCTTCTAAGCGCTCCTGATTTGGACTAATTCGAAGGTTACTAGCAGTAGCTAGCAGTAGCTCTTACTTCTAGATATTGCGTTGATAAGCCGCTGCAGCTTTCAGCCTCAGCAAGCTAAATAGTGTCACTAGCCCCATTGTTTTACCCGTCCTTGGAGATTGAAAGACGAATTGAAGCTTGGACGAGAATCAGCTTGCTACAAAGGCAATCAAGGGATCGAAACACTTCGAGCTGTTTGTGATACATCAAGAATCGGAAAAAAAATTCTGTTTGTCATTGTTGAGCACAGAACAAAACATCCAAAATCCATATATTTTAGTCGTATCAACAGAACATTGTTAGGGCTTGAAAATTAGTTTTTTTAAGAAGCTCAAATTTGAGGGTAGATAGAAGTAATGGGCACAGACGGAGATAGGAGGAAGGAAGATGGAAATAATAGGCACAGATAGGATGAGAAGAGATGGTCAAGAGAAATACTGAACTGCTGGAGAAAGAGAACACCAACAGACTTGGGAAGGGAACTATGGAGGAAACAGGAAGCTAAGGCACTGGATTGGTAGGGCAAAGGAGACCGGATACTGGACAAGATAGCGAGAATGGACGAATTGCAGAGAACCAGGAAGTAAAGATGGAAACAATTCAATCCAATACTGATCGCACAGTTTGAGAAATTGAGACAGCAAACATTTTTCAATGTTCAACATCTCTCATTTCAGTAGTTCCATAACATCATTGCGTGGGTCTTGAACATGAAAAAACGTTAATTATGATAGAGTGTAACTAGGATGTACAGGTAGGTGTGCCGGACGGAGCTGAGTAGATGGGAAATTTCCAGCGCGGGACGCTGTACTAATTGATGGCTGATACAGGCTTAGGTGCCTTTGAAGTGGCGGCGATAAGGTCGTTGCGGGAGAGTGGGGTCCTTCGGGACAGATAATTACTTTAAAGGCCACCACCTCTATCAGTGACGTTCACAGGAGACGAAATCTGATGCGGAAGAGCGTGGTTGCTCTACCTATACGATGAAGTTTCGTCAGCTTGGCATCGTCCAGAGACGTATTCTTGAATAAATCAAGAGGTGACTGCTGATTTGGACGTATGTCATTGTACACTGACCTCATAGCAATCACTCGGTAGTGGGAGCTGTAAGCCGCAATAAAATGAAATCTTTGGACTAATCACGCCCTCTTAATATCATACATCTCAATTGAAACACGGATCATGCAAAGGTCCTAAAACCCAGGGCAAGTCCTGTCAGCAGGATTCTATAATCTGGTAGAGTAGACGTTTCTGGACAAAATACCAGTAGAATATTTTTGAAGGTGCTTCCTAAAGAATTGGAAGATCAAAGATCAAAAGTAAGGAAGATCAAGATCAAAAGTAATTTATTTGTTTATAGAATCATCTAAGTAGCGTAGTTGGTAACCTGAACACTGACATCTGCTACTATGTAGTTTCTTGTAATCCTACATTTTTCCCCTCTTCATCGATTGCTCATTCTCTTGATCTCAATTGGTCGGCGTGTTTTCTCTTGATGAGACCCTCCGTCTGTACCTCATACGAGTACGGCCCGTTCCTCTTCTTAATGACGCCTGGCTTCCAACCTTCTCCAAGTTCTTTCTTTATCCATACTTCTTCCCCTTCCTCAAAAATTCTCTGCTTCCTGCCATCTGTTTGGATTTGCTGCTTCCAAATTTCCAACTCTATTTCTTTTCGTAAATCAGGCTTCAAATTTTCAAAAATTGTGGGCAATCTTCTTCCTAAAAATAGTTCAGCAGGAGCTTTTCCAGCAGCCTTTTGTGGCGAATTCCTGTAACTGAACACTGAGATCTGCTACTATGTAGTTTCTTGTAATCCTACACTTCCCAAAAAGATACTTCAAAATTAACGAAATCTGATCCATAAGCACAGCTCTCCCTGACATTTTCTGTAACGATCAAGAGCTGACTGAATATTTTCAGCTCGTTAACTGTATGTTGTTGAACTCTGATCTCACCAAAATTAAATTGGGTTCTATTGGGTCTATATTTGAATTCTTACATCCACCAGTTCATTTCAACTCCTCCAGCCGCCTTGCTTCTACCTGGAAAAGATATTGCAATCCCGCCATTCTTCTTCCCACTTCATAAAAAATGACAGATCAAACTTTGCTGTATTGAGAAGCTGCCTTTTGTCGTGTTTGAGAAAGTAACTCTGGCTGGGTTTCCAGATGTGTGGTAATTAAATGTCCCATTATCTTCGTTGTCAGCATTGAACTGGCTTCCGCGATTCCCTTTTGAAGTATTCTGAAGGCATCTCAAGCTTTTTCTGTACCGCTAGTGATCTGAGCAGCTGCCTTTTGCTATGTTTCAGAAAGTAACTCTGGCTGGGTTTCCAGATGTGTGGTAATTAAATGTCCCATTATCTTCGTTGTCAGCATTGAACTGGCTTCCGCGATTCCCTTTTGAAGTATTCTGAAGGCATCTCAAGCTTTTCCTGTACCGCTTGTGATCTGAGCAGCTGCCTTTTGCTATGTTTGAGAAAGTAACTCTGGCTGGGTTTCCAGATGTGTGGTAATTAAATGTCCCATTATCTTCGTTGTCAGCATTGAACTGGCTTCCGCGATTCCCTTTTGAAGTATTCTGAAGGCATCTCAAGCTTTTCCTGTACCGCTTGTGATCTGAGCAGCTGCCTTTTGCTATGTTTGAGAAAGTAACTCTGGCTGGGTTTCCAGATGGGTGGTAATTAAACGTCCCATTATCTTCGATCTCAGCATTAAATTGGCTCACGTGATTGGCTTTTAAGGTATTCTGAATGCATCTCAAGCTTCTTCTGAACCGCTTGTGATCTGAGCGGCTGCCTTTTGCTATGTTTGGCAATTCATATCTGGTTACTGATAAGTGCTGAGTAAATGTCCCATGATCTACGATGTTTGTTATCTTCTGGCATGGTGAGAAACGTATTAAGGTCCTCAACAAAAGCATTTCAAACTTCGTGTGTACTATGCAGCTATGTTTTGCTGAGGTTGAGAAGTTAGCTAAGGAAGGGGCAGTCATGGTACTGTACTAATCGTCTGTCTTACGATTGTGCTTTAATTGAGGAATTACTTAGGAAGCCAGTCATAAAACGGTGTAACTTTTGACATGACAGTGGGATTCGATGGGATTCGAATGGACTGTTGACACCAGAACTGTGTGTGTTCTGGTTGACACCAGAACACTGTTGATCTTATCAGACGTATTGATTGTAATCCGATAGAATGGCAACGACCTCATGAAACTATTTTTGCAAGCTGGAGTCATTTCCTAGACCTCAGCATCATCTTACCAGAGATCTCCGCTATTTCTTCCGTCTGAAAATGAATACCGTCTTGCTGGAGCATATCAAATGACGTACAAACCGAGTGATGAGTTTTCTCTTTGCCATCCAAACCAGATCCCGTTCCTACTAATACTGGAGAAAAGGGGCTTCAACCTTCTTCCCAGCCATATATGAGAAATGCGAATTTGCAATTCAGACTTTACTGGAATCACCCTATTCATATTCACTTGTCGTATGTACAGAAGACGTCAGCTTGGATTTAAAGCTCTTGAACGCACGCTTCGCTCCATATTTGTTCTTTTCTCGCTTTCTTGACTCGTCTTTCTTCTTTTTTAGTGTAGCACAGTTTTCTCGTCCTGCAGCGCGAATAAATACCGACGTGTTTTGAAGCATCACGGAGAAATAATTTGGCTGTTCGATTTCGTTCGTAGCTATATACACGCCAGCAACTGACCGATTGTACATTAATTCGAAAAAACAAAGGCGAGAACTTATCTGATATTGTATCCAAACTTTATTACTCAAAGCTCTTTCATATCATGCAAATATTGCTACAGATTTGTCTATTACCCTGGTGAACCTAATTTTGCAGAGACTAGTAGTTATGAAATGAAGTTTTATTTATATAAACGCTAAAGTATTACAAGAAGTTGACTGAAAATAATATTTTCACACAAACAACATTTTGATCTTCCCTTTGGATGACAGCTGATGGCCAGGAATGGCACCGAATGTCAGTCAGACGAAATCCAACCTGAAATGGTTGTTTACATCATAATGCCTGTCAAAAATGTGTGTATTCCAGCTCATTTGCATGGAAAAATGCACGGAAGAGAAAAACAGCGAAGGTCACACAGCTCAACTTGAGAATGAACAATCATAGAGCTTCTCTCAACCAGAATCAACCAAGAACTGTAAAACTTCATGCCCGATCATATGGCAGGACATTATCTTTCAATGATTGCTTTGGAGTTGAAGTCCTGTTGAAGATCCCTGCAACAACAAATAATTGACTTTTCCAGCAGTCAGAGAGGGTCCACCGATGGGTTCTGGAATCAAATCGGCCTCCAGGTCTCAATCTCAATGATTGATGATGGATGATTATTACCACTTGTTGCCGAATCACACGCCGTATGTTTACCTTTCAAACCCCCTTAACGATCCTTCACCAAGCTCTCGTTGTGTTCTGCAACTATTCAATCTTCAGCTATTTTCTATCAGCCCTACTTCTCCTAAAAGTCCCATCCGGCTGGAGTCTTTGACGAAGAATTTGAAGTACAGCCGCTACCCGTATCCCGAGGATGAAGTAAGTGTCAAGCGTCTTCTGGCGTCATTTTCCATCCGGAAAACAACATTTTAATGATTTTTTCCATTTGTTTGCAGCTGCTGATTTGCAGGCATTGGTTGCCCCTCTACTCTCAACTCTTATCTACTCACGTTTACTCTTCCTCTACTTTCATCTTCTCTTTTTTCATCGACGGTTCGCCGATATTCCCATCATCTCATCAATTTTCACTCTTCTTTTCGATCTCTCCCCTGGACATCCCATCCCTTCACGTCAGATCTCTTTAATTTACTATTTAAACTTAAGCTAAAACGGCAGAATTTAAGAAATTAACGGCACCCTAGGGATTTTACTGAGATGTGTAGGAGGTATTATAATTATTACTTATTTTTTGTTCATTCATACAATCCATTTGACCGTAATACATAATTAAAACTATTTTTTTTTACGATGGAAATCGGTGTTTCAATTATGAACGCCCTTTCTACTTAACACCACTGGCAATGGTACAGGTTCCAAGACTCCCAATTCCAAGCAGTCAGTGATTTCAAAAAAAAAAAAAAAATCTCTAATTTTGACAATGATTGAAATCAAAACATCAAAAACCTTTTCCTCTTTATTTCTGTGAAGTTTCTTTATCTCGATTATATATATATTTGTAGAATGTTGAAATATTTGCATTCAAATAGTTTATAAATATCAATCATTAGAGATATTTATTTTTTTTAATTATCAGTATCGATACGACGGAATTTCATCCCGATTGGGGGTTCCAAGTATCTACTTGGATTTTCACTTCGTCGCCACACTTACCAGCAGGGATATAGTAAAACCTGTTCAATACTTGCACCCTGAAAGTTTTTGCCTGGTACATGAATATTCAATGATTTCTTATTTCCGGTAGAACGAAAATCTTTGAAAAATCTCGTTTTCGACGAGTTGAAATGACTTTCTAATAACGTGGAAATAGCTCTTCCTAATTGTGGAAATTAGCTAGTTTTCGCCTGGGAACAACTTTCTCGGTTGTCCTCTCCCTTGAAGTCGGTTCCCCATCCTAGACTCCACCTTTCTTACGTTTTACGGGTTGCAGACGAAATTAAATTAAACCGTCCCGAGGAAAGCAATATAAATCGCAGTAATTTATTTCCCAGAGCGCCCTCAGACTTGGTGGCCTGAGAAAGACAGATATTCCGCTTGACGACTATTTTAATCAAGGGCTCTGAATTTCATAAGCAAGCTTAAAGTAGCTGATATATTTGGAAGATGAGTTTTTCCCTCATTTTTTCCACCCTCCTCCCCCCCTTCTATCTCTCGGAGACGTTAGAAGTTGAAAAATACAAAATCCGAGTAGGCAGGTAATATTATGAAATGATTTCAAAGCTCATTATTTTTCGCTGCGTATGATGATTCGGTGATTCATTCGATTCATATTTAAACCCAGACTTCTGTTATGCGTTATTCTGAAAGGGATTAGACAATGTCTCCCCTCATCATGGACGTGACGAGTTAATGTAAAATTTGTATGCAGAGTATTTCCAACCTTGAAGGTACCGATTCTGCAACTAATTTTTGGAATGACTAAAAATCTTGATTTATGGTTCGTTCGTTTGCTCCAATTTCGATTCCAAAATACCATGTTTGATGTGTATCTCAGGTGAACTATTCAGGAAGGGACTACAGGTGGCAGAGAAGAGTGTAGCCCAGTCAAATTTTACATGGAACTTACATTACAACGCGCATTTGCGGACTTTCGCTCTTGTGTTTTGGACCTCTACTGGGAGTATGTATCCGGATTCGCAACCCTCAGGAACGCGAGCGAAACTTTTGTTGGCCAAAAAGCATTGATTTTATCGCACTTTTTCCGTTTTTTTTTTTTTTTTTTTTTTTTTTTTAACCTTTGGAGTGATCTTGACGAGTGATCTATATACAACAATAATAAACCTTTGTGTAATAATTTGCAGCGGTTTTCAAAGTAGATTTTTTTAAACTTATTTTATTGCATCAAGTTACAATTTAAAAGCAACATTTTTCTGATACATAGCGTAGGTTAAGAAAGAAAACTAAGTTACTTCACTTAGTTCTTATTGTCCTGAAATTTGTACTTCATGATGGTCACTAAGCGATTAGATCTTGTGGCTTGGTTCTCTTAAGTCTTCTAAGCAGAGCAGCTGTGTTGAGAAGCTGGACGACATCCTCATTTACATGATCTTGGAGCCTCAAAAGGTGATTCATGGTTTGGCTGCAAATGACCTCATCGAAAGATTCAATCTTCAGCTCGTAGGAGGCTTTCTCACTAAAATTCTCGCTGTAAAATCAGTATTTTAGTAAATCTTTCTAATTTTTCCCTTTACTCTTCTCTCAATCTGTGGCTATATGAAAGAATAAAGGCTATTTTGATTGCATAACAGTGGCGTTTTGAAATAATTCATGAAAGTCAAAACTTAACTTGGACCAGAAGTTGGGCACTTGTTCCTAATCATGGACAGAGTGGCCCAATAGCTGGACAGAAATTTTCTTCGCACTTTTCTTGTGAACTTATATTAAAATGTAGTAAAACAAAAGACAACTGTCCAATTTCATCTCTAGGTATTTTTGCTAACTCAAACGAGTTTCCTACAAAGAACCTCATGACTAGATATGTCTCGATTGCTCTGGTACCAGACAGGCTGAAGGACTTGCTCGTACAGTATGAGCTTATTGTGGACAGACAATTCAGACCGTCGGCCCATCAGCCAGTGCATTTTCCTGAATTTAATCAAAATCTCAGCTTTTTTCTTCTTGACGAGGGACTTCCACCTTATTTTGGCGTCATTCCAAGATAATTTGCTTCATTGGCATACGATATCACCTTGTTATCGAGAAAGGCTGGCAAATTGTTGATCCTTTTATTCGTGAAATCACTGACTTTGTCTCATTCACTCTACTCTCCATCTCGCTTTCCAATCATGAATGCGGGAGCTCGGTAACTGATTCACCGTTTGTTTCTCCAGTCGCCATAATTGTAGTTTAAATTTACAATAAAACGAGACAAGTTCTATTATTGTAGTTCAAACCATAATCGAGATACAAATCGTCAAAGATGACCGATATTTTCCAAAAAGTATAGATTTTAACTTATCTTCATATTTGAACGGAATATCGGCAAGACGACGCGTCCTACTTTAAAATTCATCGGAATAAAAGTTGTGGAGAATTTAATTAGCTCTAATCTGAGCTCAGGTAGGGTTCTGTAACTCTAATAGTCTCGACAGAAATGCTTAAAAACAAAAAATAAATTATGAACCGTTTTTGACTTGTTTAATCAGATTTATATTGCAAATTTAATCTACTTTAAAAACAGTATGTATAATAATAATTATTATTTGAATTATTATTTTGAACTTTGAATTATTCAAAGTCGCTTATTTTAATAAAATATAAAACCCGGAAAATTTCAAAAAAAATCAATGTTTTTTGGCCGTCAAAAGTTTAGCTCGCCTTCCTGAGGGTTGCAAATCTAGATAAATACTCCCAGTATAGGTCCAAAACACATAAACAAAAGTCCACAAATGCGCGTTTTAATGTATAAGATGTTGCCTTTTTTGTGTGAAGTTAGACTACGCTAGTGTGGATGAGGCAATTCCTAGTTTTTTCAAAAAACCATGTTTGTCGCATGATATTTTTGACGTTTTCAAACTCGAACTGCGATACCTTCAAAATACCAAACACATGACAAATAGATTTTACTAAGAAGCTCCTAATGGCAGTCCGAGTTTCCAATCTACTGGACGTTGTCTCCAGGGAGGCGTCGGATTCATGATGAAGCCAATTAGTCGAGGTTCGAGTTGGCTTCGGAAGTCCATTGATCAAATATGGAAATCGAATATCGTGACGACTCTTGTAATTGAGGTCACCGTTGGAGCTGGGGACGCTCCTTCAGTCACATTAGAATTCTCAGTTAACGAGGCGAGTCAGTCCGAGTAGACGCTTTTACTACACCTTCACCGGTTAATTTGGTGTTCGAACAAAGGAGGCTAGAAGGCCTTAAGGGGAGTAGTCCAAAAAAATCGATTTTTCCATTTTTATTTTTTAATTAAACTATATAAAATTCTGAACAGTTTGGTAAAAATAAAATTAAAATCGGAAGTCGTGTTGATGAGTACAATTTTTGAAAATTTTAAATAAAAAAAAACCCTGGTTATTGATAACCTCCTTGAAGTACATGGATTCATGGATACTAAAAAGTATAGGCACTGAACATGGAACTAAAAGAAATACTGGAAGTAGGAACGGCACGATACTCCAAAGTATCTATACGCCATTCGATACGATATTTCTCAGGGAGTATCGATATCCGATATCTTTTCGATACCGATATTATAAAATATCGATACTTCGATAATATCGGCTCAAAGTATCGATACCACCGATATTTCAACTTAAACCACCGACGATTTTTCAATCCAAATAAAAACCCTATTAATTGAGAAGAGGCAATATTTTTGTTTTAAACAATAATTTAAAATGTATTAAAAGTTAATGGCAATTAAAAATGTAATAATGCCTATAATTTAAAATTTAATAAAAATGAATAATTATTCCATTTCATTTCAATTCCGAATCTTACAATGAAGTTTTCCTCCAACTAGAAATCTAAAGGATCGAGTAATAAATCAGTTACAATACAAATAATACTATTTACTATTCGAAATAAGCCGTTCGCACGTGACTGATGTCGCCATCACGATTCATATTTTGTATGCCTCCCTCTTCTTGTAAGTTCGGGAAAACGGATTTAAATTCCTTCCAAACTCACATTGGATATTGATACTATTTCGAGGCTATCGTGGCGATATATCGTTTCAATTGATACTATTCTGAGCCTTTTTGAGTGTTTTTCTGTGGCATACAATACTATGGTATAATTTTCTAGTTACTTCTTTGGTATTTTTTCACCAATTTACTTTGGCAAAATTATCGATAATATCGCCAAGAAAGTATCGATACCTCCGATGTTCTAGGCAAAAGTATCGATACCAATATATCGGTTTGAGTTTTGCATCAAAAGTATCGATACAAATATCGGTATCGATATCAAAACATATTGTTTAGTAATGCATGCATTCCAGGGGACGTCCCATTGGATAAGCATTAGATCAGTTAAACCAGTTGGTAAGCGATAAAACTGTTTCA
This sequence comes from Apolygus lucorum, assembly GCA_009739505.2. Lineage (NCBI taxonomy): Eukaryota > Metazoa > Arthropoda > Insecta > Hemiptera > Miridae > Apolygus > Apolygus lucorum. The sequence continues at coordinate 35,885,346 of CM019173.2, forward strand.
CTCGATGTAATTTATTTATTACTTTAGGCAAGAAATAGTGACCCCCCCCCCCCCCCCACCCTTATAAACCATAACATTTCTAGCGGCGTGGGAGCCTCGAATCTGAAGAGCATTTTAAAATCCATGATCTACGACACCCAACATGCGAATTCGAGTTCACCCCCCCCCCCCCCCACCACCCCAACGCCAACAATGGTGCCAGTCTGGCACCAAAGCGGAAATACGTCGTAACATTGAACTTTCATCTGTTAGTTTTGGTAGGCAGTCCGTCGAAGTTCACATCCGTATTCAAGGTGAAACACAAAAAAAAAACCACGAAATAAGCGGTTTATGGCATCATGGCACCATGGTGGCACCACTATTAGTTCCATGGTGGTACAGAGAATAATTCATGAAAATTCGGAGGTATAATGAGAATTTTTCCTCAATTTCAAAGCTTGGGTACAATTAGTAAGCAGTAAAGGAACCGAAATATTGAAAAATCGGATATTTTGTGAATATTATCCCCCCACTCACCCCCTCCACTTGCGAATTTTGGTACTCTGGTAAAATCATGTACAACTCGGAAGTTATTTGAGTCAAACAAAAAAAGAAACACGCAAATCGGTTGGACATTGAGGCCTGGGCAGTGTTTACAAGATTATGCACGCAAACGCACGTTTTTTAAGCATTAACCCCCCCTTTCCCCCTCTTAAAAAGCAAAATCCAAAATTCCGGCGCCGTAGTGCACAACTAGATAGTTTTCCGCGTCAAACGAAAAAAGAACCACGAAAATCGTTTGAGAACTAAGGCCTGGGCAGAGTACACAAGATTATGCCCAAAAACGCACGTTTTTCGAGCATTAACCCCCCCTTTCCCCCCCTTAAAAGGCAAAATTCGAAATTCCGGCGACGTAGTGCACAACTAGATAGTTTTCCGCGACGAACAAAAAAAGAACCAGGAAAATCGGTTGAGAACTAAGGCCTGTGCAGAGTACACAAGATTTTGTTACACACACACACACACATACACACACATACACACACACACACACAGACATACACCTATGGTTTTTTTCTCGGATTTGGATTCAGAATGGTCTAAAACGGATTACTGTGTGGTTATTTTTTTTTCTGTTGAGTGTTGTCTTCCTTCACCCCAGATCGATCGCATAAGGACGCCCAAGTCTTACTGTGGGACGTCCTAAAAAGTATCGATACTCCGATATATCGGTGGTATCGTGCCGTCCCTAACTGGAAGTTCCACAATTGGATGAGGTTTTGTCACCCAGACACACAAATTCAAGATGAGAACGCGGGAGCGCAACCTGGAGTCAGAAAAATAGCTGTCCTGAAAAGTCACTTTTCGGCGGACAAATGTTCCTTTTTCTCGGTAACCAATTTCGTTCTAATTTTTTCAAGATACTCGCATGGGTGTATTCTAGAGATGAAGCCAATGAAATTTCGTTTGTAACTCTCATCTCGTGGATACAGATTTTTTTGTCCCAAAGAACATGCTAAGATGGGAAGGCCACTTTTGGTTTATTTTTTTCAACAATAAACCATTGGAATCGAGCAAGAAAAAAATCTTAACTCTCCCTCAAAATTTGATGTTTCAAGGTACGTAGAATCCGAAAATCGAATAAAAAATTTTCTGGTATACAGGGTGTCCCAGATGTTATGGTCCACCCTGCGGCATTTCCGTATTTAATTACGTGAAAAAATGGGTCCAACGCCATTTTTCATATTTTTATGTAAAGAATTCAGGAAAAATACTTTCGCGAAAAGTTATGTTTTTGGACTTTATTTTCCCTCCCCATTCCGCGACCCGGCTATGGTCCAAAAACATAATTTTTCCTTCTAAATTTGGAATTAACAAAAAATGGACCGACCTCAAAAATTATGTCCGTAAACACCAAAAAGGGAAAAATAATAATCTCAGTGAAAACGTACTTGATGTAGTAGGTTGTTGGACATAGAAATCTAGTCAACAGATGGTATGTTGGAATAGATACTCATCTGTAGATTCTATCATCTAGATGCTATCTAGATAGATAGGTAGGTAGGTACGCATTGAAGTCGCCGCCGTGCCCATCTGCAGACACAAACTAACCACCTTCCTTACTCGATGATCTGGTTACCATTACAAGAGTGAATACCATTGAGTTACAATGTGCTCCCCAAACTATCAGGTACCTAGTACGTCTCTGCTGCCATATGAGTATGATAGTAAGTGTGAACCTCCCTAGGAATGGTTGTGACGAGTATTTGAGACTTTATTATTATAGGAGACAGTTTATTATATTGGTGGACATATTTTGATGTAGCTACGTACCGTCGGAAGCGTTGTTACCTAATTAACATTTAACACCTCCCACAATTTTACAAATATTTACGTTCATACTCGGTGTGGAAGCATGTTTGTAGTATGGGAGGTATGTATATTTGCGAAAAAGAATGATATGTTGGTGAGTAGAAGATTTTGAAGACGTTTGTGTCTACAGATGGGCACGGCGGCGACTTCAATGCGTACCTACCTACCTATCTATCTAGATAGCATCTAGATGATAGAATCTACAGATGAGTATCTATTCCAACATACCATCTGTTGACTAGATTTCTATGTCCAACAACCTACTACATCAAGTACGTTTTCACTGAGATTATTATTTTTCCCTTTTTGGTGTTTACGGACATAATTTTTGAGGTCGGTCCATTTTTTGTTAAAAAGGTTTTTATTTTATTATTTTTCCATTTTATATTATTTTTTATTTTTCACTTTTTAGTGGTCTTCAATTTAAATCTGAAATTAATTTACCCGCAGTTTATCGATCTGTTAATGTGGATCTGTTTCCATACTGTGAATCATTTCAGTAAGGTGAACCAGACGCCGTAGGGTGGACCACATGCTGTAATCCGGATCAGTTTTATGCATAGATGACTTTCTGTTTTTGGATCAGTTTCAGGAGGTATTTGGTTCACTTTGCTACTTAGCAATCTACTCTCATATCCCCTAACTGTTCGACGTCCCTCATATTTGATAGGTACTTGGTAGTTCTGACAACACAATTCAACAACTCAACCATGACATGATTGACGGGGACTTATCACCTAACTGTACTATATACCTCATATTTGGTACGGCACAATTCAGTTCTGACGATCACCTGTACCATTACCTACCCAACTATTTATGAATGACGAGGAAGCTATGTGCTACACCCACTTGGTAGAATACCCTCTCATCACCTAGTTGTCCTATAATCCCTCATATTTGGTAGGGCACTATTCAGTTCCGACAATCTCCTATAACATTACCTACCCAACTGTATTATGGATGACGAGGAAGCTATGTGCTACACCCACTTGGTAGAATACCTGTCATCACCTAGTTGTCCTATAATCCCTCATATTTGGTTGGGCACTATTCAATTCCGACAATCTCCTATACGATTACCTACCCAACTATATTATGGATGACGAGGAAGCTATGTGCTACACCCACTTGGTAGAATACCCTCTCATCACCTAGTTGTCCTAAAATCCCTCATATTTGGTACAGCACTATTCAGTTCCGACAATCTCCTATAACATTACCTACCTAACTGTATTATGGATGACGAGGAAGCTATGTGCTACACCCACTTGGTAGAATACCCTCTCATCACCTAGTTGTCCTAAAATCCCTCATATTTGGTAAGGCACTATTCAGTTCCGACAATCTTCTATACGATTACCTACCGAACCATGTTAAGGATGACGAGGGAGCTATGTGCTACACCCACTTGGTAGAATACCTAACTAACAGAACTATAATTATCCCTCATACGCATATGGTAGGAAAACTCACATACTCGAGCATTGATAAACACGTTTGATATGGCTCATGCAGGTTCTGACCTAAAAGCCACTCTAATTTCCCCCTTTCTCATCCCCCGCAGCACCTTTTAGTTATCGGAACCCCCCTCATATAGCATATCATTTTGAAGCTTACAATCAGACCTTCAATTTGACTATACACAAATAGTCCGTCATCGGCACAGTCGGAAGTCACAGGGGAAGAAGAGTGAATGCGGACCGATATTCCCGAAAACGGGAACCACGTTTTTCAACTTCTTTCACAAATTTTCCATACTTCTAACAAAGCGAAATGAAATCTGTTTGAAATGGGACCACCACGGATACTGGTAGAACAAATTTCAAAAAGAAACAGACAGATTGGTACCAGAATAAAGAAATGCGAGGTGTTCAGACATACAAAAAAAAAAAAAAAAAAAAAAAAAAATCGTTGTCCCACGACAACCCGAATTGAGTACCTCCTCTTTCGCGCGCCTTCGGCGCGTTGAAGTCGGTCAAAAATAACGATGAAATCGAAGAAAGGACCTCACTACGTGATTCAGCGTCAAAAATAATGAAAAAAGTGCCACACTTGGTGTTAAAAAAAGCACTTTTGCGCACCCTGGTCACTTTGCACGCGAAAAGTACCAGTTGTGCACAATGAAAAAAGTCGGACGTAGAATCTGAATCTGCAATAAAAAATGGGTGTTCCCATTTGAAAAAACAAAGTTAGTGTCAATTGCGCGCAATTTTTTTGCGCGAAAGCATTTTTCCTAAATTCTTTACAGAACAATATGAAAAATGGCGTTGGGCCCATTTTTTTACGCAATTAATTACGGAAATGCCGGAGGGTGGACCATAACTTCTGGGACACCCTGTATAGGTACCATTTGGGGTCTAGTTGTGTCGCGAACCTTTTAGTTGATGTCAGTCACTTCTAAGAGGTGAAAATTAGGGGTTAAAATGTTCAAGAGTGCCCTAGCTCGAAAACTCTCGAAATAAAGGTATTTTTTTCACCAATTCAAGATATAAATGAATTTTTAGAATTCTTAGAGGCCACGGAGAGCTCTGTTTTCCTTCGATAAAACAGAATCGTGAATCACAAATGAGGGCTAATCTCAGTTGAAATTTGGGTTGAAATTTTCAAAAATGCCTTAGTAGGTACCTATGGTTTGTACAAGTAGATACAAAAAATAATAAATAGTGACAATGGCAAAGCTGTGATCTTTGCAGAAGAGTGATCTATACAGGAAAATAATAAATCATATAAAATGTGTAATTGTTAGGAAGGAACCTCAAAATTTTCTTATGGAGTTCATTATCCGAATATTATTCTAGTCTTGATAGTCTGAACTTTTTTTCATGAGATGATAATTTTATGCGGATCTCAACTATTCTCGTCTGTAGGTACTAATATTATTATTTGAAATAATTTATTTCGATTGTTCTGTTTTCAATAAATTCCTAGAGTTTTGATTCGGTGTTCTAGTGTTATTTTTTTATGTGAACAACTAAATATGTCAATTTTCCCCCATTATTGCTGAGTTGAAGGATGAAAATTGCTCCTAGTGGAGACGAGCCACGCCTTGTTCTGGAGACTGGGGTGGGGGTAGAATTTTTTGATTATTTTTTTGGGATACTTCAAAGACCTAATGATGAGAAAACACCACCAGAAAAATTCCACCAAAAACGAAATTGTTTTCCGTCCTTGGTGGGTTAATACGACGTATAAACCGGTCCATCAGAAGTCCCACCACTTTTATCTTCTCAATTCAAATTCAAATTTTGTTGATTTACTCAAATTTTACTCTTTTTGAAAACAGTGAAAATTGGAGTTATTGACAACTGGAACGAGCCTGTGACTCGTTCTTGTTGCCTGTGAAGAGTAACGACTCAGCTTCCAACCGGATGATGGCAGAGATGGGCGAATTCTTATTCATAAATACGATTATGAATACAAATCATATCTGCGATTTTATAATTTGGAATACGAATACAGGTATGAATTCACATTTGTATTCACACTTTGAATACGATTTTCCCCCGTATTCGAATTTTGAATACGATTTTATGATTTTTTCTATGATTTCCCTAAAAATCCAATTTTTTTACTATTTTCCCTGAAAATCATACTTTTTTTAATGATTTTCTCCCGAATTCTGGATATACTTTTGACCTAAAATTGTCAAAATAATTCACAAAATTCGAAATGCTCACAAATTCCTATAGGATTTTTCACGCAGAATTGAATGAGACCAACCCTAGGTCACTAAGACCAACCGTATAGAAACTACGACGTAATTTCTACAGAATTTTTGTAATCATTTTTTAGCGTCAAGAACGTTCGGTGAAAGTTGTAGTAAAAAAACTTTCAGCAAAAATCATGATTTAAAAAAATTCAATAGAAATTACCTCGTAGTTTCTATACGGTTGGTCGTTGCCACCTTGTGTTGGTGTCATTCGATTCTGCATGAAAAATCCTGTAAGAATTTGTCATATTTTGATTGATTATTTTGACAATGTTAGGTCTTAAATATGTTCAGATTTGGGGAGAAAATCATTTTTAAAAAGATTGATTTTCAGGGAAAATCGTTTTAAAAAAATCGATTTTTAGGGAAATCATAACAAATTCTAAAATTGTATTCAAAATACGAATACGGTGGAAAATCGTGAGTTCTAGAGAAAATAAAAAAAAGGAAAATCGTAAGAAAGATCAAATTTTAGGGAAATCATACAAAAAAATCATGAAATCTATTTAAAATCATAAAATTGCAGATATGATTTGTATTCATAAATTCCAGAGACTCAGGATGATGGAACGTGGCAGTAACTTCGAATCTCTTCTGTTCCAGGCAAGACCAGGTCGACATGGCGAAGCCCTCTCCGAGCCCGATGAACTCGAGCAGAAGCTCCTGCTCCTCGGACAGCTCGTCCTCGCTGAGCTCAGGCGGCGCGGGGGAGGTGCCGCTCGTCTTCAGCAACGCCCTCCACCTCGCCGTCGAGTACGGCTCCGTCGACGTCCTCCGGGTCCTCCTTAAGTACGGCCTCGAGCCGAATCAGGGCGGTCGCCTTCCCGCCGGCTGCTGCGTCGAGCCCGTCGTGCCTGTTCCGCAGCCCTCCTCCCCGACCACCACCTCCCCCACCAGAACTAGTCTCACAGGTACGTCAGTCACTGTTACAAACGTTACAGTGACAACTGTAACCGGTACAAGATCAATCAATCAAAAAACGAGATCAATGTCCTTACTAAAAAAAAACGAAAAATAAAACGAATTTCTCCTTCTAGGTGTGTGGCTACCCCAGAAACAGTTATAATGTCAGTTATGTATGTTTTTTTTTTTAAATTATTGCTAAGTTTGCGTGTCGTCGAGTGAAGGAGATGACCTTCTCGATGCGGCGTTTGTGTTTTCTTTAACCCCTACTTAACCAAGAGAGAAAAGTCCCTATCCTAACTTGCAGTACTGTCGCATCGGCGGCTTATTAGCCAGACTGGCATGCGGAGTACTGGGAAGTGCAGGCTAGCCCGTCAGCCCCGGCGTTTCATAGAAACCTACTGACGGGACGCGGGAGATTTACCTATTGAGCCTAAGACTTCGAGGAGATCCCTTGATGAAGGAGAAGTTGGAGAGCGAAATGAACAAGACGAAAGACTGGACTAGAAGGCATAAGGGAGCATCCCTGAGTGGGCTTATATACTCGTATAGTTTCCTCAGGGGAGAGAGAGGTGGAAGGGTGACGGCATGTTGACGTGTTTCCCCGTACCTCCTCTCCCCCAGTGGGTGATGACTCACTCAGGGATCCTCCTGTTTGCTTCTTTATTTAAGAACTAACTGCTGATTGATATGTGGGTCATAACAATTATTATTATTAAGTAGGTGGTTGTTCAAACCCCATAGTTTGAACCTAGTTAAAAATCCCACGAGTACATTAACACCTTGGGTTTTCCCCAATTCGTATATTCTTTGTGCGTAACATATCTCTTTTGGTCAGAATTCCATTTTGCAATTCCCAGGCAGCTTATTATTCACAACAATAGGCATTCAGGTCATATACGAAGCCCAGGTCTTCAACCTCTTGGGTTTTTTCACCAGCTGCATACCCCTAACTGTATGCAACAGGAATTTCTATTGGCTCCCCAGTTGAGCATTCTCATCCACCTTCACCTTCCTTAACCCTTAAGGGAGGTGGTACGAATTTTACGCGATTTACTAGGAAAAAATTGTACTACACTTCATCTCCGAATTCTCGTGTGAAACCTTACCACTGCCTTTCTTAAGACAGGTAAGACAGGGGTTTTCCTCTAACTGTGTATAGTTGCCAAAGTACTAAATATATCAAGTTCTAGTTTCGTTCTCTAATCGAAGTGTTTATTTGAAACATATCTAATTTCCTGGGCAAGAACAGTGGTCTTTAGTGAGTTGATTCGCAAACTCCTTCCACTGCGACCTAATGAGGTCTATTGTGGAGTGCAAACTCCTCCTGGCTATATTAGCCTACTAAGAAGGGTTTACTAAACACCCCTTCTGCCCACTTTTTGGCAAAGTGGAAAAGGTCGGTGTAGGCCACCTTAGAGATGGTGTGATCAGGGGCTAGGACATCACTTCCAAGTGTTGTGAATCTAGCTCGACCCAATGCTTCGCAGTAGCATATCATAAGTTCGGCATCCTCCGTTTCCATATCGCAGAAGCGGCAGATGTCCGTTGTTAGTTTGCCTATCTTCTTTAGGTGATATCGAAGTGAGCAGTGGCCTGTTAACAGACCCACAAGTATTCTGACGTCCTTTTTAGACATAGGGATGAGTTCGTCAGCCCGTCTCTGGATCTGCCAGTATCTTACTCGCTCATTCCTTTCCCAGTTGTTAGCCACGTTCTGTAAACAGCTTTTGGTGGTTCCCAGAATCGGTTCTGGCCCTATTGGCAGGGACACTGATCCACTTTTGGCAAGTCGATCAGCAGTTTCATTACCCTCATGACCTTCATATCCGGGAACCCAGAGAAGGGTGACCCTATTTTTCTGGGCCACTGTTTTGAGGGTATTCAGGCATTCCCAGACCAGCTTCGAACTTATAGTGTATGAAGCAATGGCCTTCAAGACAGCCTGACTGTCTGACAAGATATATACTTTGGCTTTTTTGAGATGCTTGTTCAGCATTTCTTCAGCACAGAGTTGGATTGCATGGACCTCTGCCTGAAAGATTGTGGCATTCGTCCCAAGGGACTTTACAAGGCTGAACGAAGGTCCTTTAATGCCTATGCCAGATCTTCCACGCATGACTGATCCATCTGTATACCACACAAGAGAGCCCGGTGCAAGGTTGGCATCCCCTTTTTCCAGTAGTCTCTATCGTTGATGATCACTGATTGTCAGAGCCATTCTTCTTTCTCAAGAATTTTGTGGTGGTTGACACTGGATCCTGGTCTTATGTATCCCAGCCGCACCAGCCTTGCGGTCCCCAGGAAGGCCACTCTTTGTACATGAATATGTAGCGGCGAGAGGTATAAAAGCACCTCCATTGCTGCGGTAGGGCAAGTAGGCATGGCGCCCGTGACTCCCAAACATTCTTGTCTTTGGACTAGTTACTACTTCTAAGTGGGTGGCTACCCCAGAAACAGTTATAATGTCAGTTATGTATGTTAGTTCTAACATCGGTAAAAATTCAGTCTGGGTTTCTTCTCCAGGAATATTTACAGCTCCACTAGAAAAACGTTGGTCTTGTTCCTCAGTTGGTACACTCAGTTGGAACAAAGTGGAACCACTCTAAACGCAGTTGTTTTGGTTTTTATAATTAAAAATCACCTAAAAACATTTTGTTAGGTTTCTCAACGGATCTTGGCTGAGAAATAGATTGATAATCGGTAAAAAATACTGTCTAGGCGAAAATTCAGGGCAAATAGTAGTGAGGAAACGATCCAGGCTACTCAAGAGCCCTTTCCCGTTTTTCATCGACGAGCCCTCGGAAAAGACGCCGAAATTTATCCCGCGTCATCAGACACCCGTCAGAAATTCCCTCGAAGCAAACAACGCGATCACACCGTCTGCCTTAAATATCTGGCAGAGCAGGCGCGGAACGGGAAATTAGCATAATCGTTAAAAGGAGAACCTGAGCGTTTAAAATTACATCGGAAGAACTTTATGCTTCCCTTCGAGCCTCGTCCCCTCATTAGTTTCCGACCCTAACTTGATATTTATGAGTCAAGTTGAGTTTACAGCACAATAGGCCACCCCTTGCTCATCACAGTAAAACTTCCTCGTTGTTTTTTCCCCTTTCCCCAAACCGGGGTCTTGTTTAATGAATAATAAATTAAAACTTTTTGAAAAAGAGAAAAATAGTCAGATTTTTTTTTTTTTTTTTTGCGAGAAGGAACTCCTATCATCGAGTAATCAACGACTCTCATTAAAAATTCTATAAACGGTTGAGACAAATATTGAAAAATATTGTCCTGAAACTTGAGTTTTTCGCATGAATTGTGGGGCAGATGGCAAAAGTAACGTAGAATTGTAAAATAAGGCTTGGGCAGAGACAATTTTAAGTTCAAAAACGCACTTTTCAAAAACTATACAGGGTCTTTCACGAAAAGGTTACACCCTCCCTTCGTTTTCGCAAAATACAGCGTAAAAAATTCCAACCAACGCAACTTCTCATGATTTTTGACATTTTATTTCTTTACTATGGCACATAAATGAAAAATCGTCACGCGGAGATCGTCACGCGGGGAGCGTTATGAGGGGAGTGTTACGCGGAAATTTCTGATGATTTTCACGTACAACCAATCGTTCCTAGGGAAAACTAACTTCCTCATTTTCCACCCCACAAAAATCGTTCACCACTCATTGGAAAGCTCTCAATTTATTAAACATAAGACATAAAATGTCTCTCGTGGTTGCGGACTTGTACGAAAGCTGTATCCACCGTTTGTGTTTTTTGTGAGGATCTCGGGAAAAATACTTTTGCGCAAACAAATTGCAAGCAATCGTGCGCAATTGACACTAACTTCATTTTTTCAAATGGAACCCCCCTTTTTTATTACAAATTCAGATTCTACGTCAAAATTCATGAAAAATTCATACCCGAACCGATTTTTTTTTGCGCGCAACCTGGCTTTTTGAACGCTCTAAGTTGCGCAACTCCTCAATTGCACAAAAGTGAGGTTTTGGAGAACCCTAAGTGTGGCACATATTTTTTCATCATTTTTTAACGCTAAATCACAATCGTGTCATTTTTTTTTCAATTTGACTGGAATTTTTCTAAATTGTGACCGAAAATTCGGTTGTTATTAGTTACGACTGTTATTAGAAACTCGTAAAAAGTCGCTCTTTTTAAATCGTTATGAGTTTTTAGGCAATTTTATTCAGTTCATGCATGATTGGCTGCCAGTTTTTATTTTTAACTCCATCGTAATAAAAATAAACATGATTTCGACCACAAAACTAATGTTTTCGTGAAAGAAATGTTAATTTTTCCTCTTTAAATCTTGGTCTTCCTAAAACGGATGACACCATGTGATTCAGCGTCAAAAAATGATAAAGAAACATGTTCTCACTAAGGGTTCTCTAAAACCTAACTTTTGCGCAAAAGCATTTTTCCTGAGATCCTCACAAAAAATCATGAAAAATTGCGTTGATCGGAATTTTTTACGCTGTATTTTGCGGAAATGAAGGGGGGTGTAACCTTTTCGTGAAACACCCTGTATATCATCGCGAGAACTTAGTTCTTTTCATCCCCAGATGACGAGCCTCGCCCAGGAAATCTCATAACAACAATTTAACCTTTATTGGACCATGGTGTCACTAGTGTCACCGAAAACATCTCAGGAACTCCACAGCTGTCTCAAAGTGTCACCAAAATTTGAAATATATTGGTCAGAAATTTTTTGTGGGCCGTTGGAAGCCTCAAAATAGAGTTAAACTGACCAAAATGTCCAAGGAAATTAATGAAAAAATTCAAAATTTTTATTATAACATCATTGATTTTTAATAACTTCCAAAAATTCAGCTCTGTGCATTCTTTTTTAAATTTCAATTGAAATCTAATTATTCTGGTGACACGTTGGGACAGCTGTGGGATTCCCAAGATGTTCTCGGTGTCACGAGTGACTCCATGGTCCAATTATTACAGTTGAAAATATTCTAGTTTGCTTCCGAGTCTACCAAGGTAGCGGAAGCTTTGTTTTCACATTTCAAGGTTAAAAAAAAAATATTCTCCAAAATCAAAATTTCCGCTCGCGTTTTACGTTTCAGACTTTCCTGAACAATTTTGGTTCCGTGTCTGTCTGTCTGTCTGCCATGAAATCCTGCCACAGCCATAACTTCCACATTTCTCATCCGATGAAATTCTCAGGGATGGTGCGGGTTAGCGTGTAGACGGTCCCCTATGAAAATAAATGCCCCCAGACTGATATTAGCCACTGCGCATGTGCAAATGTGCATTTCCTCGTTACATCCATAACATCTACATTTCCCATCTGATGTCAAAGAAATTTTCAGGAATTATGTGACTATGACAATCATGGCCCCCAAATTGAAAGTATTTTGTGCGCATGCGCAAACGTGAAATCCTTATAACAGCCATAACTTCTAAATTTTCCGACAGTATTCAGAGATTGTGCCGGTTGATGTGTAGATTCCCCTATGAGGGTAGTGCAAGGTCCTTAGAGACTGATGTTTTGAGATCGATTATTATGCATCATCTTTACAATCGGGTATTGGATGCGACGAAGCTATGTGCCACACCCGATTGGCAGACTTTGTTGGTTGTTGACTAGAGATGGGCGAAACGGTTACATTTGCGTATTACGTTCCACCGTTACCGCTCTGGGTGGGTAATAGGTTCAAATATCCTGTTATTTATCAATAGGTTATCTCAGGGACCTTCTCAGAAGTCTTTTCGACATAACATTCCAAGGTATCGTTTTCGTGATTTCTACTTTTCGTTCCCGACCTACGTTCGTTTGTTTATCATATAACATTGTTATTCCATTCCGAAGTATCATTCCGTTGATCTCTAGTTTTCGTTTCCTACCTAAGTTGGGGTTTCTATCAAGTTATTCCCGACATATTTACGTGTTAGTGTATTTTCACTCTTTTTCGATCAAAATACCCAAGCTATTGTTCTGGCTCCACACATTTTGGAGCCTTCCCTGGAACGTTATTTAGTAACAGGATTATACTGTTAATAGGTTCCAAGCGGAATTAACGAAACCCGGTAATAGGTTATTTTTAACTGTTACGTTAAATACCGCCCATCTCTAGTGTTGACCTTCTTCACCCCATATTAAGGGGACACATATGTCAATTTTCGGTCCAGACGCACAAAATTTTTTTTTCCATTATTTGTAAATAGACTTAATTCCGGAAATTTCAAAAAAAAATTCTAAATCCGATGAGTAGAAGTGCTCCAAATTTGGGTTAAAACCTAGGGAGTCACTAGTGCTGAGGAGCGCTAGTATTCATCCGATTGGAACCAAATTTTTACAGGATGTTCTTCTAGTATGTACCTATAATTATGATGGAGGGTTTTGCCGAATAACGCCATGGAGCCTAAATATGAGTGTGTGAAAATACAAAATATCGCTAAAACTGTAAAACCCTCAAAACTTTTTTTCTGTGAACTACATAAAAACTTTGTTAATTGTATTTGCTCCACTAAGTATACTGATGGTGCAGTCAAAATTTCAGACCGATAGCTTGAGTATTCTCAGAGAGAAAGGAACATTTATATCAAAAAATTAGGTTTAGAACAGCTCAAGTTTGGAATTGTAACTTTTTTCTGGATGGTCAGAGTGATTTCAGATTTTCACCATTCAACCGGAATATATTGAGGATTAGTCCCTTAAATTTTCATCAAAATCGGACGAACCATTGAACAAATATCGCGAAAAAACCAAAATTGCTGTCGTAGCGCGGAAATGACATAGGTGTCCCCTTAATCGCATAAGGGCGTCCAACTCTTACGGTTAGACGTCCAATAAAAACATAATTTTTCGTATTTATTAGAATTTTTTTTTTCAAAACTGATATATTAAGAATTTTAACAGCATCATTAAGGATTAATAATCAAATTTATTGAAAACGGTAGAGCACAACGTGGCACAACGTGGCTTAAGAATCATCATGGCACATCTAACATTTTGTCCAAAATGAGGTTAGACGGTTTCTTATGTGAATTTTGGCGCCTGAGTGATTGGTGGATTTAGTTTCTTGATTGCTCCATTTGAAACGCTGTAATTTCTGATTTAGTTATCATAGCACAACTAAAATCATCTGACATCTTGGCACATCTACAATCTTCAACATGGTGGAGGGCTACAGCTCAGATGGTGAGCTAGGTTAATGATTGGGGAGTGTTTCCAGAAAATTTATTTTGTAATCGATTCTCCATTAAGTAAACTCCAACAAAAACAAAATAGAATGTCCCTAGCTATCAGGAATGACAACCATTTCGTTGAAAGTTCCAGATTTACTTGTGCTATGATGCTAGGTTCTGAGAGTGTTTGATGTGCCATGATGTTTCATATTTTTCTAACTGCTTTCCTATAGAAAAGTCATTGCCAATCTCAGGGGGAAGAAACGGCCGATGTTTTCTGTTGCTGCACGATCGTCGGCGTAAAATTTTTTAAAAATTCCAAAAAAAAAACTGATTTTTATTCACTATGTATAACAAATTGTTAGGAACTTGATTATTCATTACAAAAAATAATATTATTGTCCAAATCGGTTTTTTTTACTCTCCTAAAAAGTAGGCAAAAGTTAGATGTGCCATGATACTTCTTAAGCGACGATATTATGTTATCGATGGTATCGGCAGTGTGTGAGAAAGTCCGTTTTAATGTCCATAGAACGTCGTGGCGGACGAGTGACGTCATCAATATGCATGAAACGATTTTTTTTTTTTTGTATTTTCCAGGTGGTCTGAGTGAACCCAGTCCAGTGACGGCATCTCTGCCTATAGGCAGTGCTGGTCTTCCGACAGGCACAGGCAGCATAGGGGGAGGTCCCAGCAGAAGAGTTTCCTGGGTCAGCGCCATCAAACCTGAGCGAAGACGACGAGCCACCTTCAAAGCTTTATCTCGACAAAGGTGAATTTAATTCCTCGTTATTAGCCAATTTTCGAGAGAAAGTAAAAACTTTTTCTATAGGTGAAATTTTTTTTATTTTATTTTTTTTTTTTTTATTGAAATCCATTTTGGAACGATAACAAGCTGAAATTCTTCTTAAAATCATATGTATACAGTTAAAATGCCCTCCCTCCCTCTAAATAGGTTGTCAGCCAAACAGGTCTGCCAAACTGCTAGAGTCGACAAATGCGAATAAATTGCAACAAAAAATGGCTCATCAATTTCTTTTTAACCCCCTTGTTTTTCCATTTTTTTCAAATTTTAAGATTTTTTCCTGATTTTGACCTGACTTTACTGAATTGGTCGAAACTCTCTCGACTGCTGCGTAGATTCAAATTTGAGGATACCGTTGAAAAGAGTATTAAATTTGTCCCTCTTCGTCGTTTTCGGGTGGTTGGTCCAAGGCTAAAGCATGTTCCATGCTAACATGTTTTTTCAAAAATACCATAGAAGCTATGTGTCACACCCACGTGCAAAGATTCCTCAATTTATTTTTGACTATGCAAGTTTTTTTGGTATTAAGTCAACATCTCTTTGTCTCCTTCTTCTTCTTCTTCTTCTTCTCCGTAAATGACGCACATCTGTTACTCCCAGGTCTATGGACACTGTTGTTGGCAGGTCCTTCAGCCTCGAGTCCAACTCCGAGATGCTCCGGCCGTGGGCGGGGGAGCGGCGCTCGGTGTCCCTCAAGTCGTCGCCTCTGGTCAGCCCGAAACCCGCCTCCAGCGCCGCTCCGGCGCCTCCTCACCCGCCGGCGCCGGCGCCCGTCGACTCGCCGAGACATCACGAGCGGAGCATCTTCGCCGAGCTGAGGCGGAGCTCGGAGATCTTCAAGTCGATCCTCCTCAACCTCTCCATGAAGGAACAGGAGGTAATTTACTTTCCTTACCTTCTTTATAATTTATTCAGGGTGTAAACAACAAGTACACCGATTACCGAACTTCAGGGATCGATTATTTGACTCCTTCAATTAAAAAATCGACTTCGAATTTGAAAATTTGTTAAATTTCCTATACTTGTAGTGAAAAGTCTTATTACTCACAATAAATTGGCGAGAAATCACTCTGCAAAGCAAACTTTAAGAACTTTCGAAAAAAATATGTATTAAAAAAATTGAAGAACTTTCTAAAATTTTAAAAACTATACTGAAAAAAATTTATTAAAGCTTAAAAACTTTTGAAAAAAAACGCTGCAAATCATTGCTCAAAGGTTTATTATTTTCTGCATAGATCACCCTTCTGTATAAATCACTGGTTCTCCATCAATAGCACCTACCACCATGGAAGAGTACTTCCATTCAATTGGATTAAAAATGGCTTCGGAGCTCACTCAGCTGATCAGTGATCTGAACAGTAAAGAAGATCTCCTCGAATGCTGGAGACGCCTGGAAGAGCAATTCCATTCAATAGGATTGAAAATGGCTTCGGAGCTCACTCAGCTGATAAGTGATCTGAAGAGTGAAGAAGCCTTTGAGCAATGATTTGCAGCGTTTTTTACCCACCAACATTTTTTGACGTGATAACGTCTTATAAATTGGTTTACCGGGAGACACTTCAAGAAACTGCGTTACGCTCCGCTCACGGAGGGGGTGCAGCTCGGCGCTCCCTAAAGGCGGGCGGCCCCTCCCCTTCCCCGGCGCTCTCAAAAGCGGGAGCGCCCCGCTCCCCTTCCCTGGCACTCATTCCCCCCCCCACCCATGGGAAATACCTACTACCTACGGGAAATACCTACTCTGTGCAACTTGACAAAGAATTTTATTCTATCCTTCTTCCTACTATACGAATGAATATTAACATTAAAATTATTTTACCACTCAAAGTCGTTGTCACGTAAAACTTTCGCCCGTATACCGACTTTACAGGCAACAACACAGGGTTTTTTTTACCTACCTTTTTTGTTACCTACCAGCTAGGTACTACCTACCACACCATACTGCTTCACACCTTCACAATCAGGTTTATTAGAAAGAACTAAACGCTTCACACTCGATTGGAAAAATAGAAAGCTTCATATGGAAATTTGATTACTGGTTACGCAGAAGGCAAAACTGTATACAGTTTGTATACATACAAATCGAAGAAATGAACAGCGATCGCATTTTAGTCCGATAAAATTTGAACGGCGATTAGACCTCTTTTGCGATTCACACTCATGATTCTGTTTTATCGAAGGAAAACCTTCAAGTACTCGTAGGGACCGAACGGTTTGTCCTACAGAGCTCCGGGTGGTCTCAAAAATTTTTCAAAATTCACTACTATATAATATTGGTGAAAAAACGATACCTTTATTTCGAGAGTTTTCGAGCTAGGGCACTCTTGAAAATTTCAACCCTTAATTTTCACCCCTTAGAAGTGACCTACATCAACCAATAGCTTCGCGGCACAACCAGACCCCAAATGGAGCCCATATACCAAATCGGTCCAGTGTTGCTAAGAAAAGTGCCGCGTACGGCGTACGGCGGACGGACGGAAATTTTTTTATTCGATTTTCGTATTCTACGTACCTTGAAACGTAAAACATCAAATTTTGAGGGGGGGTTAAAATTTTTTTTTCTTGCTCGATTCCAAAGGCTTATTATTGAAAATATATATGTCGGCGGCATCGCCATTATCCAAATTAGGCGCTACAAGATATTTGAATTGGCTTCTCGATGGATCGAATGAACGCGAAGCCTATTCGTTTTATCCTCGAGACTCAATAATCGATTATTTTCGATATCAAACATAACCTTCTCAACATAATCTTCTCTGACCCGATCAGCTGGTCGTGAAGGGGCGCCATTTGCGCTCCTATCCAGCAAGGTTATTCTGTTTACATACCAAGTTTCTTGGTTTGTAAACAGAACGATGGTGATAATATTCTTTAAAAGCAATTATGTAATCGTTATTATTATGTCTCCCTTGTGGGTTAGATGTCTGACAAGAAATTCCATACTCAGTATGTGTCTTAAGATACGTCTCTGCGTTGGTTTAGACCCCTTTGAGCAGAGTGTTGTTGAGTTTGACGAAGATTTTCCTGACATATTTCTCGAAGATCTCGTGTAGTATCTTGTATTGAAGACGGATTTCATATCCCTGAACCAACTGAAGTGCTGCAAATCTTTGGATACGCACAACTTCGTTAATTCAGGGCATGTGAAATCCGTCTCATGCAAGGTACTCCCAGGTGGTGGTGTTTGGAAAGGTAAGTAATTCAAATGTTATCCAATTATTATTAGGTTAATTGAAATAATAACGATGTATGCCATGTTTTGGGCAAGTAGTAGATTCAACAACGGTCGTTTGATGAAAATATTGTTATGATAGCATCCCCTGCCTATTGCTAAGTCAACATTGTTATGAAACTTTGAAAAATCATGGGAAAAGATCTACTCATGATAGAAGAATCCAGTTGATACCAAAATTCTCAGTGAGGGCTCTATTTCCAATTAAAAATTATAATAAACCACTTTCCCGACTCTAGCACGCACCCTACTTTGAGCCATGAAGCAGTACCTATTGTATGAGCAATTTTTCAAAATTAGGTTCCATATATGTATATATTGACCTAAACGCTTACTCCGTTTTATGGTTCGAATATGGATAGATTAACATGCAATGGAGTCTACTTGAATTTTGAAATTCAGGAGATGAAGTGCATATTTACATCGATCATTTACTAATTGAACTTCAAAACAATCACGCAAATTAGTTCGAAATTATCTTCCTGGGAACTTCGTACAAATCAAAACACTTGGACACAAACAAAAACATTTCGTGAAGCCCGTCCAATGAGGGTAGGTATTCTATTATTACTACCTAACTACTGATGACTGAAGTAACGTAAGCACATTAAAATGTGATGTATTTTTATTCTTACTGGTGATGAAATGCCGAGAACAAACTAGTATTTGTTTGGAGTTTAGTTGTCGCCCTCTCAAATTGTGATTGATTCGAGCGAGCCACCTTGCTCTTCTTTTTTCTTATAGGTCTTTTGTCTTTTCACATTGGCTTCTAATGACTTTTGGTAAACCATACAACGAAATACTGCTCCCGTGACGGGAAGAGCAGCCAAACACCGGACAAATCGGCATGTCTTATGAAAAAATCTTTGTTTACAACGGTGGGAATTCAGTCAGTTCATCAAACATGGTTGTCAGGAACGCTGGGAATCAGCGACGCCAAAAGGCTGATATTCTTATTTTTTCGGAAAGTTCTCTTGTCTTTCCACACTGTTTCTAATCACTTTTGGCAAAACAAAAAATTAAATACCGCTTCCGGGACGAGAAGAGCAACTAATAACCGCATAAATTGGCATAATGAAAAACCGTCCATACAATCTTTGTTTACAACGGAGTCAACATGGCCACCTTTCAGCGAGATTCGAATAACCATTCGATTAGTCGAAGAATCGATACATCCATTCTGTGTGACGTCACACGGATAAAAGCAATTGAATCAGCTATCGATGCTGGACGAGTGTATCGATGTATCGAGAGGGGGACAGGCAGTTCCGGAGAACCCCGCGAAGTAATGTCGGTCGAGTAATGTTTGATAAGTTAAATTCAATCGTAATGCTATTGTAGAGCAATGCAAGTGGTGTGATAATGTCGAGTTATGATTAGTGAATACGCTCATTCCGTCATCAGAAGTGGTCGAACCAGGTGTGAGTTTTTATTTAGCATAAGAAGATGGAAACAACAAAAACCATGGAGTCTCCAAAGGCCATTCGAAATCAACAGGTGAAACAATCCAATTTTAAGCTCTGAATCCTGACAAATCTAATTGAAATGCGAACGAGTTTTGCTTTGCCTTGCACATGTACATTTTATTGCAAATTATCATCCAACATTGATAAAATTGTCGTATAAGAGACAAAACATAAGTACCTAACCTCTCTACTTGAAATCTGTTATGAGATTCATTCCCTTCCCATTTTGGAAAGTAAGCTCACATTCTCTTTTAATGTAACATCACATTGTATCCACCTAATGAACATTCAATCAATAACTTTGAGACATGTCTCCTGCCGAGGAGAACCTAGTCGTGAGGTTGTGGAAAGGCCGGGAAGGTAGGTTGCTTTCCAACGTTCCAGCGGCCAACTTGCGTTGTGGGAGCACACTCCTCTGTCACGTGACGTTTTGTAACCAATGGCCTTGCGTTTTGGCAGGACACACCTTTGTCACGTGCTTAGTAGGTCCAATCAAAACCTCTCTTCCTCGCAATAGTTCATGAATCTCCGTTTCTCTACCAATGAGACTCTCCGTTTCTTGCATTACCTTATCAGAAATATAACGATAGGTACGTTGTTTTTGTTGCCAGCTGAGATTTTACCGATTTGAATTACAGGAACTCCCTCCTCCCTGTAGCTATCATAATTGCGTTGAACCTGAATAATGCTGAGATTCTTCTGTTCATGTTCATGTAACTGCTGAATCGTATACTTGCATTTTATTTGGTGGTTTTTCGGCGATCCCGTCATAATGGCCAACCTTCCACTGCGATAAGAGTCGTGTTAGTTGGGTCCGTATTGCTCCTAATGTTCGAATTCGTCCGAAAAACTCGGTCATTGGCCACAACAAATTTGACATCATTTTTTTCTGCTCACATTCCTTTGAAAGTTTTTTTTTTTCTTCCAAAAATGGATTTTTCCGCGTGTGTTGACCTTGGATTTAGCCAAGCTATTTACAATAATATTGATTCAGAACTGTATTATACATGAGAAAGTAGTTCCGACTTACACCAGCTAATTATTTATCTGTGTGAATTAGGTACCTACTTAACTTTTATAAACCTGTCAACTGCATCTTCAAGTAAGATTGCTTGAAGCTGATGTTCCAGCAATGAAAAATTGCTCCCACCTCCATGATCAATTCTCCAATTTGAAAATTCATTTTAACTTTTTTTAAATTTTGCACTTTTGTATTTTTTTTTGTGTAAAATTGTTGACTAATTATTGTGCATCTAAGATTGTGATACTGATGTTAATTATTTTTATTTTTGGGAACTTAAAGGCATTACAAAGGTCAAATAAATTATAGGAAGATGTATGGTAGAAAAACAGACGTAGACAGTCTTATGTAAATCATTCAAAAAAGGTGTTAAATATGAAGCCACAGCCTAATATCCTGGAATTCCGAGACATTGTAAAGTTCAACAGACATCAGAATCTTCTTCAATGTATTCCCGAATGTTGATGTATCGAGGTCCCGATGACGCTGCAGCAGATAGTTTAAGAGTAGAGTTCCAACTTTTGTCGACTGAGAGGTCGAAAGACGGATAGCAGGCACATCAAGATTGTCCTATTTCTGGTGGGATACTTTCGATAAGTATAAATTTAAAATATTACTTATGCAGTGGATTTGTTGTACCTTGTAGTTGTTAAATTCCTACTAAATTTGTCGTCTCATCGTTCAATTTATTTCTGATATTGCGTAGATTGATCTTCAACTCCTGTTGTAAAAGTAATGAATTGGCAGTGTGTCTTTTTGGTAATTAATACTGATAGCACGTGCCAAAAACAGTAATTACGAGTGTTCGGCAATCAGCATGAAATTTCACGAAATCGGCTTTTCAGAAGTCAAGTCTAACTCGAAAAAATCACCAAATGAACTTGATTATTCTGTAATGACAAGCTGGCTCATTCGGCTGACAAGATTTTGAACAACAACTAAGTATGATTATTATTATGCTTATTATTTAAAAATTTTAAATTATTAATTGTTCTAAGTTTTTGTTCATTACTTACCTAGAACTACACAGACAAGTATTGCTTGCCTTCTAATGCCAAATATAGTATGGTTGCCCTAGTATAATGTTCCTGTGTAAGATTTTCGTATATTTTTAATGCGAATTAAAAATGATGTTTGAAGGTTGAAATAAGTAGCTAAACCTCGATATTGTGTAAGATTAACAGTTTAGATACATGCAAAAACATGTTCAACGTTCTGCTTAGATTTCGAGTCAACTCGAAATTTATTCAACTCTCTGTGAGAGATTTATTATACTCTCTGTTTGATATTTATTCAACTCTCTGTGAGAGACTTATTCAATTCTCTGTGTGAGTTTTATTAAATTCTCTGTGTGGGATTTATTCAATTTTCTGTGTGAGTTTTATTCAATTCTCTGTGTGAGTTTTATTCAATTATCTGTGTGAGTTTTATTAAATTCTCTGTGTGGGATTTATTCAATTTTCTGTGTGACTTTTTATTCAATTCTCTGTGAGAGATTTATTCAATTATCTGTGTGAGATTTATTCAACTCTCTATGTGAGATTTACAAAATTCTCTGTGTGAGATCCCCCGGATTATCTGTGTGAGATTTTAATTTTTCTCCATGTGAGATTTGTAAAAATTTCTCTGTGAGAATTAAACATATTTCTGAGTGATAATCTGTGTGAAATCTATTCTATGTGTGATTTATAAAATTGTCTGTGTGAGATTTACAAAAAAAAATTCTGTGAGATTTATAAAATTCTCTGTGTGACATTCCCAAAATTTTCTGTGTGAAATTCCAAAATTTTCTGTGTGAAATTCCCAAATTTTCTGTGTGAAGTTCCAGAATTTTCTGTGTGAGATTTACAAAAAAAATTCTGTGTGAGATTTATAAAATTTTCTGTGTGAGATTCCCAAAATTTTCTGTGTGAAATTCCAAAATTTTCTGTGTGAAATTCCCAAATTTTCTGTGTGAAGTTCCAAAATTTTCCGTGTGAGATTTACAAAAAATTCTGTGTGAGATTTATAAAATTTTCTGTGTGAGATTGCCAAATTTTCTGTGTGAAATTCCATAATTCTCTGTGTGCCAGTTAAAGTTTTCTCTAAGTGAGATTCCATAATTCTCTGTGTGCCAGTTAAAGTTTTCTCTAAGTGAGATTACATAATTCTCTGTGTACAGTTTTCTCTAAGTGAGATTCTGTAATTCTCTGAGTGTCAGTAACAATTTTCTTTGTCCGAGATCCGTAAATTCTTCATGACACTCGTTATTGCGACTGAAACAAAATTTTAATTTCATAGCAATATTTGTTCGCATAATGATTCCAGGCACAGTATAAGGTCGTTCAGCAACTACTAGCCCATGTTTTTGAAGGAACAATATCACTAATTGTCACTGTTTGCACTAAGTAACACTAGCTACACAGCACTATCAAATCATGTGGTTTGTTTCTTTTGAGGCGACGAATTTGTCATTCGTTGTCTGGTATGTACAGCATTTCTCAGTTCTCGATGAGTATCGTCATTCCTCATACATATACCATGGTGTTCTAGCCGTACGTCGTAGTGTTTTGTTTTGGTTGGTGACTCGTTTTGTATTCGATTTTTGATGTGCATAAACCCAGAGTTGTAATAGGTCCCGTGAGTCCATAAAATTCATAGATCAACATATTCATATTTAATATGTTGATGAGATTTTAACATGTTTAATGTTTTAGGGCTGGGGGTCAGTCTGTGAATTCCGACACGCAGATCTGCAACGCTTTTTTTTCTTAGTTACCACGGACCGATTTCTTAGTTACCACGTTATATCGGCTCCATTTGGGGTCTAGTTGTACCAAGATGGTCACTGATCAGCTGAGTGAGCTCCAAGGCCATTTTCTCTCCTGTTGAACGCAGGAAGCTGAAATTTGAGAAGCAGGGTCAATGGAGAATGCTGAAGGCGCCTGAGTGGTCACTGATCAGCTGAGTGATCGGCAATCTAATTTCTCCCTTGCGAGGGAAAAACATTAAACATGATTTAATGTTTTCCCTCGCAAGGGAGAAATTGAACAGTTTTTTCTTTTGTGGAGAGAAATTGGAAGTCGATCTTTTGTTTGTGTGCTTTATCTTCAATTATTCTATTTTTTTCTTCAATGTGATTTTTCCCATTTATTTTGGAAACAAGCGTGTGGTATCTTGATTGGTTTAATAATTAAATTGATTAGTTTAACAATTATTGTGGATTGTATTGTTGGAAATTTCTTATTGGTAAAGTTAATATGTACCTACTGGTTTAGATTCGTCTAGTTTAATCTAAACTTCTTTGACCAAATAGCTACCTGGTTGGTGGAGGTTTGTAGTTTTTGAGTTGAGTTGTATCTTCTACATCGTCTATAACGGATGGAATAGCAGAATGTAGATGTTTTCCAGACGTTGTTGCCGAAAGCAGTTCTTAATTAATAGTTGGACGTCGGAATAATTCTTCTTTCCAACAACATTAATCTGAGTGCACTCTGTGTGGGTATTTCAGTATTCTTTACTTGTGATTTCTACAATACTCTGTGCGAACTTTCAGCAATGCCATATTCGAGTTCTTTTCTTTTTTTTTTCTTATAATACGCTCTATTTGATATTACGAAATACTCTGTGTGAGACTTCAACAACATCCTATTTGAGCTTTGTGAGATATCAACTACAATCTGTGCGGGAATTTCACTTTCCAATTGAGATTTATAATCTTAGTGTAGTTTGCAGTTTTGTCTATGTGAGTTATATTTACGATTCTCTGTAAGGAATTTTCATAACATTCTGTAAAATTTCTGAAATTCTGTATAAGAAGTTCCAATTTTTTTCTACATTTAATATTGTTCACGGATTTCAACTTTTCTTTGTGAAATTTATACTTGAAGTTGCTCTACGTGAGACTTCTGGTTTCTCTATTTGATACTTATAGTTGCTCCACGTGAGACTTCTAGTTGCTCTATGTGATACTTATGGTTGCTCTACGTGTGACTTCTAGTTGCTCTATGTGATACTTATGGTTGCTCTACGTGAGACTTCTAGTTGCTCTATGTGATACTTATAGTTGCTCTATATGAGACTTATGGTTGCTCTACGTGAGACTACTAGTTGCTCTATGTGATACTTATGGTTGCTCTACGTGAGACTTCTAGTTGCTCTATGTGATACTTATGGTTGCTCCACGTGAGACTTCTAGTTGCTCTATGTGATACTTATGGTTGCTCCACGTGAGACTTCTAGTTGCTCTATGTGATACTTATGGTTGCTCTACGTGAGACTTCTAGTTGCTCTATGTGATACTTATAGTTGCTCTATATGAGACTTATGGTTGCTCTACGTGAGACTACTAGTTGCTCTATGTGATACTTATGGTTGCTCTACGTGAGACTTCTAGTTGCTCTATGGGATACTCATAGTTGCTCTATGTGAGACTTGAAGTTACTCTGAGTGAGACTGGTGGTTGTTCCTTGTGATATTAACAAGTCGTCTGTGTGACTAATACTGTGTGCTCAATTTGAGATTTCTACTTTGCTTCTTGTGAAGTTTTCAACCTCTCAGTGAGATTTCTGGTCTTATCTATGTGAGTTTTTCATTTTGTTTATTAGAAGTATCCAGTTTCTGTGATTGAGGCAACCCGTTTCCTTTGCAAGGGGTTTTGGTTTGCACAATCCAAATCCGTGCCAAGTTTTGCTTGCACTTGTTGTAATTTGATGCCCGTAAACTCGGGTTCTGTGTGATTTCACGATTATTTTTGTTTGTCAGGACAGCCGAGTGCTAGTTGGATGGCGGTGTCATGATAGCCAGTGTCGGCGGACAATAACTGTTGTTAGATTTCACTAATGACGTACCAAGCAATATTCTATTTTATGTTCCTCGAGTTTCGAGGAACCTGCTACTACTCATCCATTACTCTTGCTTTCCCAACTGCAGTCGAGGCGCCTGCATTGTCAGGGCTGGCCGTGTCGGCGGCATCGCCAGTATCCAAATTAGGCGCTACAAGATATTTGAATTGGCTTCTCGATGGATCGAATGAACGCGAAGCCTATTGAATCAGCTATCGATGCTGGACGAGTGTATCGATGTATCGAGAGGGGGACAGGCAGTTCCGGAGAACCCCGCGAAGTAATGTCGGTCGAGTAATGTTTGATAAGTTAAATTCAATCGTAATGCTATTGTAGAGCAATGCAAGTGGTGTGATAATGTCGAGTTATGATTAGTGAATACGCTCATTCCGTCATATATATTTTTTTTAAATTGGATAATTTAAAAACATTGAAAAATAAAAAACTTATGAACAAATTTGAAAAACATTGAAAAAATTGCCTAAACTCTTTGAAAAAGAGCAAAGAAATTGTAGGATCCTATGATCCTGTAATTTTTGTAGGATTGTAGAATCCTATAATCCTATGATTTTTGGAACATAAATTTTTAAAAAATCGAAAACGATTGAAAAAGCTCTAGGTATAAACTCTTGAAAAGAAATTTAAAAAGATGAATCAATTTGTAAAATTTTATAAACTTTTAAGAATAAAAAGTTAAGAAAAAGTGGCAGAACTTGAAGAAAAATTTCAAAAACTGAAAATAACTATAAAAACTATAAAATGTGGACGATTTAAAAATATTCAAAAACTCTATAAACTTATAGAACTAGTTGAAAGGGAATAAAAAAAAAACTGCATCAACTCATGAAAAAAGATTGAAAAAAACTTCATAGATGTTTGAAAAACCAATTGAAAATTTATGAACTTTCGAGAAAAAATATTGAAGAAAACATTTTAAAAATTTGAAAAAAAATTTATTAGTTTGGAAAAATTAAAATTGAAAGAGATTGAATAAACTTTATAAACTCTTAAAACAAGATTTTTAAAACCCTTGGTGTAAACTTGAAAAACAAATTTAAAGAACAGAAAAAATTTCACAAAAGTCTGTGAAATTGTACATTTTTAAAAAATGGAAAATTAAGAAAAGTTGGCAATATTTTATAAGTAAACTCAAAAAAAAAATATATATATACATTAAATCGTAATCACACGCTACCAGCTTTTCATTTAACACACTTTTCAAGCAAATTTTCAAGAAAAAAAAAATATTACAGATTGAAGAAATGGGGTTGGAGCCGCCAAGTCCCGCTTTAGAGCCGCAAATCGACGTAAACGAGCTTTTAGCGGCTCACGAGAGGCTGCGCTTTCAAGAAGAAGAATTTTACCCGAGTTCTTCTGAATCTTCTTCTTCTTGCGTGTCTTCCCTCAGCTCCTCCGACGATGACCTTGAGACTGAAGTCAATCCTGTAAGAGTCGATTATTTCTTTGATTTAATTAATTTTTATTGGTAAAAATTGAAGGACTTCAAATTTTTATTAATTAATTGAGTAGGTGCCGATCTGAGATAGTACGGTTTCTGATAGGAAAATATTTTTGTTTCACTACGACATACCCAAGTACATCCCCCTCAAAAGAAGAAAGATCCCTTTATTTCACTGAATTGAGTCTTTGCGTTGTTGCATGGAAGTACCCAAGCTTGATAGTGAGGGTTAATGAATTGAAATGAGTATGATTTCTCCCTCGATGTGAAAAACAATGAATCAAGGATATGTCTTCTTGAAACAATACAATTTTATACAGAGAATGCAAAAAACAGGTTTACCAAACTGCAGAAGTCGATTCTACTGCTAATTTTCTACCAAAAGTGGCTTCTAGACTTTCTTTAGAGGCTCTGTTTCTGAGTTTTTTCAATTTAAAGTTTTTTAACGTAATTTTGACCTTATTTTACTAAATTGGTCATAAGTCTCTTAATTTGTTGCGTAAATTCAAATTTGAGGATACCTTTGGAGAGAGCATTAAATTTCCTATCGGATGCCTGAACTTGTTTTTGAGTCAAGGTTTGAGACATGTAAAACACCTAAGAAAAGAAAATTGTACCTAATTTGGGAAACCGAGTTTTTTTTCAATGGAAAATTGAACTATGAGAACCAATATTTTTTCAAGATGAAAAAACAGTAAAAACTTCGCCAAAATCTCAGCTTTCCAACCGTCTAAACATGAGGGACTTATTACAGAAATTCGTGTTTTAAATTAATGTTCCGGCTAAGACGAACTGAGGTCTTTCAAGAGGCCTCGCTACTGTTAGATAATTCGAGTAATCGTTTCAAGTACGTTTTTGCCAAATGTTCATAACGATCGAAATAACGAGTTCATTTTGTACTTACCGATGGGGTCTAAATTTCCAAAAATGTGCCAAAAATGGCCAAAAGAGTGTTTTTAGGGTTTTTGTGGGTATTACCATCATAATCATGGTAATTATAGGTATATTTATTCCGATTCACAAGAGTTTGATTGTAATTTTAACGATTGTTGCTATGTGCCACACCCGCATAGGTAATATTCCGATTTTCTTAACCTTAGCTTTGAAGAATTCTTTGAAAATTCGCTCATGAACTCGCAATGTGTGAACGGACTCTTAATTTCAATTTTATCTTTTTTTATTTCACTTTTAGCGCCAAGAATCCGAAATCGAAGGGAATTCGAGGCTGAGGGTGAATCCTGGTATTTCCCCCGACAAATCCGTCGGTCTGGCAGACATCTACAGCCGGCCGTATCTGCTCACTCTGCCCGTCTTGTTCTTGGCGGTGGTCAGAGGGAACCCCACCATCGTGTATCTCCTTCTCAAGTACGGAGCAGCTGTTGATTTCCAGGTATGTCAAATCCCTTTATTCACACCTAACCCTAGAAAATAGATAGATTTTACTACAATTATATTGGAAAACCAAACTTGATAGTCTGTGTCATGATTTTGATAACAACTTCGAGTGATTGAAGACAATTTTCTTAGGTTTGAATAGATTTGAATCATAGGTTCGCAGTCATTATGCTGTCCTTTGAATCTTGTTGCTGCATACTTCGCATACCATTGATGGACCTGCTTATTGAACGCCGGTCCCGAGACTGACCTGTTCAAATTAACCTTGAGCAAGATATTACCACCGCAAATATTGGACTTGGGGTTTCACCCTAATATTTGACTTGGTAGAGCTATTGCTTGGGTATGATGGAAGTGGTGAGGCGATAGAAAGGGGTCTCCACCGTTGATAATTGAAAATGCGTTCAATCTGTTGTTCAAGAACAATATTAAGATCAATCGCTTCTGTGGTTAAGATATTCCGGGTAAATTGTCGGAGAAGTTGATTGTCGTAATGGCAATGCATGGCGGTGATTTGAAGGGCACTTTTGTCTTGACATTTCAAAATTTCGTGTCCAAAGCAAATGACCATCAGGGACGTGTGACTTATTTAAATCTTTCAGGTTTGCTCGGTTAAAATGGGCCTACCCCTGGATTAATTGACAGATGTGGCCAAAGGAGTGTCACCAACAGGCATTGCCTAAATCCTGCATTATGATTAGTTGAGGGGGCAGCATAGGTTAAAGGGGCGTAGTAAAGCCCACATATCGGTGAACACCTTCACAATACCTGTCATTCTTGCCAATATTTTACTAAAATAATTTTTTGATGCATTTTTTAAGTTATTTTATTAAGACTCTGGTAACCTACGATGTTTATTTTAGTGCCTCATAGGCTATACGTCAAATTTTCTAAAAAGTTAATTTTTGTTACCGAAGCTTCTGAAATTAATAGGCTAATTTTTTGTGCTTTTAACAGAGAAGAAAGATTGGTTTATTGGTGTTATTTTTGATTCGTTTTTAAAAGCTAATATTTAGTTAATTTTTAAAAGGTTTCAAAGTTACTTGTTAGTTTATTTTTTAAGCTAATTTTTAGCTTATTTTTAAAGGTAATTTTTAGTTAATTTTTAAACTAATTTTTAGCTTATTTTTTAAGGTAATTTTAAGCTTTTTTTAAGCTAATTTTTAGCTTATTTTTAGGCTAATTTTTAAGCTAATTTTTAGCTTATTTTTAAGGTAATTTTTAGGTTATTTTTTAAGCTAATTTTTAGCTTATTCTTAAGCTAATTTTTGGGCTTAATGGAGCACAAAAAATGGTTTATTGGTGTTATTTTGACTCGTTTCTTGTGTGTTTATTTTCCCTTATAAATATTTGTTTAAACTTAAAACTCCCCCCCCCCCCATGGGAAGGAATTTTAAATTTAAAAACGCCGAAATGTAGCTTAGGAGAAGGCTTTTCCGATAATAATTTGTATTATGAAAAGGCAATGCAATTTACAGTACTGTAAGTACTGTAATTTCAGTTTGAATGGAGAAATTGTCCCAAGTTAATCCGTCTGGCTGTAGTTAAAAGTAGTGGCGTCAGGTGAAAATATTCGTCAGGCAAACACCTTGACCAGTCTTAGAGGAATAAACAATAATGAAAAACACAGAAAATTATTACACAAAGGTTTATTATTTTTCTATATAGATCAAGCACCTGAAAAGAAGACTCCACTTCACACTCCATTCAAAGAAATAAAGAATTCCTTCATTAAGAAACTTGGTGGTTGCTAAGGAAGCGTAGGTAACCCATGGCTCATCTTCCAATTTTCTCTGCTTTCAAGGTCACAAAACAGCTACTCGATTGTTTGCCTTGGCTTATGCTGTTATAGTGGGGGTATAGCAATACTAGACCCCGCGCTGACTCCCCGATCGTCTTTTCTCAACCAAAACAGTCCCACAAAATTCATTTTTTTGAACTGCTTCAAGCAATTCTTGCCTTGCATCGCCGGTCCCTGCACTGGTTCGCGTATCATCCACAATCGATCGTAGTTACAGATCTCTACAACTTTCTGGTGTGCTGCGGATAGTATTCCAGGAAAAATACGTACTTATTCCATTCTCCTATTTCATCTGACTTCCTTGCTAACTTCCTTGAAATAGTCCCTAAATTTTATTAACATTTTTCAAAATCGGCCAGATATTACTTGCAAAAAATTGGAAATGTTGAAGAATGTCATCAAAAATTAATTTGTTCATTTTGCATATTTTAAGTAGGGCAAACAGTTCTTGCTATGTTTGCCTGAAGGAGACGCCACTGGTGAAAAGTTCGAATAAAAGAGAAAGTGAACAAAAATTATTCATTTTGAATGTTTGGTTGGTTTGGGGATACCTATGCTCAGAATGATGGTTCTCGATCGGGATCTGAATCTCGGGATTTGTGTTTTCTAGGACACCCACGGAAACACGCCTCTACATCTGGCAGTGGCCAGAGACAACGTCCCTTGGGATTGCGTTGTCGAGCTGGTAGAAAACGGAGCTCAGGTCTCTTTGGCAAATCGACGCGGCGTCACCGCTGCACACCTGGCGCCGTCCGGCCTCTTGACGACGCTCCAGCAAAACATGATAAACAACTCCTGGCCAGAGCCTGGGGCTTCTCCGGAGGCCGTCCTGAACATCCCGAAGGGGACTCCAGCGAGGATTCTGAAGAAGTTGAGAAGCAACAAGGGTGAGAGTGGGGAGGAGGGCAGCTACGCTTCTGGCGGTGAGCAGAGAGAGATCTCTTCTACTGGGTCCACCAGGTCCAGCCTCAACCGAAGCCCCGACCTCACCAAGGTTAGTAACTATTATTATATTAATCAAAACCACAAAATAGAAAAATTCAATAAATTGATTTATGCAATTTTTCGTAAATTACAACAGCCATTTAATTCAAATTCCCTAAATTTCTAGATTTCGAAATTCCTGGCTTTTGGAATACCTGGATCAGCAGAATTAATATTATTATATTAAATAACTCTTCGGGTGTTGACGGGTGAAGATTTTTACTCAGGTCGGTTGTTTTATGCTTTATTCTTTTTTCTCCCAACGTTTCGCGTTTATGAAAAAACGCATCTTCAGGGGTTTCCTACAGACAACAAAACAATATTAGGAAGGATAAGAAAATTAATCACCCATTATCGGTTTTCACATCCTAACTAACCTAAAAGCTACTATAATATACTACATACTTACATTAAATCTTCATTTCTAAGTGAAACAACGTCGGATGTACCGTAGATACATATTAGTCAGGGAGGTTTTTTTGGTAGGTACAATTATTCATACCTGTTGTGTGCAACAAAACCACAACTTTTTGTTGCACACAACAGGTATGAATAATTGTACCTACCAAAAAAACCTCCCTGACTAATATGTATCTACGGTACATCCGACGTTGTTTCACTTAGAAATGAAGATTTAATGTAAGTATGTAGTATATTATAGTAGCTTTTAGGTTAGTTAGGATGTGAAAACCGATAATGGGTGATTAATTTTCTTATCCTTCCTAATATTGTTTTGTTGTCTGTAGGAAACCCCTGAAGATGCGTTTTTTCATAAACGCGAAACGTTGGGAGAAAAAAGAATAAAGCATAAAACAACCGACCTGAGTAAAAATCTTCACCCGTCAACACCCGAAGAGTTATTTAATATAATAATTGAAATAAGAGGTCAACATGATAAACGTAAATCAAAAGAATTAATATTGTTTGTACTTGTTCTCCCTACTCCATCACAGTATACCTACCTGTAATTATGGATTCTGTGATTTTCGACCATTCATTTCGAATTCAACGTACTTCTGGAACGTACTCTGATTTAGGAAGACTCCAGAGACATCTGTCAGCATTTTTCGCTCCCTTTACTCCCAACACGACTCCAATGTTTTAGACGTTAAATATGGATTTCGTGATTTCAGCCTCTCAATTTAATTCCCCCAACAGTTCTAGATTTGATATACTGCGTGACTTTTTCCTCGCTTTTCAAGGCCGTTGACGTCCTGAATATTGAATACCCAAAGGCGGGCTCAACGGTCTTTTAGCCAACCAAGACTTCACGGGAGACCTACGAAAGAAAACAGAGAGGAAAAGCCTTGCATGATGTATCACCTAAGCCGGCAGGTTGCCAAGCAATATACTCGTAGCTTGTAGACAGGTATTCAACCGTCTCGCCTGTACTCTGCGTTGGAAAAATGGGGTTTTTTCCATACCTAAGCTCAATGTTTCGGAAAATGCATGCGTTGTATTGAAAAAGAAAGGAGAAAAGCGAGGTACGGTGCGGTTGACAGGGGAATATACTCGTACATATATGAGAAGGCTCGGGAATATTAAGTTACTCGGAATGCTTTTCAGTCTTCGAAACTTCGTTTTGACGGCAAAGAGAACGTATGGGACGGGTTTTATTGTTTTGCTTCCCCAAGTTATAACCATACGTTGGGTACGAGCTTGTTCAAACAAAAGTGTTACTTTTTTTCTGGATGACATCTCTACGAGGGGCTTTAGTGTAAAACAAACCAAATAGACGCTGATTTATGCGGGACCGTGGTATTAAGTATTCCTAGATGGGTTCGAACATAACTTTTTTTGCCCTTTTGTCATTTGGAGTATCTGAGTACTGAACTGTAGGTTGGAAATATGAAGTTACCCTGCTCTATTAATCGAGGTATCTCCTGCGCCTCTGCTTGAGTTGAGCATCTCAGCAGCTGTGCCCTGAGGTATCGCCACTCGAGTCCACCGAGTTTACGTTTTCTGGCAGTCATCTTTCTTATCCTCGTGTATTTCTTATCCGGAGTCCTGCGTCATGACGTCATGGCGCGTCTCCTCCGTCTTCCTCCCTCCCGGCACTCTGATTGGCTTGAGGTTCCTGCATTCTGATTGGCCGAGTTTCCTACATTCTGATCCAATTAAGGCTCTTGCAATTAAAGGTTCTTGCTTTCTGAATGGTTCGAGCATTTTGATTTTCACCGGCTCCTGCATTCTGATGGGCTGCAGCTTCCTGCGTTATGATTGGCCGGGACTTCTTGTTCAGTAACATCCTGAACGATTGGAGTTTATGCACTATGATTGGCTGAGAGTTCTACATCCTGATTGATTGAAGGTTTTTGCACTCTAATTTGCTGGAGGTTCCTGCATTTTGATTTGTTCAGGCTCCTGGATTCTGATAGTCTATGGGGGTTTGAACATGCCAGGTTCTACATCCTGATCGATTGGAGGTTTTTGCGCTCTAATTTGCTGGAGATTCCTGCATTATGATATGCTCAGGCTCCTGGATTCTGACAGGCTATGGTGGTTTGAATATGCCAAGTTCTACATCCTGATCAATTGAAGGGTTTTGCACTCTAAATTGCTGGAGGTTCCTGCATTTTGATTTGCTCAGGCGCCTGGATTCTGATTGGCTATGGAGGTTTGAACATGCCAGGTTCTACATCCCGATCGATTGAAGGTTTTTGCGCTCTAATTTGCTGGAGATTCCTGCATTATGATATGCTCAGGCTCCTGGATTCTGATAGGCTATGGTGGTTTGAATATTCCAAGGTCTACATCCTGATCGATTGAAGGTTTTCGCACTCTAATTTGCTGGAGGTTCCTGCATTTTGATTTGCTCAGGCGCCTGGATTCTGATTGGCTATGGAGGTTTGAACATGCCAGGTTCTACATCCTGATCGATTGAAGGTTTTTGCACTCTAATTTGCTGGAGGTTCCTGCATTTTGATTTGCTCAGGTTCCTGGATTCTGATAGGCTATGGTGGTTTGAATATGCCAAGCTCTACATCCTGATCGATTGAAGGTTTTTGCACTCTAATTTGCTGGAGGTTCCTGCATTTTGATTTGCTCAGGCTCCTGGATTCTGATTGTCTATGGTGGTTTGAATATGCCAAGGTCTACATCCTGATCGATTGAATGTTTTTGCGCTCTAATTTGCTGGAGATTCCTGCATTATGATATGCTCAGGCTCCTGGATTCTGATAGTCTATGGAGGTTTGAATATGCCAAGCTCTACATCCTGATCGATTGAAGGTTTTTGCACTCTAATTTGCTGGAGGTTCCTGCATTTTGATTTGCTCAGGCGCCTGGATTCTGATAGGCTATGGAGGTTTGAACATTGATCAAGTTCTGCATTGTGATCGATTGGTGTTCCTATTATCTGGCTAGATGTTCTTGCTCTCTGATTGTGTGGAGATTCCTTCATTAAGACTGGCCTACTCTCCAACATTCTGGTCGACCGGAGGTACTTCGTTTTCCTGAGAGAGTGACCATCTAGACCAATGGCCTCTGTCCTAGCCCGAAAACGGTTGAGGTCCACCTAATAAGTAGTCCATTACCTCGATTGCCGCACCTAAATTAGTCCACACGGCGGGTCGCTAATTTGCCATTTCAGGCCAGAGGAGGACCAGGGGGCACTGTGGTGAAGGGAGGTCGTGGATATACGATTTCGAGCATAAATTGAAATCTCTGCTTCCACACGTGGGGACGGCCCTTCGTTAGCACCGCCTCCACTAACTCATTAACGTGTTTCAATGAGGGGGTCAGCAATCGCCGGACGAAATCCATTATTTCCTCTGCGGAGGTGAAATTTAATATTAATGGTTGAATTCTCAAACTGAAGCAGCTCGTACAATTAAGCAGGTTGAAAACGTCATAATTGAACGGCACTCCTCGAAATGTTTTCCCTGATTACCACCAAATAAACCAAAAATAGTTCCCTCGGAGATGTTTTAACCCCTCTTTTTCAGGTATTTATCTTGTTCAAGTTATTTTTGTGTTATTAACCTGCTGCCCTCTTCTTTTCCTTTACCCTTTTCAATCTTAGTGCAGCAATATACTGGTATGTAAAGTTCTGCAATGATAAGCTTGGAAAAGACTTCACTTCAACTATATATTTCGGGAATACATCTTCAGGTTGTGAATATCCTCAGACTTATTGGATATCATTATTAGTAGCAACTAGTAGGCTGTGTTTAAATTTCTACGCTTTCAGCTGACTTCATTGCTTTCACATCAATTTGACTTCTATGAGATTCTGCCAATAATTTTTTGTGGTTTTGCTGGAACGAAATTTTGGCAAATATTTTTAATTGATAAAAATTGAAATTGAAGAAAAAAGTTGTATTTTTACTCATTGGAAACCCCTTAAATGGCAATAAAACGGTCAATGACGTTTCAAGACAATCGGTCCAAAAAAAACCACTTTCGAATCAAATCAAATATATTTTTATTGAAAAGGCCAAGAATGGCAATTCAATCGTCAATTAGACAAAATAAGAGGCAAATACAAAAATTAAGAAGGAATACATAACAAATGAATAACTGGTTGACTAGGAGTAAAAATCATTTATGCTGTAGAGTTCTGGATCAATTAATAAAAGCTTTACTCTACGTTCAAAAGAATCTACAGATAAGGAACGGAAACTGACGGGCAAATAATTAAAAAATCTGACACCATTCTGTAATGGGTCACAACGCACAGATGCAGAGAGGCGTACTGGAGTCGTTCGGTAATCACTGCAAGAACGCGTATTGTGGGAATGGATGTCTATTCCACCTAGGAGAACGCAAGAGTTTCTGAACACCAGACACAAGCATTTGTACACGTATATTGCTGGAATTGTAAGGCAATTTAGTTCTTTGAAACGGCCATGGAAACGGCCATGCTCTCCACGTAATCAAGGCCCAGCATTATTCTGATTGCCGATTTCTGCAGCTTGAAAATTACATCTTTCCCATCAGAACACCCCCAAAAACTAATACCATATCAAGCCCTGCTCATGAAGAGTGCAAAGAAAGCGTCGCGGATCACTGGAAGAGAAACGTAGCCTTGAAGGCGTCGAAGTGCGAAGTTGGTACATGCCAACTTATCAGCAAGCTGGTTGATGTGCGACTTCCAGGAGAGCCTATTGTCCATATGTAGTCTCAGAAAATTTATTGAGGTCACAGAACGTCCGTTGAGGGAAAAGATAAGATCCTGCGTTTTATCAACATTGAGATGAAGGGAGTTGGCATGACACCAGGACTTCACCAGCCGGTCCGCCCTTCCAATATATACCCATATACCCAACATACCTTCCAATATACCCATAATGGTATAATTTTTCTACTTTTTTAAGGATGGTAAGGACTGATCAAAGGGTCTCATACAACTTTTTACAATTTACAAACTAATACAAATTGTATTTGTATTAATTTCCACAGTTCTGTTTGTGTTCTACTAGTTGACAGAGGCTTCGGTAGACAGAATGCTTCTGTTCACCGGAGTTTCTATTGTTCTCGCAGACGCGTCTTTCGACTGGCAAGTCTGATTACGTCTTTGAATTGAACGAACTTTAATACACATAATCCGATAACAAGACCGAACTGCGATCAAAGTTAGACTCCAAGGCGACCTGTATGTGAATAACCCTTGCAGGCTCAGTGGAGGTGTAATGGGTTTTACATACATAATTGGACAGGAGCCGGCCGTGACATGACTTGATAATTCTCCCTGTTATATGGGATTAAGCGCTCAACCGTATGAACTCCCTCTTTTGTCCCCATCTTTCGCTCCTTCCACCAATTTCACGTGTGTAGTTGTGTATACACCGTTGACAATTGATAATTCATGATGATGGAAACAAATCAGTACGCTTAATTACTCATTTGGTTACGTATTCACCCGTTGGTAGTCATTAATTTCAATAGAGAGGGAAGTGATTATTTTGAATAAATAAACTTTGGAATCGAGAAAGGAATTTTTGAAGAAACAATTTTCTTAACCCCTCCTAAAAATTTCATGTTTTAAGGTACATACAAGCCAAAAATTGAATAAAAAAAATTTCCCACCAAACGCGGCACTTTTCTTAAGATTTTAAGTTAACAACCATGGACCGATTTTGATGAAATTTGGTATATGGGCTCCATTTGGAGTCTGAACCTCGGGAGGTTTGCGTTTGGGCCAATCACTGGAAAACTCGATGGGTTTGGGCCACTTCTTTCCACACACTTTCGGCCAAAATAAAATCTACTGTGAAAATTGAGCAAAAATTTGAACAGAGATACTTTGGACAGTGGTATACAGGGTGTCAACACTTTGGATGGGCTTAACTTCAGGGTTCGATTCTACAAGGTATTTCTAACAAAAAATGTCTCCTAGCAATTTTTCCCTAATCCACTCAAAATGCCTGTTTTTTCACTTCGAAGTTTTTTTCTCGTTTTCGACCTTAAGTCATTAAAACTTTTTAATTCGAAGTTTTCACTAAGAATCCCTGGCTATTTCGATGGGCACTTTTCGAAAAAAAAAACATGCTCAGATCGTCAGTTTTCCAACGGTTTATCAATTTGTCTTTTTAAAATTCAAATCGGAAGAGTAAATCAAGTTTGAATGCCAAAAAACGTGTGTTTTACAAGAAAATCCAGTGTTTTAAGCGGTGACTGGTCTCCCTTGATTTATAAATGACTTGACGAGTTTGGTATCATTTCCTATGTAATTTTTTACGCTGAATCCAATGGTCGTACTTCCAAATAATTCTGACTGCTAGAAAATGGAGTTTTTGAAGAAATCCTTCGTTTTTCAGGCATAAAATAAGCATTATTCGCAGATATGGTAGTGAGCATGAAGTAACACCTTTCTATTCAATAAAAGCATCAAATTTCTAGCTGATTGAGGTTTTTATTGGGTCGAAAGGTGTTACTTTATGGTCACTGCCATATCTACGATTAATGCGCATTTTATGTACAAAAAACGAAGGGTTTCTTGAAAAACTCTAATTTTTAGTAGTCAGAATTATTTGGAAGTACCACCATTGATTTCAGCGTAAAAAATTACATGGGAAATTACACCTAACTAGTCGAGTCAACTTGAGATCAAGGGTGACCAAAAACCGCTCAAAAAACACTGGATTTTGTTGTAAAACACATGTTTTTTGGCATTTAAACTTGATTTACTCTTCCAATTTGAATTTTAAAAAGAAAAATTGATAAACCGTTGGAAAACTGACAATTTGAGCATGTTTTTTCCGAAGAGTGCCCATCGAAATAGCCAGGGATTCAGAGTGAAATTTCGATTTGAAAAGAGTCATATTTCAAATATTTTGAAGTTTGCTATTTGACTTAATTTTTTAGAAAGGTTTTATAGCTAAAAAATTTTGGTTTTACACTGGGTAGCTTGGAAATTTAACGCTCCTTCAAACGATATCTTCAAATTTGAATTTACTCGTACTTGTTAATAACAGGAGTTATGACAGTTTTAATGACTTCGGGTCGAAAACACGAAAAAAAACTTCGAAGTGAAAAAACAGGCATTTTGAGCGGGTTAAGAGAAAATTGCTAAGAGTTATTTTTTGTTTGAAATACCTTGTAGAATTGAACCCTGAATTTATTCCCTTCTTAAGTGTAGACACTCATTTCCTCCCTGTGGAAACGATGTGAGTACCTTCTGTTACATCTAAAGTAGGTCTCATGCGTTTATTTCGACATTGGTGAAGGCATCCAGCCAGGAATCTTGAAGTCATTTCATGAACATCTATTATATTTTCAGGTTATTCAGTCCTTACGTATTGTTATTGTCGGTTTCAGGACGGCCTGGAAGGGAAGAAGAGAGAAAGCGAAAACCGGAAATCCCGCGGAAAGCGGAAATGGAGGGACTCGACGAGGGAGAGACAAGCGTCATCAGTTTCCGGTGAGTCGAATTTTTCATTCTTACCCGAACACGCACAGTCGAGGTATTTTTGTAAAAACTACGTATCGCTCGTATCACTTCTAGATGGGATATTCGTGCATTTAGTAGGAATACGGAGGCAGTGAAAATGCGAGTTTATTTTTTTGGGGAGCTCGAACAGGGAAGATATCAGTAGACGGTATTGTGTATTCCTTCCCCGTGAGAAATTCGTGCACTGAGTAGGAATGCCGAGGCTGTTATAAGAGTTTCTGCATTCTTTTGGGAACATGCTCAGAGTAGATATAAGTAATAGTGTATTCCTTGCATCGAAAAATATGTATTTCTTGCTTGAAAATAATTGCATCGAGTAGGAATACAAAGGGACTGTTGAGTTGACATTTTCTGCTCCGAAGTGAATATATAAAAAAAATTTACAAGCTTTTTTTAAATCACCTTTTCAGCAAGGTAGGGGTAGAAAAAATCAAAGTGAAACTAACGAAATAATGTTCATATGAATACAACGGAACGGAGTTCCTAGTTCAAAAGTAACAATTTTGATGAAATTCTCAGCATTACCAAGTACTTTTCTATCAACCAACTGATATCAAACTCTAATAAGTAATTTAGAAATGTTTAAATCTCAATAGAAATGTCAGACAAGGTGTCCAGGTATTCCCTAGGATTTCCCCAAGACCTGAAATTGGGGGGGGGGGGGGGGCGCAGGGCCTTCATAAGCTTTCTATTACATCTCAAAAACTCTGCTTTGTATTCTATAACTTGTTAAACCTTTTACTACTGTTTGAGCTGCTTCCTTGCTTTGCAAGGAACTTCATCTCCTCAGTGCCAGTTTTTCCTCTTCGTGGAAAGTAAGCGCTCCTGGCTATTATTAACGCTGTTCTTCTCCTTCAGAGAAGGTATGCGCTCCCATTTCGATGTTGTGGCTGTTTTCCTCCTACAGTGAAAGTAACTTCTTCCATTTTGCTAAATACAGCGTATCTGGGTTCTTATTACGAGAATTTCGAGCTCCTGTATAGGTAAAGCTGTTCTCTCTTCAGGAAGTAGTGACACGTGGTCCATTTTTGTTATAGTTTATATTTTGTAGGCATTCACATTTAGTCGTAAGTATGGAGTCATTAACGTAATTTTAATAAAGTTTATGAACAAAAAGTTGTAACAATATTCAATAGATTCGATTTTTCGAATTACGCATTTGAGGAAGCAGATATTGGGGAAGAAGAAAAGACAAAGGTACCTATGAAAGAAAGAGCAGATAAATTACAAAATGGCGTCGTTAATACCAAAACTGGGCTACTTGAGGGTGGTTGCTACTGGTGTCTTTGCCTTAATTGCCTATTGTTACTCTATAGCCGTACGCCCCGTTTTTCATCGCCCGACCTGACATCTGAGACTAAAAGAACTTGAAAGGAGGAAGTGAAAGAAAAAAGAGAGGACGTAACAACGGGAATAACAATGTGGGAAACGAGCTTAGAGACCTAACTGCCACGTCGGGCCTGGGGGGACCCGTGTAACAACGCTTTCCGTGCCGCCAGCTCAGGGAAATGCTGAAGAACAAATACGGGGAGGGATTCCCAATACGGCACGAGGAAAAAGGATCGGAGTGAAACCGTTTCGTGTTGAAACATGTTTGGTAGACGTGGTGCTACACGTCTGTAAGTAGGATCGCGCTACACCATTATACTGAGTGGATTTCAAAGACTTGATCGACGATGTTGGAACAACTGAAGGGTGAGTTTTGTTCGGAGGAAGAAACTGTCGTGGAAACGGATAAAGTGAGATTGAGGCAGTGGATTGATTGGATCTTGCATACCGGCTTTGCTTGTACGAACTTCTTGGTTTATCAGTGTAGTAGCGATTATCCCTAGAGTTGTAAACTTCCCTGACACATAGTTATTAGTAGACTACGTAAAAATAACGTGTGAAACTGAAAAAAATATTTTCAACACAAAATGGTCATATTTTTAATTCATTCAACAAAAAACGAACAAAAACTCATTCTTCTTAGTATTTACAGATACATGTTGAGTACCTATATAAAATAATGTTTTCCAAAGAAAAGCTATGAATACCAGAATTATAGGTATCACATAAATGTTCTTATATCACATCCAAAACTCGATTTTTACTCTGGAAAATATATTGTAGGTACTCGATAAAATAAATGTTTTGAAATGAATATATTATGCTTGAAATATTCTGAAAGAAAAGATGAATGAAAATTTGAAGAAAAAAAAAGTGAAATCTCTTGCTATTTTGAGATGTGGAGAAAAGGTGTGCTTCATTCTCTAATTTTTCATAATATAAATATTATAGAAAAATGCTGCAAATTATTTCACAAAGGTTTATTATTTGCCTGTATAGATCCCTCCCTGCCAACCATAGGTACCTACTACCTATTAGGGCATTTTTGAAAATTTCAACCCTAACCACCAACCAAAGGGGAATGAAGGGTTGAAAATTTCAAAAATGCCCTAGTAGGTAGTAGGTATTTATGGTTGGCAGGGAGGGATCTATGGTTGGGGACAGGAAAATAATAAACCTTTGTGAAATAATTTGCAGCGTTTTGGTTTATTATTTTCAATAATGAACCTTTGGAATCGACCAAGAAAAAAAAAATTTTAACACCCCCTCAAAATTGGTTTACGTTTCAAGGTACGTAGAATCCAAAAATCGAATAAAAATTTGGCCGTCCGTCCGCCGTCCGCCGTACGAGGCACTTTTGCCACTTAGCATTGACCGATTTTGATGAAATTTGGTATGTAGGCTCCGTTTGGGGTCTAGTTGTGCCCCGAAGATTTTGGTTGATTTAGGTCACTTCTAAGGGTTCCAAAATCAATTTTGAAATTTTCAAAACGCCCTAACTCAAAAAATTTCGATATAAAGGTATTGTTTTTCCTTCAATTTAAGATTCTATAGAATTTTTAGAATTTTTTGAGACCACCCGGAGCTCTGTAGGACAAACCGTTCGCTCACTACGAGAATTTCATGTTTGGACGTACGATAAATCAGAAACACGAGTGTGAATCGCAAAAGAGGCCTAATCTCCGTTCAAATTATTAATTTTCAGCAAATAGTAGACTACGTATCTTTGACGTGTAGGCGTTATGGAAAACCAAGATCCTGACGGGAAGAAGTGGAGATGTGGTCGTGACACCACAAAGTTCATTTCACTGCGAGGTACAATTTCCCTTAGTGCCAGAAGGTCCCCCTCAGCTTTATCATCCATCTGCATGCTATAAAGTTAATTATTTCTACTGAGGGTTTGACTTCAGATGCTACTCCTGTCCGCAGATCGCGATATTGCGCATTTCCAGTTGACTCCGAGGCTCTACGTTCATACTCTCTACCAATGCTAGCCGATATCATTCCCTAAAATGATATTCCGATTCCTAGAATAATGGCTCATTACACCAAACTCTTTAATTTCTTCAAGAAATTTTCGAGCTATAATCGTCAAGAAGGTCAATAATAGTTTTGTTAAATTTGAGTTTTTCCGAAGTTCATAAAAAATTTAAAATGTGGAAGATGGATGGACATAGCTTTTTTGTGCTTTAATGTATCGATATGTACAGGTAACGTGATATTCAGGTGACCATGTAAGCCAAAATAACACTTTTTGACATTTTCATGTCTTTGCCCTGGCACATAGCACAAAAAACTGTCACGAAATTGCGTAACGAAATTGTGTTACAGTGCCTTTATAATGATTTCCGCTTACAACGACCCCGTTGTTATGTTTGTTCCTTTTCTACACTTTTTAACCCACAAAAATCGTTCACCACTCGTTGGAAAGCTCTCAATTTAACGAACATTTTCATGTTCTCCATAACATATTGACTATACGAATAGCGGAGCTATTGGCATAACTGTTCTCATATTTTGTTTAACTAATGATCGTGAGTGTAGAAGATAACTAATCCGGAATCGTCTATTTTATTGAAATTAGGTACCTACCTCTTAATATTAATAATTGTGTCAATTTGTAACATAATATATCTACACTCTTTCGTAGTACCTATTTTTTTTTTTTTTTTTTTTTTTTAATGAATCTCCCCTCAAAGACTGAAGGTCTATTTGACGGAGGGGGCACGCCATAAAACTAAATAAATAAATAAATAAAATATAATGGGGAGGACGCCCAGGACTCACCCGACGCCGGCCCTAGGGATGAGGGATGATGAGGAAGGTGGGGGTGGGAGAGAGGGATGAAGGGAAGTGCCTCTATAAAATGACCACCAGTTTAAATATGAGCCGAGCAGTACGCGTCTGGTGACACCACGGAGTACGCCTACTGAGATGCCCAACTCGCGCAACTCCGTGGCACTTTTCCCGCACCACACTCCGCGCCACGACAAGGTCGCAGCCATAACCCTGATGTTGTTGGGTTCCACTCCTTTTAGCTCTGACACTGCTTGCCGTAAATCATCTCTATCATACTTTCTTATCTTAGCCCGCCAGGTCTGCTCCATGTCCATGCTGCCATTAACAACCTGGACATCCAGGATAATGCAAGACCTGTCGGGCTTGACGGCAACAATGTCAGGCTTCTTGCCCTGGTCACTTGGCATGTGGTATAATCTCTCCCTTTCAACATCCCAGCCGCTGGATGACAGGGCACCTGCTATCTGCTTGGCGACTGCATCATGACGTAGGATGCAGCCCCCATGAGTTCGTGGACACTGCTGCACTACATGATACAGGTGTTCATTTCCACTCCGACAGGCACGGCAAAGGGTATCTGTCATCCCACGACTACCTCTTGAACACCGTACCGCTGTTGGCAGTGTTGCCACACGGACGGCGTGGAAGTTCCGGTAGTCGCGGGCCCCAATGCCCTCCGAAGCCCAATCCACCCATTGGGATGAGATAAGGCTTTCGGAGCACTGCCGGAGTTCTTTACCATCTACTGACTCATGCAGCGCAGCAGCGAACTCAGCAGACGAACTGGGTTTTGGAGCAGATGGTGTTGCTCGGTCGCACCATGCTAACTGCTGCCTGACAAAATCAAGACCAGCAGCAACACGGGCGACCTCCCAGCTCGACCCCTGAAGGGCTAGCAGGCGCCGGCGGCGCAGAGAAGGGATACATGCGGAGAGAGACACAAT
Source organism: Apolygus lucorum (assembly GCA_009739505.2). NCBI lineage: Eukaryota > Metazoa > Arthropoda > Insecta > Hemiptera > Miridae > Apolygus > Apolygus lucorum. The sequence goes on from CM019173.2 coordinate 35,929,413, forward strand.
GCCAAGCCCACCGGATTTGACCGGTGCATGGATATAGGCACTTGGGACACCAGGTGGGAACCTCAGCCAAGAGCGCACAGCAGAGCGGACTTCTCGATCTAATTCTTGCAGCCTCCCCGCCGTAAGCCTGCCAAAGACTAACCCATAGGTTAGCTTCGGCAGTAAGTACGTGCGGAGGAGGCGCAGCCTCTGCTGTGGCTTCAGTGGAGCCTTGGTAACGCGGGCTAGCGCTCTACCAAGGTCCACACGGCTGGCAGTGATGGTGGCCACCCCCATGAAGTCGACTCCAAGGTACCGCCAGACCTCCAACACAGATCGAGAAGGAATGGGGGCTTGTCCTATGACAAAACCCCCATCCACAACCTTCACTTTGTGTTGGCGACCCGACAGGACCAAGGAGACCGACCCACATTTATCGGGGTTGACCACAAGTCCACACCTGGATAGCTGCTTAGCAAATGCATTGAGGGCAATCTGCAAGCCCTCGCGGGTTTCTGCGAGTAGGATAACATCATCGGCAAAGGCCAATGCTCCTACTTGCACCCCAGGGGCGAGATCAAACCCTACTTCTGTGGGCAGCTTACCCAAGGCCGTATCCACGACCAGGTTAAAGAGGAGTGGTGATAGGGGATCCCCCTGGCGTACCCCGCGCCCGATCACCATATCCCTTGACACCTCACCTCCTGCCTCGAGGACCGTCACGCCTTCGCGGTACAGACAAGCCACATACTCAATTAATCGAGATGGGGCCCCGACACCACGAAGGCAATCGGTCAGGGCAAGGTGACTGACTGTGTCAAAGGCCTTAGCGACGTCCAGAGCGGCGAGATGGAGTTGCCGGCGTTTAATACGGGCCAGCGAGATGACAGTTTGGAGAACCGTAAGGTTCTCTGCTGTGCCATCTGCTGGCCGAAACGCTCTCTGGACGTCACCAATGACACCAGCCACCTGGAGGCGAGATGCCAGTACTTTTTGGAAGTGGCGGAAGTCTACCGAGGATACAGAGATCGGTCGATAGCCTCCAGGCCCACTTCCCCCTTTCTTGGGAATAAATACGGTTCGGGTACGGGTTAACGCTTTCGGGGGTCTTCCCGCGAGCATGAGCAGGTTGAGGATGAGCAGCTTAATCGTATTTGGTGCTTTATTCCAGCGACGGGCAGAAATACCATCCGGTCCAGGGGATGTGGAGTTCTTGACACGGCACTTGTGTGCCTCGTCAAGTAGCACCGGCAAACACAAAATGCTGCGTAAGGAATCCCTGGTGGAGACTGGGGGAACCACTCGCTCCCCAGGGTTGTGGCTGGGAGCACTCAAAAGTGGCTCCCAGAAATCCACAAACTCCTGAAGAGGGGGCTGAACTTGATCTTCCCCAGGCTCTTCCAGTACCTCCGCAGCTACACGCGCCGGATGCTTCCTCCACAAACTCTGAACCCGGTGGTACTCCCGCCGTCTTGCTTGCTTAGCTGCTCTGCGACCTCCACGCAACACCACTCTGGGAGGAGGTCACATCCCCAACCCGCGGGAAGATTCTCCCTAGATAGGCTGCAACCTCGTCCTCCAGGTTGTCCAGCCCTTCAGCAGCTTTCTTGGGAATAAATACGTTTCGGGTACGGGTTAACGCTTTCGGGGGTCTTCCGGCAAGGATGAGCAGGTTGAGGATGAGCAGCTTAATCGTATTTGGTGCTTTATTCCAGCGACGGGCGGAAACACCATCCGGTCCAGCGGATGTGGAGTTCTTGACACGGCACTTGTGTGCCTTGTCAAGTAGCACCCGCGAACACAAGATACTGCGTAAGGAATCCCTGGTGGAGACTGGGGGAACCACTCGCTCTCCAGGGTTGTGGCTGGGAGCACTCAAAAGTGGCTCCCAGAAATCCACAAACTCCTGAAGAGGGGGCTGAACTTGATCTTCCCCAGGCTCCTCCAGTACCTCCGCAGCCACACGCGCCGGATGCTTCCTCCACAAACTCTGAACCCGGTGGTACTCCCGCCGTCTTGCTTGCTTAGCTGCTCTGCGACCTCCACGCAACACCACTCTGGGAGGAGGTCCCCCCTGGTGCTGCGTCACGGTCGCATCCCCAACCCGCGGGAAGATTCTCCCTAGATAGGCTGCAACCTTGTCTTCCAGGTTGTCCAGCCCTTCAGCAGCCCGCCTCGCCAGATCCTGCAGGTAGGTGCTTTCATAGCCTTCAATACGACCTACCTGCCCCCCGAGCCTCAAGACTTCGGTCTTCAAATCGGCGAGAAGACCGGAGGTCCCGGGGGATGGATACTGAATGGCGGACTGCTGGTCCACACCAGCAATAGGAGACATCTTTACATGGTACCTACCTCTCCTATTATCTGTTGGTAGTTGAGATTTGGTATGTAGCCTCTGCAGTTTACCCTGGCACATAGCAACAAAAAACATCACGAAATTGTGTCAATTTGTAACATAATATATCTACACTCTTTCGTAGTAAGAAGACAGTGCCACCTATAATAGTATTCGACTTAGATATTATTATGTTAATGATTCGTTTCACATTCTGACAACAACGGAGGGTGGGTTATAAAATCCTATAGTGAGGTAAAAAGCAATAGGTAAAGACATGAAAATGTCCCAATGCGTAGCAGACTCGTATGCAAGCGTTTTTATTTAGTTTTGCAACTTGCCTGCTCAGATGATATTAATCAGTTAATTGCCACGGTTACTTTCCTTTCCACCATCAGGTACCAAAGGAGGGAAGTCAAGAGTGAAGTTTTTCATGATTTCCAATCGAGTGTGAAGCGTTTAGTTCTTTCTTATAAAGAGTGAGTTTCTCTTGCTTTTACCCAAATCAATTCGAATTTCAGCAAAATCGGGCAAGAATATACCCGAAGGAATGAATTGATATTAATTACAAATCACGTCTGCACACGCTACTAGTAGTCTGATGATGAAATTTAAAGAGCACCAACTGAGCAAAAATTCTCAAATTCCATCATAATCAGACAAAAATTTCGAACAGATATTGAATACGAGAAATTGACGAAAGAACGAACTTTGATATAACATACTCGGAAATCAAAATTCCTTCCAAGTACAATATACCCAGACTAGCTGAATGCTATTTTATTCTTACTATCACAATGTAACACGCTTTTATTTCTTTGGAGTCTACCAAAAATTGTTGAAAATTCCCCGAAGTGTACTCATCGAACACAATCAGATATCAGTCCGTCGAGTTTGGTTGAACTTGCTACGACGATAGCACGGATGGGATTGAAAGATACGCCCCGAGGCACAAATACAATTGATGAGTTGGGGTAAATCATTGTTCCCCAATCCCGTACAACCTCCGGAGTCACATTTCCCGATATCAGTTCTTCTGGGCGGAGGTAAAGAAAGAAACCTAGAAGAAAAAAAAGCGGTGCCCCAAAGGTGATTCTTCCTTCGATCAATCCCTCCCGGCTATCGCTCCAACAACAAATATCTTCAAAGAAAATCGAAGATAGAGCGGAAAAAAAGGCGGTCCCCCACGAGCCGAAATCATGCTGGTCACGTAGGGGGAAAACGGCCCCGGCGAGAGGTCTCAAATGAAAGCGTTCCAGGCAACAGAAGGGAGCAATTTTCTCTACTTCGACACCCCCTCTTCTCCCAGAGAGATTTCAAGATTCCCTGAAGACCGAGCTGCTGAGGATTCTCACCAATAAACCACCTAAGATGATTTATGTAGTGCGGTAGCCATTCTGACAAGGTCATGAGAGCGTGTTATCTGCTACGATACTTCAAGAACTTATCTGAAAGATGTCAAGATTTTCCAAAGACTGACATATTGAAGTTTTTCACAAATAAACCAGCTTAGATTATGTGAAGTACTTATGGATATCGTTCCGATGCATTGCTTCGTGAATGAATGAATAAATATGTTTCACTCGTATTTGTCGTGAACAATAAATTTGCATAACAATGGTCAAAAATACTTAGAGCCTAAAAATAACAATAAAACAATGTGATACAAGAAACGGTGAATACAAATTTGTGAATAAAATGAAAGGGCATGCAAATATAAAAATTAAAAATAACTAAAAAGCCACCCATGCACAAAGGCAGCAAATGATTCTTGTTACAATAAACAGCCAGTCTGATTGATTTAGTTTTTGGACGTCCTTCAGTTTGCACTGAGAAAACACTTTGTATTTGAGTACCCAAATTCGGATGCCACATCCAAAGAGAATCCGTAGGAAAGGATCTGTCCTTATCTCTGGATGTGGCAGCTACACTTAGATGTGGCTCGCAATGGTTTTGATCTGAGATCCAAAGAGGTTAGGTGATTCCTTTGGGTGTGAGATCAAAATTTCAAGTCTGTTACCAAAACTTTAACTCCACCGCTCCAACCGGAATGAGTCCCACATCCAGTAGTGTTCTCTCAGTGTGGGCGTCCTTATGCGACTAATCTGGGGTGAATGAGGACAGAAAAAAAATATTTCGCTTCCAATTTGATTTTCTCTGAATTTAAAAAAATGCCAAGTGGGTGTGGTACATAGTTACCTCGTAACAATAACCCGATTTTGTAGATGTTCCGATGAATTGTAGATAATTTCAAACATCAATGCTAGGATTACCTAATATCCTAATATGTCTAATTTCTACTATCCTGATCGCTTAGTCACTGGAAATTTTATCGAATTCGGATCGGAAATGTAGAAATTATGGCTGTTACAAGGAAATTCACGTTCTGCGATGCGCACTGACTACTCTAAGTCCGGGGACGATGGTTTTCTTAGAGGTTTTCATTGTGACACACATTGGTTTTGGTGTGAAATCCAAAGAGGTTAGGTGATTCCTTTGGGTGTGAGATCCGATTGAGAAGTCTGTTATCAAAACTTGAGTTCGTCCACATCTAAGAGCGCCGCTCCAACCGGAATTAGAGTCCCACATCCAGTTTGGGAGTCTCTCAGTGTGGGCGTCCTTATGCGTCTAATCTGGGGTGAATGAGGACAGAAAAAAAATATTTTGCTTCCAATTTGATTTTCTCAGCTCCACCACGGGATGAGATGGTAGTGATGGTGAGATCGTTTCTCAGTGGGAAGTCGACCCGTAATTTCAAATTTCGCAGTAGGTACCAAGTAGGAATTTGAAAAAATTGCCAAGTGGGTATGGCCCATAGTTCCCTCGTAACAATAACCCGATTTTGTAGATAGTCCGATGAATTGTAGCTAATCTCAAACATCAATGCACGGATTAACTAGTATCCTAATATTTCTAATTCCTACTATCCTAATCGCTTAGTCACTGGAAATTTTATCGAATTCGGATCGAAAATGTAGAAATTATGGCTGTTACAAGGAAATTCACATTCTGCGCATGCGCAGTGACTACTCCGGGGGCGATGGTTTTCATAGAGGACCATCTTAACGCCAACCCGCTCAACCACTGAACATTTCATCGATTTCGGATGGGACACGTAGAAGTTATGGCTGTTACAATAAACTAGTGGCTACTATCAGTCCTGGAGTGATGATTTTCGTAGGGGACCATCCACACCCCAACCCGCACAATTCCTAAAAATTTCATCAAAGTCGTACGATAACTTCGTATAGTTTTGCCCTTCACAAGTATTTCATGAAGTACAGACAGACACGGAACCGAAATGAGGAATTTCACCATGTCGGAATTTCCTATTTTTGACCCCAAAATCGGATTCAGCACCTCTAAAAACCCCCTAAGGCAAACTTTCAGCCCGAACTTCCTAATTTACGAATAAACAAAACAGTGTAGAAAATACGAATGTTTAAAAAAACCGGGAAAATGACGTCATGCTGGAATAGGTCATTTATGGCCGCTTGAAGCGCTGAGATCGAGAAATCCATAGTCCCCAGATGCAAAATTTCATGAAACAGTAAAGTTCGAAATCGAAAAACTGAAGAAAAAAATAGAAAAAGCGAGATGGGGAAAATTAGGTTTCCTCTGTTTTTGTTTGATAACTTTCCTCTTAAAAAACACGATTTCGTCGTCCCAATGGGCAACACTGGGAGGAGACGGCGATCCGAAACAGCCCAATCAGCGAGCGTTCCCGCTGCACGTCTGTTTTCCCGGTTAGTTTTGAAATTAAAAATGTTGATTGTCTCCCAAAAATAACAGGAGACTCATTTTCCGAAATCAGCCCGATTTTCATCTATCCCACACCATTAACTATTCAGGAAAAATGCAAACAGAAATCGGTGAAATTCCTCATTGTTCAGGAAGGCCTGAAACGTAAAAAGGGGGTGGAAATTTTGATTTTGGAGAACTTTTTTTTTTCAGCCTTGAAAAGTGAGAACAAAGCACTTTAACACATCCGGGCGAATTAAAATAAATACCTCGAAATCGATCCTTTGCATCTTCACCTACAAACGAAACTTCACATGCCCACCCGTGGAAATGGATTCAACTGCTCTAGAATTAAAAACGCACGTCAAGTACCTGGGTTTGACCATGGACCAACGTCTCTCATGGAAAAACCACATCAATGACATAGCTGCCAAAGTACGCCATAGGACCGCTCACCTAAAACCACTCCTCGCTAACAAAAACCTTAGTATAAAAAATAAGCTCTTGATCTATAACTCTATGATTAAATCTATCTGGTGCTATGGAGCGGGCCTATGGTTGTCCGTCTCTGACACGCCAATAAACAGAGTTCAAGTACTCCAGAACCGTGTCCTCCGCATGATCACCGGCGCGGACTGGTACGTCAGAAATGAAGAGCTTCACAAGGATCTGGAAGTACCAACTTTGAGAGACCACTTAATCGCCACGAACCACTCATCATACCGAAAGGCATCGTCTCACCCAAATCTACTTGTGAGCAGCATTCCGCAAGACCGACCTCTTCCCAGACATCTAGGACGCCTCAAACGGAAATATCATTCCGACTTCTCCGAGGAATTCAATTAATCAAATTAAATAATGTTCTTATTACCCGTTTCAAACCGTGCATTCACTATTCGGAATTTAGTACAGTTGTTGAGTAGTCATAGATTTTTCAATACTAGGTAGTTGTTGAACCGATCCTAGTACTTATCTAAAACGTCTGCCAAGTTGGGTGGGCAGTATAGCTTCCTCACCCATTGTAACATGGACGTATAGAATCAGTTGGCGAAAAACAGGAGAGGAAATGGCCTTGGAGCTCACTCAGCTGATCAGTGACCACTCAGGCACCTTCAGCATTCTCCATTGACCCTGCCTCTCAAATTTCAGCTTCCTGCGTTCAACAGGAGAGAAAATGGCCTTGGAGCTCACTCAGCTGATCCGAAGGTGCTGAAATTTATAGGGGACCGTCTAGGACCTAACCCGCACAATCCCTGAAAATTTCATCAAAATCGGACCACAGGTTAGTATAGTTTTGCCCGGGACAAGGATTGACCACAGACAGACAGACAGACCGACAGACAGACAGACAGACAGACAGACACGGAACCAAAATTGTTCGGGAAGCTCTAAAACGCAAAAAGCAAGTGGAAATTTTGATTTTGGAGGACATTTTTTTTTTTCACTTCTTTCACGAATACAAAGCTTCCCTACCTTCGGTAGTGAGGAAGCAAAATCCAATTTATTGTTATATACCGCTGTTTTTGTTTGTTATCTTACTATATAGTGCAACGCACAAGAATGTTGAATGGATTTAATAAAAAATAAAAAAAACAACAAAAAAAAACATCCGAATCCGTTTTAGACCATAATGTATTCAAATCCGCGAAAAAAACATAAAATACACGATTTTTTAATATCATTTGTTCTTTTATTTTTCATTTCAAAACCCTGAGGACTTGAAGCTTTCTTAAGAGGGGAGTGATTGTATCGTCTCCCTAACACCTTTTAATTACGTGAATCGAACTCGACGCACTTGATGCGATTTGAATACAGTCTAACGTCACTCACTTTACCCGCGATTTTCCTCGTGCGCGCCGTCACAGAGTCAGCGTGCCTAATAGTTGTCCCTTAATTGGAATTGAAAGCTGCACCGAGGAAGCGAGCTGGTAGATCTAATCACGTTGTCGAGGGGAACAAGACCTCCTTCTCACATGAGCTGTCAGGGCTTCCCGAGGGATCGATCTCCACCCAATAGAATAAATTAGCCCTCCCTCTTGGAAGCCGACAGGATGACGTTTTGCAGATGCTCTCTGAGGTGTCAGCCTGTTAAGTCTATCAGCAGTTGGATATTCTCGCGCAGTATTCTGATATTCACTTCCATTTATTAGTAACTTCTTACTCTCCGTCTTAGAGCGCTTGATATTTAATTTAGAGCCATTAGAGACGTTTTAACGTTTAGCTCCCTCTCTTTCTCTTTCTATCTCTCGCAAACTTACAGATGACGTTTTGCAAATGCACTCTGAGGTGTCAGCCTGTTGAGCCTATCAGCAGTTGGATATTCTCGCACAGTATTCTGATATTCACTCCCATTTATTAGTAACTTCTTACTCTCAGTCTAAGAGCGCTGAAACTCTAGTCTTACTCTCCGAAATTTAGAGCCGAAACCACATTTGTACGTTTAACCCTCTCTCGCCAACTTACAGATGACGTTTTGTAAATGCACTCTGAGGTGTCAGCCTGTTAAGCCTATCAGCTGCTGAATATTCTCGCGCAGTATTCTGATATTCTCAACCATTTGTTTGTAACTGCTTACTTTCCGTCTTAGAACGCTAATATCAAATTTAGAGCCACTAAGAAACCACATTTTGACGTTTAGCCCTCTCTCTCGCCAACTTACTGACGAAGTTTTGCAGATGGTTTCTCAGGTGATTCCTGCGCATCATTTCTGTGCTGTTCTTCACTTCCTTTAATTACTTCCTCACTTATCATCGTAGAGCGCTAAATGTTTTTAGAGCCTCTAGTTTCGCCGTTTAGTCCCCTCTCTTGGTATCCCCGATAAGATGTCGTTTTTGTAGATTATCTCTGAGGGGTCACCCTGTTGAGCCGTCCAGCTCTGTATTGCTGAGTTGAACTCAAATCAGCAGTGTTAACCATGGGTTAAAAAAATCCTATAAAATCCGATGCGTTGTAGCCAATCTCAATACTTCCTTGCGTCACATTTCTTCGAAATCGAATACAAAATTTGGGTGTTATGGCTGTGATTAGGAATTCACATTTGCGCATGCGCATTGATTATTATCTGTTCCGGGTGATGATTTTCAAACTGTTACAAGGAAATTCACGTTTGCCCATACGCAGAGGCTACAATCTGTTTGGAGGCCTTGATTTTCATAGGCAACCGTCAACACACAAACCCAAACGTTCCCTTAAAATCTCATCAAAATCGGATGAGAAATGTAGAAGTTATGGCTGTGTCAAGGATTTCTTGACAGACACACAGACATCAAGATAGCAGAGATGGTAGATCGATTTTGGGCACTTCGTGCTGGTGATCTGGAGGTTGCTGGACCATGGTTGGAGATCGATGGCAATGTGGACCCTTCAGAATGGGTGCATCCTGTTTGGGCTGCTTCGGTTCTGGTTGAAACTGACTATGAGCCTTGCTGGTCTATTTTTACAGATGGAAGCCGTATTAATGGCCACACGGGTTGTGCGTACGTGGTGTATCGAGATGGCAATTTAATCGTTGAAAAGAAGTTTCACTTGGCAGACTGGTGCTCCAACAAACAAGCGGGATTGTTAGCCCTTGCCGAGGCACTCAGCTGGATCAGTGAGCAGAATATTCCGGAGGATACGAGAATAGTGACGTGTGGACTGACAGCCAGGTGTCCTTGGATTGCGAGTAGATACGGTGGACCGTGTGGAACTTGAGGAATGGCAATTGGAGAGTGGCTATGCGCTGGGTCCGGGCACACGACGGTACAGTGGGTAATGAAGAGGCGGATCACCAAGGAGGCGGCCATGGACGAGGAGGCGGTGGTTTCTTTCCACTTGGCGCCGTTGACTTTTATTTCAAGGATGAGTTCAGATGCCAGCCTGAGAGAATGGAACCGCGAGTGGAACTTGAGTCAGAAGGGGCGGCATACTTGGAATTTCTACCCAATATTTTTGCGATAAGGAAGTCTGAGCTTCAAATATCATGCAAAATGACCTAGGCCCTAACTGGCCATGGAAGGAATAAGGTCTCGCTCTTCCGTTTCGGCCAGGCCGAGGACCCTTTTTGCGGATGTGATGGAGTGACCGAGCAGACATGGGACCACCTCATCAATAGCTGCCAGTTGTTTGAGCCGGAGTGAAGTAGGCTCATTCGGAAAGTGATGCTGACGGGTGAGCTATGGTCTCCTGATGCGCGAGTGTTGGTTGGGAGATTTCTCGAGCCTTTCTCCACATTCATCAATAGTATGGACTTCGATTTGCTGTGATACCTATTGATAATTTGTAATAGTGAAATACATGTAGTCATGTAAATGGGAGCATGTAGAATAAAGTCCCTCAGCCCAGGGTGTACTGGCTGCTGAGAAAAAAAAGAAAAAACTCGGCGCTTTGCACCTCGGCGGGGGGCTCCGCCCCCCTGCACCCCCCGGTTTATTTCTTTTTCCATACTCTGTATGAAATCATAGGAACACAGAATGTGTTTTTGCGATGCTAGTCATCCGTTAAATAAAAAACAACAATAATAAATGTGGAGTCTTTGGCAATAATAAAATAAATAATTGTTAGACATTTAATTTGGTCTAAAACCCTATAAATGTTATATAAATAAATATGTAACTACAAGAAAAATACTATATAAATTGAGAGCTTTCCAACGAATGGTGAACAATTTCTGTGCAATGAACACTGCGGGAGTTCTATTTCCTTACCAACGGCTTGGTTGCACGTGAAAATCATTATAAAAGGCGCGTAACGGTTTTTTCTGTCGCTTTTTCGTGACGATTTTTTCTCGGTAGGTCATCGCAAAAACACATTCTGTGTTAAAAATACACACCGACAGACATGGAACTAAAGTTGTTCAGCAAGGCCTGAAACGTAAAACTCGGGTGGAAATTTTGATTTTGGTGAACTTTTGTTTTCAACCTTTTTTCATACAATTCAACAATTTTTTCAACTCGGAAGCAAAATTGTTACATCGAGCATAATCGCTGGAAACCTCCCTGTGTAGTTATAGGTTACTCGAAACAAAAAAAACCTTTGCAAATAAAACCAATAAGGTATTTCTGTAACACGTGCGGCTGCGAGCGGGTAGAGGGGCTGGCCCACCACATTTGAATTATAACCTCGGAAACCCACAGGACTCCCTTCCACTGGCCTCGATATTTATTCAGATATTATTCAGCGGGTGGAATCTCCCTCTGTCGAGGTAGAATATTGTTTTCTTGGTTTAGAATTTTTTTCTCTCTCACTTGATGCGAATTCCAATATTGAAATCTCAAATTTGTCGAGAAATAGGTGTCATGAATAAACTGATACTCAATTTCATAGGAAATTGAAGTAAGTACTGCTACTGGAGCTGTTTTGGCGCACATCCGAGAGGCTATTCGAAATTGGCGCAATTTATCTTGAATATGATATAGAAAAAGATTATTTTTTGTGTTGTCCAGTCGAAAAAGTAGCCTCCAGCTCATACGAATGGACCAATCTTTTCATCCGCTCGCTCCGCTAACGAACTTCTCTTCATTTTTCTCGATGACAGGGAGCGATAGAAGCTTTGATTTGGAGCTTGATGTTGGAGCTTTTCAATCAATACAGTAAACACCCATTTATTAGAAGTATCATCTTGGATGATAGGGGGGGACTTTAACTCCTATTTCCCACAACTTCATTGCACGTTCATTATGATTATGTATACAGGGATGTCTCAACCTAATTTAATAACGTTAATAGTTCGGTTTAAGGAGCAGAGCGTGTACGGTACTACACTAAAGTCGTTTTGGTTCAATATTTACTACCGTCAGTAATCTCTGGCAATCTCAAGCTGCATCATAACGTCTCACTGATCAAATTGCTGAAGATGAATGGAGTGAAGAACGTGACATCAAATTCGAATTGTTGCTTCTAATGGTACAATCCACAGCCGATCCTGGACTATCTTTTAGGTATCTTCGGCTCTGCCAGATTTCACTGTGATCAATTGCTCTCAATTGAGCTCTCAATCTTCAGACGAAGTCCTTAAGAACCCTAAACCTCCAAAGCCATTGGACCTAAAGAACCCCAAACCTCTGCAACCATTGGTCCTCAAAGACTATTGAATTTACAGAGCCATGCAAAGAACTTGACTTATCGATGAATTTCAATCTGCATTATCTTTACACTTTATTTTTGTTCCAGAAAAAGTGGTGATTCCCACTGCCAACTCCCAGCGAGGGTTTCGCGTTCTCCTTCAGATGTCTTCCAACCCAGAGGTTCTGGGCTTCATCCTCCGCGGCCTTTTAGCTCACATTTCCAAATTGTTGAAACTCCTCCAGCAGAGAAACGACCAAGACCTCCATAGAAACATGGCTGCCCTCCTCCACAAACTCCTCAAAGTGAGTTGTTTCAAAGTATTGTAACGATCAGTATTAACTCTCTTCTCTTCTTTCACTGCATAGAAGAGAAGACATGTTCTTCAACGCATTCTCTATCTATTTATTATCACCCCAGACTTCCTTGGAAACATATGGCGGCAAATCACTGGAAGTCGCCGGACCACCAGAATCTGAGAAACGCAAGATCGAACTCTCAGCAGCTTGCTGCCTTCTCCTGAAGACCTGCCTGACTCTCATCCACGGCGTTCACGACCTCCAGTTCACGGCGATGGTGACCATCAACAAGGTGATCGACACGTGCGTTGTTTACAGGCTTGCTCATCTCAAAGTCAAGGTGTCCGACGCCCTGCAACACCCTGCCATCACGTGAGTACTTTTCAAATCCATAAAAAACAGTTTTCTATATTTTGAACATAGGTTAGTAACACGTTCATATTATAAAAAAAAACATGATTATTGCCCTGAGTCAAGAAAATGAACAATATTACCTGTGAAATCCTATCTCGAGGTATTGATATTTGGAGAAAGAAACTGCAAAGAATGTTAATCTCCTTAGCTTATACAACTAAACTCTGTGCTTCACTTCGCTTAAACATTGCTGAGCAGGAGGAGTTTACCTGATGCTCCATCTATAACCTTAAGTTCCCGCATCTGTCTATTTGTATGATGACTGCTCTGGGAGTTTTCGAGATCCATGGAGTCTTGGATCTTCATGAAACAATACGAAATGATGCAATAAGTCATCAGTTAGTTCCACGAGCTGCTCTAGGGTAGCAAAAATCAGGGGAAATTTTGGGAACTAATTCGGCTGGCTTCTGACCTTTTTTGAATCCAGAATCAAGATGTTGACTTCATGTGATTTCAACATTCTCAACATCACGATCTCAAAATATCTGAGGATCAATGAAATTATTTACATCTATTCTCGAATAACTTGGAAAATTGGGTTCCTTAATTTTTTTTGGGGGTTTTTTTGGCAATTGCTGTCGTACTATCTTTAACCAACTGGGTTTCCGGTGTGTCATCAAGAAAAAAGGAGAAACCGAAGCGCCAAAATCAAAGGAGGTGAGGAATGTTTGAGGAAACCCAAAGTCCGGGCAAACAGTGCCTAACGAAGTCGTGAACAAATAACTTGTGCGGAAACAGCTATATTCTTGTTCACCCAGTTCCTTCCTTCAGTCTTTGAACGCTGATAAATCGCCCATATTGTCAAGGTTCGACCTGGGTAGTCTTTTTTGCGAATTTTGAAACTTTTGTTGTGGTAAGTTGGATTGTAACCTCGAGCGAAAGGATCTCAAAAATGTCAGAATAGCTGTGTGAACGATTCACTTCCGTTCATCTTACAGCCCTGAAATTCGGTATACAGCCTTCTGGCGACCACTAGAAGTGGTTTTGAGGACGTTTATTCAGCATGGTTAACTCCTCATACAATCATGATATTCTTTTAAAAAAACTCGTAAAAAACTCGTGATATTCGTTTCGTACTTATAAACTAAGCCCTCCAAGTGTAAAATGTTTACAAATGTAAAATTCTAGTCAAATGTTTAATTTTAGTCGTTACTGAAATTTCTTTAAAAATAAACTATTCTCAAAGGCGAAGGAGGCACTCCATACAAAAATTAATTTATAAAATAACTAATAATGGGGATGCCGCCCAGGACTCAACCGACGCAGGCCTTTGGAATAAGGGTAGTTGAGGAAGGATGAAAGCAAGAGCCTCTTAAGAACGACCACCAGTTTAGATATGAGCCGAGGAGGACGCGGGTGGTGGTACCTCGGAGTACACCTGCCGACATGCCCAACTTGAATAACTTCGTCGCACTTACCTCGCACACACCATGACGATAATTTTTTCCTATATTAGCCCGTCAGGTCTGCTCCACCTGTAAGCTGCCATTGACAATTAGACATCCAGAATGAAGCAACACCTGTCGGGCTAATGTATCATGTACCCTACCCTCTCCATTGCCTCTAGCCCTCCTACTGGGTACTGGAGTATTCTCAACTAAACATTACGTTACACTGTATAACTTCACCTCGGTATTAAAATGAATTTTAACCGATAACACCTCGTGAAACTGAAATGTTACGTTAGAGCAAGCCTGGAACAGAGTAAGTTGAAAGTAGAAATCGTCTGGAATTACGTCACATCTTCTGGAATAATACGACCCGACTCGTGTCAACTAATCCAACTAAAAAATATATGTCCCAGTTCAGATTTTCATCACTAAAAAGCTCCAGCAGTTCGTTTGTACAGGCTTTGAACAAACTCTCGGGTTTTCCCACAACATTCTTTGACAAGAACATCGACGCTAACAAAGACCTTCTTGTTTAGGATTGCCGCCGTTACATTTTTTTTCTCCAACCGTTAAGTTTTCGCTTCTAACAAGCTTTGCACTCCTTTTGTCAATAGAATTATGGGAAACCATGTCGCTCCGTTCGTTAACTATGTTTGTCCTTATTAAACCTGAACGGCTTGTTTAGTTAGACGCCAAATAAAAAACAGAAGAAAAAAGGGGTAAAAAATGTACGCGTAAAAAAGCGGCTTTGCCAGAAACGACGTAATGAGCCTAAACTTAGTTGAACCATTTTTAATTAACTTTTATTTCACTTCGTTTCCTCAACGAGTTGGTTACAATCATACTAACTGAACTATCAAGGTGTATCCAACAAATTTTATTAAAATCCATCGTGCTCAACATATTTGAATAATTCATTAACTCGAAAAGTCAGGTCAACTTGTACTTTGGCCAATCATTAGTGAAGTAAAATTCATCCAACAAAATTTGTGTAGGAGTTGTGTAGAGTTGTGTAGGAAGAATTTAATTCTGTCATTGAGGAAAAAAAAATTCTCCCAAGTTGGGCGGGCAGTAGTAGATAACTTCCTTATTAAAATTTAAAAAAAATTGAAACACGAAACAGAGATATTTTTTCTGGCTTATGGGTGTTCAGAAGTCGGCCAAATTCTTGTATGAAATGTTTTAGATGATAATTTTTTTGAATGATTTAGTGATTTTGAACTGGAATAAATTTAGAAGTGTGCATTTAATACTGGAAAAATTATTGTGTGTATGATTGACTTCAATAAAATTGTTGACTTTACTTGGCTAGTGAAATTGAATATTGATGTGAGGAAGGAAGTGGTGGTCTGGTCTATCAAAACCAACGTGCCAGATGAGAAATGAGTCTGTCTATTAAAACTGTCTATTAGTACTGAGTAGGAGATGGCTTTCTAGTCAATCACAATCAGGGAAGAAATCGCATTTTCAACTTGGTTTTTTTAACTTTTGACTATGGTTTCAGATAGATTTTTACACGCTGAATCCAACGCCGCCAACCGGAATGCTCTACAACCTCTAGTCCGAGAAAAATCGATTTTAATTTTCAAAAAATCGCATTTTGAACTTGGTTTTTTTCAACTTTTGACAATGGTTTTAGAAAGATTTTTACACGCTAAATCCAACGCCGCCAACCAGAATGCTCTACAACCTCTAGTTTCCGAGAAAAATCGATTTTAATGTTTGAAAAACCGCATTTTCAACTTGGTTTTTTTCAACTTTTGACTATGGTTTCAGATAGATTTTTACACGCTGAATCCAATGTCTCCAACCAAAATGCTTTACGACCTCTAGTTTTCGAGAAAAATCGAATTTAATGTTTAAAAAATCGCATTTTCAACTCGTTTTTTTTCAACTTTTGACTATGGTTTCAGATAGATTTTTACACGCTAAATCCAACGCCGCCAACCGGAATGCTCTACAACCTCTAGTTTCCGAGAAAAATCTATGTTAATGTTTTAAAAAATCGCATTTCAACTTGGTTTTTTTCGAATTGGCGAATTGGCTTTCTTGGGTACCACATAGGAGTTGGCATTCTAGTCTATTGATACCAGGGTACCAAGTAGGTGATGGCTTTCTGGTCCTAAAACTATGATAAGAAAAGGCAGTGGTGATCTCGTCCATTAAAACTGGGTTACCGGAAAGGTACGACTTGCCTAGACTTTACCAATTTGGTTTTAGTATAAGTTGGAAGAGCGAGATGTTTCGATAGAAATGAACAGCGTGAGTTTGTAGGTAGGCATACATGCGGTTCGACCTGGTCTTTTAAAACTGTCAAGAGGCCAAAACATTTAAAATTCCGCAAAAATATGGTTCATCATTTACCGAATTAATTTGAGGAAAGTAGAGGTACAGGTAAGTAGAAGCGAATCTTGCGACAGAACTGTAAACTACAGAACTTCAACACAATAATGATTCTGTCAGATGAGAACTAAATCTAACTGAAGCCGTATTGTTATGTGAAGATCTATCAAGAGTGACGTCATTCTCCCCCTATGACGTCATCGCCCTAGTTTTAGTTTGATTTATGTTTGACAAAAATCAGGTCTGAAAAGAAAGAATGCTGTTTGCCGACCAATATTCTCCAACCTAACTGTGTGGAATGAATTGTATCCTCACAGCTGACCCATATTTCACATCGCGTACTCGAAGGAAAATTGCACAAGCTGTGATGTAGGTATTAATCCGGAGTTGTCCCTTCTATACAGGCCAGCGAATGTTAGAGTCCCTTTTTCGACCGCAGACTCCTTTTTTTACCCGATGAAAAGTCCGTCGGAATCAATTTAAATCACCCTAGAGCCTGGCGGTGCTCGATTGACGAGCATTCCGATTCGCGAGGCGGCACGCTCCAGATACGAGTGGTTTGGATGGATATATGAAAACGAGCTTTCAGCTGAAATCCCCGATCCAGGCATTAGCTCACCCTCTGCTTCCCCTAGACGTCCCCGCAATAGGGGACGGGGAAGGGCGTATCCCAGCGAACACAATGAAACATTCATTCCCGCAGAGGGTTAACGAGGGAGGGAACTTATCACACCGAATTGACTTTATTGGATGTTGGCGAGAGGTTAAGCCGCCGGCACGCATACTTCATTCGTATTGGCCTGCAATTGGTTCCAGCTAATACTTATTCATCCCAGATTACCTTACGAATAATTATTGTTCTTGTGAATAATTGAATAAGGGTCATGGGAGGTGTAGAAGACCCACAGCCATGCAATCTACCTGAAAAAGAGAAAGTTTTTTTTTCCGGCAGGCAGGTGAGAAAATCTTTAAGATCCATAGGTGGAGTTGGATCTCGCAAAATACCTGGAAGGGTCCGCGTCCTCCAGGTTATGTGGGATTCAAACCCAATAAAAAAACACCTCCTTTTCCCCCCATGTTGGAGCTCAGCCCGGAACCGTTTAGGACATTACTTCGGGCTGTGTCCTGGGACGTTAAATCAGTTCTGGGTGAGGGGGCGGACCAGATGCTCTCTCCTCTCTCTTTCTCGCTCTAAGAGCATCTTCCTTGTCAGGATGTTCTCCGTACATTCTGCCGCAGCAGTCCAGCTTCTTTCACCTTACAGCATCCTGCTGACACGAATAAAGTCACTCGCGATGAGATTGTGGAAAACCATTTTAATAAAAACGGAGTTGAGTAGAAAGTTGTCTATTTCCACGGAAATAATGAGTTACAAGTTAAATCGATTTCGACGGTTAGGTCATCATCAGTAACAAACAATAACTTAAGTTATTGTTTGTTACTGATGATGACCTAACCTTCGAAATCGATTTAACTTGTAACTCATTATTTTCGTGGAAATAGACAACTTTCTACTCAACTCCGTTTTTATCCTGCTGACAACAGCCTCTGGTGTTGAACTCTGGGGAGCTATCTCCAGGTCTGCCATCAGCTGATTTCTTTCAGGTGCCCATTTGGTGCATTTGAAGAAGGTGTGGAGCACATAATCATCTTCTTTGTTCTGACAATGTAAAGGAATGGTTGGTACAATGACATTGGTCACATACCACATTCTTTTGTTCGGAATTTTCTTCGTCTAGTCTATATAGGGGCAGCCATGTTGTGACGTATCTGCCTACCCAACCAATTCCATTGCTTGTCGATGCAACCAATCCTGAGGGCCCAAACCGAGTTTTCACTTCAGCAAACTTTACTTTTGACGTAGCTGCCGGCCCTCAGCCTCCCTGAATGTGTTTTTTGTGTTTTCTCGGGCAGAAGCTTCACTTGTGTAGGCATTTCCTACTATGGTAATTTTTTTCCGTTGGGTATTCCTGGTGTTAAATTATTCTTGGGCTCTACCATAGGATATGACTTGAAATTCCAGAATCTAAAATTGAGGCAAATTCCCCATTCTACGGCTTCAGTAGGATGGACAAGAGATGAATTAGCATCGTTCACCCAGCTGAACTGACTTCTATCCTTCACAAAGCAGGCGAAGAAGTCTTCAGAAGTGAATGGACAGAAATACGAAGAGGTAGCTGATCACATCTCTCCCTTGTTGAGGAAATCTTAGGTACTCCATTATCTAGTCAGGGAGTTGAGGGGCCAAATGCCAGTGTTTTACAACCCAGTGAGATCACTTTATTATTGACTGGGTCAGGAGTTTGTTGATATTGAGGGAGTTTTTTGATGATATAACGATAATTGTCCTTAAGAATGCTGAGAAGGCATTTCGGGTTCTGACTGCGCTACTTTGTCGTGTCATTAAAAATTAACTTCCCTCGACTGAGGATTGATCTCCAGACTTTCCGACTAAACTCGGGCTCTATACCACTGAGCCAAAGAAGTGAATGGATAGAAATGCGAAGTGGTAGCTGATCGCAACATCTCTCCCCCGTTAAAGAAATCTTAGGTATTGTCCGCACTGCTGACATGACTTCTATCTTCTATAGTTTGCACGGCTGACCTGTGTTCTATCTTCTACTATTCACACAGCTGACCTGACTTCTATCCTCTATAGTTCGCACAGCAAACCTGTATTCTATCTTCTATTATTCACACAGCTGACCTGACTTCTTTCTTCCATAGTTCGCACAGCTGACCTGTCTTCTATCTTCTCTAGTTTGCACGGCTGAGCTGTCTTCTATCGTCTATAGTTCGCACAGCTGACCTGTGTTCTACCTTTCACACAACTTACTTGACTTTCATGGCCGTTACCGCTTTGGTGGCTTTTCTGGTGGTAAAACTAACTAATCCCTGTATAGCAGCAATCTTTGGACCACATTTGTCCTTAGATTTCATGAGCCTGAAAGTTCGAAGATGAGAACTTGTTCAAAACTACAGAACCAAAGTGTTTTTTTTGACCGCAACTCATGTATTACAACTTTGAAAAACTCAATTTGGACCGTTTTCTTTCTTTATTGAATTTTTCTAGAAGAGTCGTTTCATACTCAATATATTATCCTTTTCCCGCGGTATAACGTCTTCCTCTTGACACATAGACGGATATAGGGTCTTTGGGAACCCTACTCACGGTTGTAATAAACCCTTTTAGCAAAGACAACGACTGGAAGAGGGAAAAACTCCGAGAAAAACCAAACGGAGACCTGAGATAAGGAAAAAAAAGAGGTTCCTATTGCAGAAAGGATTCGTTTTCTTCTTTTCCACTTTTTCCTCTTTTCCTTTCAATATTCCGTCCGTCCGCGTTGCTCGCCTAATAAAACTGTAGGTAGAAGAGAAGAAGAGAAGCACAAGTCCTTCTGTGACATCCGATACTTCCCAGACAGTCGACCCCAGCGCTATCTATTGAACTCAACTCCCCCGGCTTTGACGTTTCGTAATAAGACAGGCCTTTTAACGGGGGGGGGGGGGGGTATCAACGGGCGGTTTTTTTCATATTTTTTTCACCCATACTTAGTTATTTTTCTCCCTCCCCGATTTCGAAGAAGATGGAAATACTCGAGTCGGCGGGAATGTCTTGAAGAGTTTTATTTCCCGAAGCGGCGGAGAAGAACTTTCAAGAAGGAAAGAATGGAAGAGATATTTGCGGTCAGAGAGAAAAGTTGTCTAGCCGTTGCTAAAAACACGAGTTCGGGAAAGACATGTTCCCGCGAACTAACCAAACAGAGATCAACAAGTTTCTAAGACTCATTCAGCAGATTCCCAACTGTTGGAGTTTTTGCGCTTCCTCACTATCGAAGATAAAGAAGTATATGGTTGGTTCTTCAAAATACAAATTTTCGATTCAGAGGTTTCTGAACGATTTTAATGTGCAGTTATTTCTCAAGTTGACAGTTCTTATAATTTCTATAAATTACTAATAGTCCATAATTTCCCATTTTCTTATGTTTTTCATTACCAAAATGATTGCTTATAGATCAGAATTTTGTCGAATTTCTTGTCCCAGGCAAAACTGTTCGAAATATTATCTGATTTTATTGAAATTTTCATGCATTTGAAGGTTGTAAACAAATTTAGACTTCATGCGCAAACGTAGCAAGCATGATTTTTATTTGAAAAATAGACTTTTCAATATTGATTCAATTTGGAGGGTAGTTAGAAGATAAATTCATAATATTTCGACGTCAAAATTTCTTATCCTTTCTTCGTTTTATCACATTTTGGTTTATTATTTTCAATAATATACATTTAGAATCGAACAATAAGGAAAAAAGTCTCCCTTGACAATGACAAAGCCAAGTTCTTTGCAGATCAGATCTATATAGAAAATGATAATTTTGCTTCCGAGTCTACCAAGGTAGCGGAAGCTTTGTTTTCACTTTTCAAGGACGAAAAAAAAAAGTTCTCCAAAATCAAAATTTCCACTCGCGTTTTGCGTTATAGACCTTTCTGAACAATTTTGGTTCCGTGTCTGTCTGTCTGTGTGTCTGTCTGTCTGTCATGAATTCCTTGTAACGCGCATAACTATACGAAGTTATTGTCCGATTTCTATGAAATTTTCAGGGATTGTGCGGGTTGGTGTATAGACGGTCCCGTATGAAAATCATCATCCCCGGACTGATAGTAGCCACTGCGCATGCGAAAACGCGAATTCCTTGTAACGGCCATAACTTCTACATTTTCCATCCGATTTCAATGAAATTTTCAGGGATGTTACAGACTGGTATTTAGATGGTCCCCTATGAAAATCATCACCTTCGAACTGATGTTAGCCACTGCGCATGCGCAAACGTGAATTTCCTTGTAACGTCCATCACTTTCATATTTTCCACCCGATTTCGATGAAATTTTCAGGGACTATGTGGATTAGGTTGTGGATAGTCCCCTATGAAAATCATTACCCCCGGACTGATAGAAGCGACTGCGCTTGCGCAAACGTGAATTACTTGTAGCAACCGTAACTTCAACTGTCCCCCAGGGGTCGCGGGTTCGAATCCCAGCTGAGGCTAAGTATTTTTTTGTTCCAATCACATACATCTACTCACTCAATTTTTCATCCGAATTCGATGAAATTTTCTAGGATTGTCCAGATTAGCGTGTAGATGGTCCCCTATGAGGGTAGTGGAAGGTACTTAGAGATTGGTGTTTTGAGATTAACAACTATGCATCTGATCGTCTATATAATCGGGTTATGGATACGAAGGAGCTATGTGCCACACCAGACGTTTTTTTATTAATTTGCAGCGTTTTTCCTTATGAATATGAATGGAGTTGCTTGAAATGAAATCGTAGTAAATATTTGAAAGTCGTAAATTTGACCTCTTCCTGTTTTAATGGTGTTTGGCGGTCGAAGAATTCCGATTAGGCATTGGATATCCCGTGACTGGCCCATTAGCTGCTGCAACGTACCTTTGTTGGAAAATTAAACGAAAAAGCGAGGAAATGCGCGGGGGGGGGGGGACTTAAGCAAGCGTAACGAGGAAAACTCGACATATAATTTGGGTTATCTTTCTCAAAAATCGTTGGATTCGACAAAATTAAGGCAGTGCTTACCTCGATGTTTTTTCTGAAGACCTTATGTCTTCAGACTAGATGTCTTAACTTATCTGAAACACTGTACTATCTCCATTTTGAGTAGGAACATCGTGTACTTCTCAGGAGGTAGTTGGGAACCGTATGAGGATAAGTCCGAATTTCCTTCAGTGTCTCCACAGAACCCTCCGTAAATCAGAGACTTCGGTGTCCGTTTAGAGCCTCCTTCATCTCTGCCACCCCTGACCCTCGGCCCGTGTGTCTTCACTTGGTCTTCGTCTCCCTCATTTTCCGACTCGTTGCCTTTCGAGAAGGTAACGCCTCGGGAAACGGCCATTTCGGCTCAAGGGGTTGTGAGAGGGTTAATTGCGAGGCGACGACGGCACTAGGCCGTCATTTGAGCCGCACTGTTGAAATAACCCTTGGGGAACACCTCGTGATTCAACAGAGCTACGGTAAACAACTTCTCTTCAATGGATGAGGTCGACAAGAAATTAGTACTTCTACTACTAACCTGACTACTTGGTAAACACTCGATTTTGGGGTGACTGAAGATTTTTCTCACCGAATGAGACTACGCGGATGAAACACGAATCCTGTGAACGAGTTACATCAACTGCACTTCCGAACAGTCTTTTTTTCTATTACATCGATACGCACAAACGGATATATATATGTCCAAAAACGGAGTTTTCAGAAAAACGCAAAAGAAATTTTCACCGTTGCAAAATTCCTAAAATAATGGCTTACCACACTAAACTCTTTAATTCTTCAACAAATTTTCAAGCTATAATCGTCAAAATGGTCAATATTAGTTTTGTTGAACTTGAGTTTTTCTTAAATAAAAAAAAAATAAAAAATTTGGAAGATGGATGGACATAGCGCCTATGTGCTTTAAGGTATCGATATATGGTCATATTTCTGGGATGATGGGAGTTGAATGTAGTACCTGAGGTCAACATTTTCGGTCTCATTATCTTTCGAAGTAGAAATCAATACTTCGTATTCATTAACTATTATCTTTGGCAATTTCGCCTTTCTTTTCCTTTTGGAAACTCTTCCAAAGTGACATGTGACGTCTGAAGTGCTTAAAAACGGCAAGTCTTGTGAATGAACTCTTTCCATAGTCGTCATTTTACAGCTGAACTCTTCAATATGACTGAATATGAATGTCCAACGATCACCTGAGTGAACTTTGATGCTGTCGTGACAGCGAAATTATTACCTTCAGATTCCAAACTTGGAAACTTATTGGCAATCAAAATTACTGTCTTCAGCCATTTTTTATTTTATTTTTTTTATTTTTTTATTTTGTATATTTTGGTGACAATACAACAGGATAAGGCCTAATTACAGTATATCACAGGTCGAAAACTACAAACTAGAAAACATGAAATTAAATAATATTGATTAAAAATAGACATATCACAGATCGTAAGATTGTATTAGCACGGATAATACAAGGTTTCTAAATACAACATGTGAGTCAGAGAAAATGTCAATATCTGCAGCGGATTTGGACAGTTTATTGTATTCTCGGGACGATCGGACAGAGAAAGTGGAGGCATGTGATGAGGTGCAACATGTGGGAACAGAAAATAGCTGGATGCACCTGCTGTTGAGTCGAGGTACATAAATGTAGGGATACTGCAGAGAGAGAGCCTGGGGGAGTCAATAGAACCGTGAAGTAGTCTGTGGAGGAAGGAAAGGTCCATCCAGCTGCGTCGCACTTGCAACGGAAGTACGTTGAATCTTCTACACAGTGGCATGTAGCTGGCCCGAAAAACATAGACCCCTGATGCCCTGAATGAGAGATATCTCAGGAATCGCTTCTGGACTCGCTCCAGTCCTGATATGCATTTCTTCCGCGAAGGCGAACAGATCTCACTCCCAAATTCCAGGTGAGGACGGACTAAAGAGAGATAGAGCCCCATAGCGTCCAGGCTCACGAGGTGCTTGCAATTTCGGATCACCATGCCCAGCATGCCCATAGCCTTTGATATTGCATGCCTTATATGGGTAGCAATTGTGAGTTTGCAGTTGAAAATGATGCCCAAGTCACGAATTTCAGAGAAACG
Organism: Apolygus lucorum; assembly: GCA_009739505.2. NCBI lineage: Eukaryota > Metazoa > Arthropoda > Insecta > Hemiptera > Miridae > Apolygus > Apolygus lucorum. The sequence goes on from CM019173.2 coordinate 35,953,606, forward strand.
CTCGAGTACTGACCCCTGGATGTTATAGTGGATAGCTGAAGGTTGGCGCTTGCGTGAGAAGGTTATGGTTAGGCATTTCTTTATGTTCAATGGCAGGCAGTTTTGCGCACTCCAGTGGGATATTCTTTCAAGGTCCTCTTGCAGATCCAGTTGGGAGGAGAGGTCAGTTGTGCTCTTGAAAAGTTTTGTGTCATCGGCATAGATGAGAATGCCATGTGATTGTTTAATATGTTTTAAACATAATTCTTATAGTAAGACTATTCAAGTTCACGACAGATGCTATTTTCTTTAATGTTTCTCCTACATTGTTGGAGCAAGGGTCTTCTGCAATCGAATGAGACCCACCAATAGCAGAGTGAGTTGTGATGCAAAATTTGATCGTCCTGTCCCTACTGTTCTCATTAAGACGTGGGAGGCTCTATAGCTATTTAGAGTCTTCTACCTCCTAAATTTAAATTTGTATTGGATATCGAAAAGCAATTTATAAAATGTGCATCTTTATTTGTGTTTCAGGCCAGAGAAGAAGCCGAACCTCAAAGATTCGTCCGAAGAACTGGAAACTAAGAATGGGACCAAAAGGGCGAAAGGGAAGGCGACCAAGAGATTGGGTTCTGTCTGGCGGCACGCGGCTGGCGAACATCTTGAGCAGGTCAGGAGGACTTTGGCGGCGGAGATCGTAGAGCACGAGGAAAGCGTCATTGGTAAGTCGTAGTCGCTGTTTATACCGTTAAAGTATCCTACCTACTTATTTTTTCTTGCAGAAGTACCTATATTGATCTAGTGTAACCATAAAACTGTGTCCTTGAAGATCCGGAAAAAGGCATCAATTGAGTAGGCTATTAAATAGCCAAAAAATGGCTATTTAAATATTAAATTAAAAAATTTGAATTAAAAAATATTAAAGCCAATATTAAAATATTAAAGTAAAAAAATGCCTATTTAAATTTTAAATTGAAAATTTTAAATTAAAGAATTAAATGAAAAAATTAAATTAAAAAAATTAAATTAAAATATTAAATTAAAAAATTAAATTAAAAATTTTAAATTAAAAAAAGGCTTTTAAATTTTCCAAATTTTGGAAAATCATCTAAATCCATTTTTGGTCAAAATTGAGTTATTGGTACCTATGGAATCAGATTTTTGTGGAATCAGATCTACAAAGTCAAAACCATCTGAGAACACCTGAAAAACGAAAAGAACTGCATTTTGATAGGGTTAGATTTCGTGGATTCAGATCCACGAAGTTCAAAAGCAGCTGAGAAACCCTGAAGGACGAGAAGAACTGCGTTTTGATTGGGTTAGATTTCGTGGATTCAGATCTACGAAGTTCTAAAGCAGCTGAGAACCCCTGAAGGACGAAAAGAACTGCGTTTTGATAGGGTTAGATTTCGTGGTTTCAGATCTACGAAGTTCAAAAGCAGCTGAGAACCCCTGAAGAACGAAAAGAACTGCGTTTTGTTTGGGTTACTATAATGAGTCCCCTGAAGAGTTGGATTTGAAGTCTGGCGTATTTTTTGAGGATATCTCGACTAACTAAACGTGTCGCTTTAAAAAGTGGCCTTAATCAACATCGAAAATACCAAAAAACTACTGTCGTATCCGTTGCCTTCATATTTTTCTCCGTCGTCCCGTGGATATCCCGCACCGTCCAATTTCCTCATTCTTCTTTTGATCTACAACCTACCAGCTCTGTTCATCAGAACTCCCAACCTTATAGAAAAGCTCGCTTTCCCCGCCCTTAACTGTCTCTGAATAGAGTTTCCGACCGGACCAACTGGTGCCTTTTGAACGAATAATTTCATTCCCCCCGGCTTCCTGTCCTCGAAAGCCTCATGTCAGCCGGTTTAACAGGATTGTTTCTACAAGCTGCTGACATTGAATTGTCTCTGAGAGTCAATTGCGCCGCTTTTATTTTCGTTTGTTCGACTTTCCCAGAAAAATGTTTCCAACCCTCCGCTCTTTCCGCTGTGTTTATTTTCCTATAGTTCAATACTATGGACCAGTTCATGTCAGAACTAGACTAGTCGTGTGTTTCATGCTTTCGGCCCGTTCTGATTTATCTGGAGCATAGTTTGAGTATACTCGATTTCATGCCATGATATGCCTCGAGATTAGTAACGATTCGATGTACCTTTAGATGCGATGTTTAACATCGAAATAATATCGGAAGACAGTATCGATATCGACAAAATATCGGAAGAAAAATATCGATATCACTAATATCGATAGAATATCGAAACAAAAATATTGATGTGACATTGTCACCGAATTTTTTTTTTATCATCAATATCAGTGATATCGATAGAATATCGAAAGAAAAATACTGATTTCACTGATATCGAATGTTTTTGCATTTAAAAAAAATATCATTATCAGTGATATTGATAGAATATCGAATGAAAAATACTGATTTCACTGATATCGAATACCCATGTTTTTGCATCTTTTTTTTTTTTTTGTCAATATCAGTGATATCGATAAAATATCGAAAGAAAAATACAGATTTCACTGATATCGAATATGTTTTTTCATTTTTTTTTTCCATCAATATCAGTGATCACCATAAATTATCGAAAGAAGAATATTGATTTCACTGATAGGTATCGAATATGTTTTTGCATCGTTTTTTATCGATTAGGAGAAATTAATAAATTACAGTGGGAAGGAATATAACCATCACAACCGACAATTTTTGGTTTATTATTTTCAATAATGAACCTTTGGAATCGACCAAGAAAAAAAAATTATAACACCCCCTCAAAATTTGATGGTTTACGTTTCAAGGTACGTAGAATCCAAAAATCGAATAAAAATTTGGCCGTCCGTCCGCCGTACGCGGCACTTTTGCCACTTAGCATTGACCGATTTTGATGAAATTTGGTATGTAGTCTCCATTTGGGGTCTAGTTGTGTCCCGAAGCTTTTGGTTGAGGTAGGTCACTTCTAAGGGTTCCAAAATCAATTTTGAAATTTTGAAAACGCCCTAACTCAAAAAATTTCGATATAAAGGTATTGTTTTTCCTTCAATTTAAGATTCTATAGAATTTTTAGAATTTTTTGAGACCACGCGGAGCTCTGTAGGACAAACCGTTCGCTTCGTACGAAAATTTAAGTGTTTATTTTGAAATGTATATAATATATACACACTTGTGTTTTGATTTATATATATTATATATAAATCAAAACACAAGTGTGAATCGCAAAAGAGGCCTAATCTCCGTTCAAATTAGAGCTGATCGAAATGTAATCAATAGTAGGTGATTTTGATTTTTTTTAATTTTTTTTTTTTTGATTTTTTTTTTCCATTTATATTGGATGGTTGGTGATTTTGTAGACGAGTGATCTATATAGAAAACTAATAAACCATTGTGTAATAATTTGCAGCGTTTTTTCTTTCGATATCAACATTTTCCTTTCGATATTCGATAATATCGCAAGAAAAATATCAATACAAAATATCAATATCAATAAATATCGAAAGTATCGAATCGTCACTACTCGAGATGTATTATACAGTATTTTAACTTTTAATTATATCTTTTTCACTTTGAATTAAACCCTTCTTACTTGCATTTAAACCCTTTTCATTTCATATAAATCTTTTTGTCTGAATTTTTTTCCTAGTTATCTCATTCTTTAGACTCATTTTCAGAAGTTCAGTTTAAATTGTGAAATATTAAGTGTGCGTTCTTTTCCAAATAAAACTCCTCAAAATAGGTACCATTTGTGGGCAAAAAAATCAAGTTTGTTCATTTCCTCCCTGGTCATGATGTGTTTTTGAAACCACTGACGCAATTCAAAATAGGGTAGGTAATAAGGTCGTTATCTAGCACTTGCTACCTGAACAAACGCGAGGTGAAGAAGACACTGGAAATACAGTTCTATTCGTGCTCTCAGGGTCTGCGGGAGTGAGAGTTGAGCTGTCCAGTAACACACAGAAGATTATAACTTCCACTTTTCGCACGGATTACACAGCATTTCAAGTTCAAGATAATTTCAGCTTTAGCTTCCCCCAAAGTAACTCTCGTCGGATTATCCCTCATAATCTGTTCAGAGGCAGTAAGCGACTATAGTGGGTTATGAAATACTATTGCGAGCTCAATTCGTGTGGGATTAAGATTTCAGTTGTATTATATTCTGTCCTCCTCAGCAGAAGCCTAACACGGCTTTTGGGAAATTGGACAATCAGATGGGAGAAGCGCCACGGGCACGCTATTTTTAGTAGAACTACCACTACTCCCGATATTTCCTCGAGATGACTAAAGTAAATTTTAACTTCAAGTAAATAACTACCTATTATAGAAAAATTAGCGTATCAATGTACAAGAATGACCACACAAGAGAGTCAAGAATGTTTGACAAGCTGATGAAAAAGGTCAGGAAAACTTAACAGAAATAAAAACGGCAGAAAAATTAAGCTGATTTTCGACACTTCAGGTGCTTCAATTTCTATTTCTTAACAATTTCTTAATCAATTTTAAATATAGCATTTCCAAGCCATATGAAACCTTTTCGAAACCAAATGAAACCTTTTCCAAGTCAAATGAAACCTTTTCCAAACCAAATGAAACTTTTTCCAAATCAAATGAAACCTATTGAGAAAATGAGTGAAATGAGGTATCTAGATAGGTCCTCTGCAAATTTCAGATCGACGCAATTGTACCTATCGTACAAAGAAGTTGCCAAAATGAAAATTCAATGAATTTCAGACATAGGATTATCGAAGTAGATCTCACCTTAGTAGAATAGGAAACTAGTAAGTTTGAGAAATTTCTGACTGTTGAATGTGAGTGGGCACCTAAGTACCTTACTCACCACGCCCAAACGGAGAAACCGATAATTAAGGAGAGTCACCAATACTAACATTGACTGATTGAACCTCTAAGACTGAATTTCTGAAATTGTGTAATATATTATTCATCTACGATTGTTTACTTTACAGAAATACACTATGTTTGGAAAAAGTTTCATTTGATTTGGAAAAAGTTTCATTTGACTTGGGAAAAGTTTCATTTGGTTTGGAAAAGGTTTCATTTGGTTTGGAAAATGTTTCATTTGACTTGGAAAAGGTTTCATTTGGTTTGGAAAAGGTTTCATTTGGTTTGGAAAAGGTTTCATTTGACTTGGAAAAGGTTTCATTTGACTTGGAAAAGGTATCATTTGGCTTGGAAATGCTATAACAAAAATCACAAATTTTTGGATATTGAGTGGACAAGGGTGAACTGTACTGTCACGAGGAACGGAGAACTGGTGACCTGATCAGGTTTGTGGGAGTTCATTGAGATAAGGTTTCCCATTGAAGACTTGGGGGACCTCGAACTGCGAAATTCCCTTTGTAGGTCATTTGGAACCAGTTCACTTCAAAGATAAGGTCTTGAGACCAGGTCACTCGCTCACTATTTATCTATGGACCTCAGAAAGCACCTGTTCTGGGCAAAAGCACACTGAACGGTGACTCGCGCTCCTTGTGATGGAACACCCATCCAAATCCTCCAGAATGAAGAAAAACCGGTCTCTTGCGGCAACCAGAGAAGATAGAAATATAATTATTAAAGCTAATTGTAGAGCTCGTCCAAGTGTATCTATGAACCCAAGTGACAACCATAAATTTTGAAGTTGTACCCCTTTCGTATTCCTCGCAATGCGACATGTTTTGCAGATTATTGTCATACTTCGTGGATCTTCATAAATTGATGCGACTCCAATTCTGCACTCACTGATGTTACTTGTCCGTGACGTGTGCTCATCTACTGGTTCGCAAATGTTCACAGATGTGTTGTCTTCGGTTCACGCCATGTCCGTTCTCAACATCCTCCACAACTCCTTGACCCTCTACAAGAGAGTGATCGGAAGCAAGCAACAGTGCACTCCTAGCCAGAGGTGAGCAGGTGAGAAGTTGATTATACAAAAGAAAAACCTGACCGTAGACATCCTGGTTTTCGAATCGCATTATTTAGCGTCCCTTCTACAACCTAGAGCTTAGGTAGGTATCTGATGTTCCTGAAATTTCCGTTTTCCTACTCATTTTGTAGTTTTTTGGCTACTTATTCAAGTAACCTGCCCAAATCTAATTGAATTGTAATTAGGAATAAGATCAAAGGCTCCATCAGAGGCGCTCTTATGATGAATTGCCAATATTCAGGAAGCACTCTCGTATTCCCATTGATGTCTGACCCATTTTGGTGGATGAACCTTTGGAATCGACTGAGGAAGAAAAAAATTTCCCCCCCCCCCTAAAAGTTGTCTAGTTGTGCCCCAATTCCAGGCATAGGTACTTATTTTCACTTTTTAAAAATCAAAATACAATCAGCTCATGAAATTCAGGGTGTCTAGCGACCTGGAAAACCGAGGATACTCAGGAAATTTTCCTCTACTGGAAAACTCAGGGAATTTCCTTTTTTCCCGTTAAAAAAACCCTAAAAAAGCCCTTGCGCCAAACCTTTTAATGGGAAGTTCCGCCATTCTGAGGGGAAAAAGTTTTAGTAGGTAGTTGATTTTATAGCGTGAAACTAGATGAAGTGAACTAGTGAAACTATATGAGAGTTTTATGCAAACCCTGGGTCACTGCACCCACTGCATGCCACTTTGAGTAGTGGCTGGTTTTTGGTGAATTTCGAAAAAATACCTACGAACTTTATTTCGTTGTTTCCTATCCTAGTTTAATGTTTCAAGATTCAAGTTATAATACAGGATGGCAAATCACGAAAAAATAATGGTATAACCGAAGTTTTTTTTTCAAACAGAAATTGGAAAAAAATGTAGAAAAATTGGTCGACTATAATATAAAAAATATAGACTTCCATAAAAACTAGAATTTTTTACGTTATTAACATAAAATTATAAATTTTATAATGCCACTGAAATTGCTTAATTGGTACACCTTTGATGTGATCATTTCTCTTGAGTAAAGCAAAGAGTTTCGATGATTTCAATATTCGATCCAGACTTTTTCGAACAATGGAAGGTGAAAACAAGCCTTTGAAGTGGTCGTTTCTCTCGAGTAAACCAACAAGTTTTGGTGTTTTCAACCTTCTGTGTCGACTTTTTTCAAGATTTGGAGGTAGAAATGAGCCTTTGGAGTGGTCGTCTCTCGAGTAAACCAACAAGTTTTGATGTACTTAATGTTAATTCTCGACTTCATCCAAGAATTGAAGCCTCTGTTGTGACTGTCATGAAATCTTTGTAACGGGCAAAACTATTCGAAGTTACTCCTCGATTTCGGTTAAATATTCAGGAATTGAGCAAATTGGGTTGCAGATGGTCCCTTATGGAAATAATCACCCTCTGATTGGTAGCCACTTCTTCAGTTTCCATCCAATTTTGATGAAATTTTTAGGTATTTTGAGGGAGTATTCAAATTTAACTACAACTGTTTATGTGTTTGCCCCCACAATTTAGGGAAGTACTAACTAGGAACGAACTGCGACCTTTTCCAGTCACAATCCAATCACAGGGACACGCAATGCTTGCTTTTCCCGTATTTGAAGGCGCTTCACGCAGGACCCAGTCCCCGGGCGCCCAGGTCTAGGTCCTAGTATAATTTTATCCTATTGCGCCCTCAGGAGTTACGGACAAGACATTTTTCTCATCATGAGGATTTCATTTTTCAAATGTGTACCAATTGATTCAATTTTAGCAAAATGTTGAACAAAACAGTACAACTAGAACTCCAATTTGGATTTTGGGTTGATTCAATTCCAAAACGAATGTTTGTTTTTTTACAACAATAACAATGTTATTATCATTTCAACTTTAAAGAACTCGTTGATTCGTTTGATTCTGAGTCAAGAAAAACAATATTAGTGTAACCTTATTAGGTAAGAAGCTCCTAGGAGGAGTCTAGTTTGTTATTGATAGGAGGAGTAGCCACCTTCCTAAAACTCATTTTGGTATCTCCAAGCTCCGTTTTTGGACATCTTTGTGCTGATGAATGAACGGCGGGCCGTTATGAGTGTTATAGTCACATAGCAGGCATCTAGAGGCGAGCTGGTGAACTAAACACTTCGCCAGCTCGCCATTGGAGCTCACTGCTTCCTCCCGCTCAATTCTGAATCCTTCGGGGTTGTCTGCGTGCAAAATACGGCGATTTCTTACTCCACAGAAGTTTTAATTCGTTCCGGTAGGTAATTATTTCTCAATCTCTAATTGAATATCTGAGGGTAGCTAAGCCGGTTGGTAGGTTAGTTGGTGAGACTGAGGCATGTTGGTAATACCTGCTCATGATTTTATCTCAATCCAGTACTCATTCTACCTTGAAAACAATAAGTATTTCAGGATGAATGATTTAGTCAGTTAGTTAGTATTTGAATCCTCCTTATGGGACTCAACTAAGCAGCTTGTACGTTAGTTCCATCATGCTTTGTTTCAATTAGGTATTTGAATACAAAAATGTGATCCTAGGGTTTTTTTTTGGTAGACGTTTATTTATATTTTAAAAACTCCATTACTCAGGTATACATTAGCTAGTTTTAAAAACATTAAGTGGCTTACTGAAATGAGATTGGTTGCAGATGGAGACATTGCAGCTACCACTGTTTGCAGCTTCTAGCTGCACGAGCACTTCTCTTCATGGTTGAAGGTACGACCGTTCAATCCCAGTTGGCTCAAGAGCCTCAATTGAGGTTGTTGGCGGCTGCTCTGGACTCGACACATGACCCTGTAAGTGTATCAGGATTGATGAGTACTTTCCTCAACGTTTTGAAGGGAGGTAGTTACCTCAAGTCAAAGTCAAAATGTTTTTTATTGTACTACCAAGCACTAGATGGCATTGCAATAGTCACTTAACTAATTAAGAGGAAAAAAACACAATTTTCGTATAAATAATAACCAAAACAAATAAGTAGTGTCAAAATTCAAACTCGAAAAAAACCAAAACACTATACAACCAATACCTCTTTTGCGTCCTTTCCAAATCGATCAGCCGGTAATGCCCGAAAGTAGTGGATCAGTACGAAGGGAGGTAGAGAGATGAGCCAGCGGAGGTCGTATGGCATTACTCTTTCTAGTTGCACGATCGTGAAAATCGCATCCTCGTCGTAGGCGTTCTAGATTATTCTTCGTGAGAACCAACTCGTGAAATACATACTGCCCAGCAATGGTAAGACTCTGCAGCAGCCTAAAATATCCAGGACTGCCTATTACTCAGGCCGAATATGATCCGAAAAGCAGGCTCCTGCAGACGGAAGACAGGACCTGTCGCGAAAGCGATCATTTCGTTCCTAAATAAGTAATTTGGCACCAAAATTCAATGTTAAAATATTTGAGTTTAATTTCATTGTGTGATATTTTTGGCCCTAAATTATTTTTCCATCTGATAACACAAGTTTTCTAGTTTTTGAAGAAAAAAGGGGGTTTGTATAGGTAAATAATAACAAGAGAAAATATTAGACACCTGTTTTCTATTGTAAAATTACGATAGTTACCTGCTTGCAGATATTCTGAATTAGAATGAGTATAACTGAGCTTCTTCCAGTTCAGATGGAGTGAAATTCGATTGTGTCATGACGAAGCAGAAATTTCACTGGGACTGCTGACGACGAATTACAATCGGAGCTTCCCTTTAGATCACCTTCGAAAACTAACTTCATTCCTGCCAAGGCTATGCAACTGAAATTTGATAGGGTGCTTCTCAGGATGGCCGAAAATGAGCTGATTTGATGAATTCATAGGGAGCATCTCTGGAGCAGTTGAGTACGAATGAAGAAGTGAGCTCTTCCCTTAACAGCTGGTACTTCGTTCTCTCTTGTTTAATTCCTCGAAACTTCCATAGGGAGCATCTCTATAAAACTGAGCTCCCCTCAAGAACCCCTTAGAGAACTATATTCTTTGCTGTATGCTTTATGAAACGGTGCGTCTGTCAACTGCCCAAGTATACGAGCTGGTTGTCCTCATCTGAAGTATTTACATCCATCACCTTGTATCGTAACATAATTAAACCTAAAGTAGCCAAGTCGACTTATTTATTCATCACCTGTTTCCTACTGTTGCAGCAACTGTTGGTGCTGGTTCTGCAAATTGTGGCCACCCTGGCTATGGACCCTTCCAACCACAGGGCTCTGACGGACCAAGGTCTTCCAGACGTGCTATCTCAACTCCTCTTACCTTCGGATGAGTGGTAAGTGAACGGTTCCATCATATTCCTTCGTTGACAAGTTGTGCTAATTTCGTAACTGTTCATTGAGTTTTAGACTAAACAGGACTGCTGTACTTACACGTTTTTGGTGTTTTTGATCATATTCTGCTTAATGGCGAGTACAACAAAACGATTCCAAACACTGATCCAAAACTCTAAATGCAAGATGGCCAAATCAGACAGGTTACAGTGTTGAGACGTTGCAGAGAGACACTGCAATATCGCTAATTGTGGCAGAGCATTCCTCTATCCGTTGAAGGAGACCCAGCTGAACGGAGTTGAAACATTGAAGGAGCTTCTATAAAATCTTAACTCATGAATTGTCGAAGAAAATTAGTCCCACGCTAGTAGTATCCACAGTTGTGAAGTATTTTTCGTTACTCAGTACCTGAGTCAGTCACCACCTGCATACCTAACAGCAATTTCCATTCTTCAATTGAATGACCTGAATCTATGAAAGATAGTTGCCAAGTTCCAGATGTTTGCTAATATGGGATGGGAAGCGTTGCTGCACGAATTCTGCCTTTAGGGTCAACCTCTGAAAATTTACTGTTGAATCGCCCATTACATGATATTTTGTTATCGATCTTTGATCTGTGTTTCAGGTATTACACGAACCACTCAACCAAGTACGCTCGCTTCGTCAAACACCACGTGGCGAGAATACTGGTTTATTTGGGCTTCCAGCACCGCGTCAACTTGAGATTTTCAGTCTACGACATTCTCCAAGGTGAGCGAACTCCTTTGACCTGTTCGAAATTATCCAGTAAGACTCGAAAATCAACCAATGACGCTAAATTCTGTTAGACTTTACTGTACAGTTATTTGGAGTTGTTGAGGTTTCAATCCAGCAAATTTGTCATAACTAGGGAATTGAGAAAATCCTACTGGATCCAGTAAATCGGGAATCAAAATCCCAAACTGCTTTCGATGTTGTGTAATAATGAAAAAAGTGCAGGTTTTCGCTGAATTTATCAAAGGCCAGCAGTAGGAAGCTGCTGGATTGTACAATATGCCTGATCCAGCAGCAGCTGCATTTTAAAACCTACTAATTCCAGTTGCTGCTGAATTTTGAAAAACTGCTAGATTCAGCTGAAGCAGGATTGAGAAAACTGATGGATCCATCTGGTGCTTGATTCAGAAAACTGCTATCCTATTTTTTAACATTTTTTTCCGATTGCATTTTCAGATGACGCTCCTCCACCAACTCCTCTCTTGGAATCAGTGGAGGACACATACATCATCAACACCTCTGCACCCCCCAGCTCGGTGTCCTGTGCAGACACCAAGGATCTCCTTGGCGTTTCGGTGGAAAGCTCCGTCATATGTGTCTTGAAATCAATCGAGGTTTGCATTTTATTGCGAAGCTACTGAATCAAATTTATTCAATCAATTCATCAAAATGTTCGCCGAATGTCTTGTTGATTCGACGGATGTTCGCTGAATCTTGGTGCTGTGCCCAGAATGTTGGCTGGACATTGTTGACTGGATTGAATGTTGACTGGACACACCAAGAAGAAATTAATTCGACGTGGCAATGTGGAAAATGTTGCAAATTGGTGTTTCGTAGCAGCTGCTCCTTCAGCTCACTTGGTCAGAAGCTCACATGGCTCTGTGATCTTCTGAAGAAATTAGCTTCTGAAGATATTATTTCGATGTGGCAATGTGGCAAATGTTGCAAAGTGGTATTTCGTAGCAGCTGCTCCTTCAGCTCACTTGGTCAGAAGCTCACAGAGCCATGTGTACGACCAAAGGTACCCTAGGTACTTGAACAGATAATTGGCGGTGTTCCAAAAATCCACTGGGAAAACTGGTTCACTATCTACCTCTTGCGAAAATCACTGTTTGGGCTACTTTCCCCAATAGGGCAATAGGAGTGCCATGTAAGACCAAGTTAACTGCCTCTATTACCAATGGAAACGAATAACTGCTAAATCCTTGCCCATTTGGGAAAACCCCTCAAGTTCCATAGAAATAGTTTCAAATCATAAGTTCTTGTTGGTAAATACCCATGTTAGGTATTTAAAGTTGGTATTTGACAAAAATATTAATTTATCTGACGTTTTGTTTTCCCAGTCTTCCCTGAACCAAGTGGGTTCCACTGACAACTCGACACTGCAGTGGGTGCTGAGTGGTCATTCGTACTACAGCCACACCATGAGTTTAAGTGAGTCCTAATAATATAGTATTTCTTATTGGTGACGAAGCGTTCCAAGACTGAAGAATGCTCTTCCAATTTGGAAAAGGATTATTGCTTACCTATTTCTAATTGAACTTCTGCCAAATCAAATACTACGTCGATTCCTCGAGGCTGCTTTCTGGGTGGTTCCAAAGGAGTAACGCTTTGAGGCTGTTAATGGTTCAAAATTGTTGAAATTTTTTAAAAGTCTTCAGGGCACTAACCCTGAACATACCTCCAAAGTCAGATCACAGTTGCTTTGCTTACTAACATGCAAAGATAGGCTTGCAGACATGGATCCAAATTTGTTCAATAATAACTACTTGGGGTCTTGGTCGGTCACTGTTCCTTCCTCGTGTCGGGTTAGTCTGATCTATTACGAACCGGCGCCCAAAGTTTCAAAGTTGTACCTAAATTTGAAATTTTCAAGGATTTTCAAAATGCATTAGTGTATCTATCTTGGGAATTGAAAAAAAAAACTAAAAGATTACCGCTGGAATCATCAAATCGTTTATTTTAGTCAGTACCTACTTAATATAATCCCCTCAAAAAGATACACTTTCAATTACATAATTGAAATAAATACAATTCATAATTACATAATTCAATTTCAATTACAATAACAATTCAATTACATAATTGAAATAAATACGTAATTACTCGCTTGAATGAAACAAAAAGGGGTGGATTACATCGTACGAAATCGGGTTTGAAAATCAAATCTATTGAATGCAAATCGTTCAAATTTGTGGTTCTGTGCGACCTCTTGAAAATGTCATCAAAATCAGACCATATTTTCCTGTAGGTTTGCGTGGGACAAGGAATTAGATATGCTTCTGCTCGTTTCTGAAGACTGCGGCTTCTACCGGCTCTGAAACAGTGAAATTTATAGACAACTTTCCTGTAGCCTGAACCCAAAAATTATCCGAATCGGAGTGACCACCAGGAGCATTAAAATCACAGGTTAGAGGAATTCACGTCTTGAGACCATCAGTGTAGCAGCAATGAAGCTCATAGAAGATTAGTCTCGGGACTCACCTGCACATTTTCTTAAAATTCTATCAAACTCAACTTGAGTTGGGTCGCCATCTTCTCTTTTTCCTGATTTGGCTCTCAATCCTAATACACAAGCACTCATATCAAACCGGACCAAATTACAGAATAGTTTTTTTTTTGGCTCGGATAGTCAAATATGGGACCAAAATTGTTGAGATATCTTTGACGCCCAAAATGCGAGTAAAAATTTTGAAGTCAAATCGATTTGGCTTGCTGCGTGGATACTTAGCTTGCCTATGAAGGAGCGAAATGTGGTTATTCCAGTCACTCAGAAGTCCGAATTCCTCAGTGTAGCTCCCTTGTTAATTTCTGTTTTCAATGTTACAGTTCAACACCAAGATCGCAGAGTGCCTCAGGACCCTGCTTCGACAGGGTTCGCCCAATGTTTCCTAGCTTGTTACCCCTGCGTCCTGTCGCCCGTCATTCTCCTCCGACTGCTTCTCCATAGGATGTTGACGACAGCGGCTCATCTTCAGAGGTAAGACATATTGAAGAGTTGAGATTTGCAAGCAGTAAGATTTCTTAAAACTACTCAGAGATAGTAAAATGTCGACACCCTGGCAATTGTTCGCAAGAGACTATCAGGGAGTGGCTATCTGGATCAGCGGGGTTCAGCTGTGGCCGAGCGAGTTCCGGCATGTGTCCCTGGAGGCGAGACTCGGACTGGTTGCGGGGCCGTGAGTTCGAGGCTCGCCTCGGGAGCATATTTCGGGCAAGTCGGTCGCAGTTCCCCTCGTCCTAACCCAAGGCGGTGAGGCCAAAGGGAAGCCATAAGCGAAATCATCAGAACAAATTCTGATCTTCCCTTAGGAAGACAGCTGATGACGTCCGTGACGCCAGGAATGGCAGTCGGACGAAAATCCAACCTGAAATGGTTGTTTACTTTACTTTTTTTCTCTTCTATCTGGATCAGTGACACATTGGATCTGTTTGGAGCTAGCTAGTCTTCGTTCCAGAGGCAAAGGGGCGACATGAAACTGTTACGTTTTGTAAATTAACTTCCGTCGCCCGAGGAGCGATCTCCGATTAAACTAGAAATTCTGAGTCGGGCTCGCTACCACTGTGCCACGCAAGTGAATAGATTAAGGTGCTGAAGAGATAGCAGATCAAGCAAAAGGGTTTAAGAAATTCGAAAGTGATTCGGTAGTATCCACAAAATTTCAAAGAATGAGCTCTACTACATGAAAACTACTGAAGTTTACTCTCTGTCTGTGACAACAAGTATTCTTTCTACAAGTACATTTATTTGTTCAATTATTCCAGCAATTATTATATTTTGTGACTGTTGAACTTTGTAGAGTCGTGTGATATTGATGTACATTGTTGGTCGAAACGGGTCCTCTAAAATTAAGAAAAAGGCAAGACGTGGATTTTTCCATTTATTTAGCTTCAGCTACAGTTTTCTAGATGAGCTTCCCAGCATCTTCGGGCTAAAAAATTTATTTAAATTGAAATTGATGTAACAATGAGTCGATGACTTGAAAATAATTATATTTTGTGCTCGTGGACAGGTGGAAATCCTGCACATCTCGCTCATCGTTCGCGTCTGCTGCCCACGAAGTCCCTCGCAGCCCGAGGAGCAGAGCGTCGTCCACCGATACTGAGCCCAGCACGCTCAGAAACAGGAGAAAAGTGAGCGTAAAGTACCGAGGCCATATTTTTATGTTAATCAACTATGTGAGGAGAACTTGACTCGAACTACTCTTTTGAAAATACATCAATAAATTTACAAAAAAAAAAAAAAAAAAAAAAATGAGTGGCATCTAGATTCTGACATACAGAAAGATATGAGGTTACGCGAGAGAACTTTATTTTGACGAATTCGTAACCTTCTCACTCACCTGCCAGTGAAAGACTGACAAAGTAGGGAATAATTGTCCTCCCAATAATCGCTAATAATTTTCAAGATTACATCTACACCAAAAAACGCTGCAAATTATTACGCAACGGTTTATTATTTTCCTGCAAAGATCACCTGTATGAAAGGAACTCGGCTTTGCCGTTAATGATGCCTACCTTTTGATAGAAAGTTTTTTATTATTATTATTTTTTTACCGTGATTATTATTGCAACTGAATATTAAATACAATCCATCTAGCAATATTAGATATAATTTTTTATGCTCCTTGAGAGCCTGTTTATAGTAAAACCCAGCCCCTTTTCGTGACAGTATCTTCAACACATCGTTCAAAGTGAAAACTAATAATAGAAATAAACCATAATAGACCTCCTTAGTTCGCAGTGGAGAGAATCTGTGGTAAATCAGTTCCCAACAAAAAAAAAAAAAAACAAAAAAAAACCCTACAATGTTTTTCTATTATTATTGGATTATGTTTGATTTTTCTGTAGTAAGTGGTATTGTACCTAGATATCTAACTACTTCATTCTTCCCCAGGTCAACTTGACGGTAGACTGCACGGCGGGACCATGGGGCTCGGACCACGGAGTCACCGTTCACAAGCCCGTCGAAAGAGTCGGATCATTAGTGCCTAGAGACAGTATTGGAAGTGCCTCAGGGCTGGAGCCTGCCATGCAGGCCATATTTGCCTTTTCCCACATCCTCAGGACCCGGTCGAAAGAGAGTCTCCACTCGGGCGAGAGCTCCGACGGCCGATTGAGTCCTTCCGGTAAATCTCATTAATACTTCGGCAAATTAACTGCAAAAATATGTTTTAAGGTGCTCGTCCACTATGTCGACAGCGCGGCGCGAAAATCTTTAGCTTCGTACACTACGGGGCGGATTTCATTTTTCGATCCGTAGTTTTGCCAGTCCCTCGGTACCGACCTTCGGTGAAAAACCTGGTCAGACAGAGAAATGTTCGTCTTTTGTTGCAGCTCTGGAAGCTGAAGACTAGGAGCAAATTGCTGGAAGAAGAGGGAGGCAATGCATCCATCCAATTAACGAGAAAAGAATTGACTTAGGGGAACACAATCACCTTTTCCAAGATTCAGCGATTTCCTCCCAGCTATTCTCCTTCACTAAGTTTTGATGGTGGTTAGTTTTGTTAGATCGTATAAGTGGGATATGCTTGCTCAGGCAACACCAAGAGCTCTTCATTAAGTTCAGTATGCCTCTGAGAGAAAACAATTGTTGAACAATACCTTGTTTTGAAGGCAACATAATTCACAGCAATTCGTAAAACATAGACCGAGGTCGCACGAGCACTGACAAAAATGGCCGAGATCGACAATTTTTCGCTTCGTCCACTCCACAAGCTTGGAGAGCTCCAGAAGCTGCGGAGTGCGTAAAATTTTCGACCTGCGCCGCGCTGTCGACCTAGTGGACGAGCACCTTCAGTTTTACTAAGAAAAACAAGAAAAATATATACTAACTGGTGTTTGCCCACCAAAAGTAATGAGACTGATTTTTTAACTAAACTTTTTTGCTTCTATGGTGTATTAGGTATATTCAATAGTGAACCATTGGAATCGAACAAGAAAAAACAGATAATCCCTCAAAAGTTAATGGTTCATGTTTCAAGGTAAAAACGCTGCAAATTATTACACAAAGGTTTATTATTTTTCTATATAGATCACTCGTCGGCAAAGAACACGGCTCTGCCATTGTTACCATCAACCAACACGAAGAAAAACATCGATCGCATTTCGGCCAGCTAAAATTTGAACGAAGATTAGGCCTCTTTTGTGATTCTTCTTGGGCAAACTTCCATCTTTACTGCAGAGCTTTTTGCCATAAATAAAGCCCTGTCTTTGGTATCCACTGACAATAACTCCAATGTCGTAATCTGCTCAGATTCTCTCAGTGCAATCCAAGTCATTAGGAAAGGTGTGGATTTCCACCCACTAGTGAAGGATGTACTTGTTAAAGTGAGCCGACTGATGGATCTTGGGTCTTCTGTCATACTCTTCTGGGTACCAGGACACATAGGAATCGCCAGAAATGAAATTGCTGATCGAAATGCAAAAATTGCGACTGAAGAGCCCACTCCCACATTTCTCCATGTATGCGCGGACTACCAATGTTCAATAAAAAGAGAAGTACGGAAATAAATAAATAAATAAATAATTTTTTTATTTGTAGCCGCCATAAGGCAATACAAACGTCAGCAAAACAATAACAAATAAGAAAAAAAAGTCAAATATATCGGGGAAAAATCAACATCAATCAAATATAAATTGGGAAAAATCTTCCACGTCATATAATTCCGCCTGTATGAGCCTCTTCTTAGTTTTTCTCTTGAACATTTCCAAAGATAGGTCTTGCAGGTCAGCAGGTAGTTGATTCCAGAGTCGTACCCCAGTCTGAAGAGGATCCGACTGCATGGAGGCGTTTAATCTAATTTGATGTGGACGCAACTTTCCAGCATTTCTGGTACAGTAACCGTGGATGTCCGAACCACGCTCGACAGAGGCCAAATTTTGATGGGCATATACAAGGCTTGCGAAAGCATACAGGCTTGGCAGTGTCATCACACCCAGGTCTCTGAATTGGCCTCTACAGCTCTCCAAATGACCGATGTGTTTAATAATTCTTACAGCTTTCTTTTGAAGCCCAAATATTCGTAATGCGTGTGATGAGTTGCCCCACATAACTACGCAATACGATATGCGGCTATGAAAACACGCAAAGTAAACCATTCGCAGAATATCATCGGAGACAGCACCTGCCAATCTCCTCAGCATGAAGATGCAAGAGGACAATTTTCCGGACAGCGAGCCCACATGATCTGCCCAAGAGAGACGGTTATCGATCGTCATGCCCAGAAGACAAACCGAATGAGCCAAACGACCATTCAGCCGGAGGTTAATACTCTGAGACTTATTCTCATTCAGAAGCAAGGCATTGAGGGCGCACCACTCCTTTACAGCCAAGAAAGTCCTCGTTGCATTTGTCCGCAGATTCTCCTCTGAAGCTCCCCTGACCACAGCCGTAATATCGTCAGCGAACAAGGTCAAATGACAACCGACCTGAGTGTGATACAGCAGGTCATTGATGTATATAATGAAAAGAGAAGGCCCGAGCCCAGAACCTTGCTTTATTCCACACGGAATCCGGACCTCAGCCGATCGCCCACCCTGAAAAAAGACCGCCTGGTTCCAACCTTCCAGATAATTCTTGAAAAAAGATAGCGCTTCAGGGGCAAATCCATAGTACGATAGTTTCTCCAAAAGCAATCCAAACGCAACCAAATCAAATGCCTTCGACATATCGTATAATTCAAGAGATGTAAGGGTCCTATCTTCTAGTGAACGAAGTGATTCCACGACAATTGAACTGACGGCTGAACTGGTGCTTTTATTTTTTCTGAATCCAAATTGCCTAGAATGGATAATATTCTTTTCATCCACATACTCAATTAGCATTTCTAAAACCAATTTCTCAATTACTTTGACAAATATGGGCAGTTTAGATATCGGGCGGTAGTCATCATAGTTGGCTGATTTCCCTTTTTTGGGTATTGGGGTTATAGCTGATTTTTTTAGGCATTGAGGAAACTCTCCACTTGAAAAACACCAATTTATTATAAATGCCAAGGGCTCCAATATAAGGTCAGCTACAGCTTTCAGCATATGAGAATTGATCCCGAAAAAATCAGTGGAAGCACTATTCTTCAGAGAACAAATAGCGGAATAAACCTTTTCAACCGACACAGGGTGTATAGTAAATTCATTAACGTAATGTGGAGCGCTGGCGAGACATTCATAGAAACCGGCAGAGGGTGTATCAGGCAAACGACGGTCAAATACCTCCGAGAAAAAATTGCCAAAGCCATCACATTCCAGGGTTGAACTACATGGACCTTTACGAGATTTAGAATTAAGCTCATTTTGGACAACCAACCAAGATGCCTTCATTTTATTAGAAGCTCGGGATATAGAATCATCGTTATGGCAACGTCTCGCATCCTGGAGCGCCAGTCGATAAGAATTACGAGCCTCATTTGCTAGGTTTGAAAGATCCTCGTTACGTAGAGACCGAGATAACTCTCTCAAAGAATAGTAACGATCGCGCAACTCATTCAAGTTACCATCGAACACAACTTTGGAACAGTTGGAGAACCGAATGGCCACCAGAAGTCAGTGAGTCACCAGAAGCTATGGGCTGTGAAGAAGGCTGTGAAGAATTGGTCGTCGTCATGTCGTACGAAAAAGCTCTCGGATGGTACTTAACGGACGCTGGAAGGAAGTGGTCCTCACTCACCTCCGGATAGGACATACCCGCCTGGCCGCATGGCCACCTCATGGAACGAGAAGCAACACCTCCCCCCAACTGCTCAACCTGTATATGCCCTCTGACTATAACCCACTTGCTGACTGATTGCCAAATTTTCAACAACCTCCCACCCGAAACTCCGAAGAATTTAGAAGAGCTCCTGGGTAACAATTCAGCTTGGTTGGACGTTATTTTCGATAAATTAAGAACGTTGTCACTATTCTATAAACTGTAATAGCTTTTGTTTTTCTCAATTTTTAATCAATAATTTGTTGTAACCATTTAATTTGGCGCCCATGATCACTTGAAGGTTGCATGTGCCTTAATAAAGAAAAAAAGCGATTCACACTCGTGTTTCTGAATTATCGTAAGTCCAACCCTTAAATTCTCGTAGGGAGCAAAACGTTTGTCCTACAGAGCTCCGCATAGTCTCTAAAAATTCAATACTATCTTAAATTGATGGAAAAACAATACCTTTATATCGACATTTTTTGAGCTAGGGCGTTTTCAAAATATCAACCCTTATTTTTCAACCCTTAGAAGTGACCTACATCAACCAAAAGCTTCGGGGCATAACTAGACCCCAAAAGGAGCCCATACACCAAATTTCATCAAAATCGGTTCATGAGAACTAAGGAAAAACGCGTACGGCGGACGGACGGCCAAATTTGTATCCGATTTTTGTATTCTACGTACCTTGAAACGTAAACCAACAAATTTTGATGGGGGTTGAACAATTTTTTTCTTGGTCGATTCCACAGGTTCAATATTGAAAATAATAAACCAAAATGTGTACTTTGTTAAAAGATGGGCCTCACTGCATTCATCTTGAGTGGATCATTTGTTTGATAAGAATCCACTAATCGTTGTTTCTGTCCTTTTATGGCAGATCTTTAAATGAATTTTTTAACCGATTCAATTTAATCCATTTTTTCACTAATTTTTAATATAATTTTGTTAATTTTATTTACAGAATTTCGTCCCTTAGCAGCTGCCTTTAATCTTCATCATCATCAAAAAACGCGGTCTTCATTTCGTTTTTCAAGTCTGAGACATAGTAATAAGCAACGATCGAAATCGCACGCCAATATCACCAAAGTGAGTATTTTGTTGAATGCGCGTTATTGTGAAACTTAAATGAACACGTGGGTCTCTAGCCCTGTCTTAAGGATCCAAATCGCCTCCCATCTACCCCTGGTTCTTAGAAGGTAGATAGTTGAAGGGTGAACTTTATTGATGAATAATTTGCAAAGTTTTCAGATTGAAATGGTGGAAGAACATTCGTTTTTCGCTGAAATAACACATTTTTCGCATTCAATCTAATATCCCCCTTAAATTTTCCTTAGAAAACGTAAAAAAAATTGGGTATCAATAAAAATTTGATGAAAAGAAGCATGTTTTTAGCTTTAGAACGCTTCTGACGAAGACCGTGTTCTAGCAGGAAAAAAAATCACCAAAATGTATTTTAAAAAAAAACAGAAATTGGCGAATTCGAAGTTTGAGGTGGGATCTCTGTTTACAATTTATAAGCTGGTGAAGAGCTCATCGTGTCGAAAATTTGAAGCTCTTTCTAACGGTGTTTAATCAGATTTGAATTTGTATGGGAAATGAGGGAATTTTATAATAATTTCAGTTCTGCAGGATCGAAAACACAAAAAAAGGGTTTAAAAAATCAATGTGAAAAAAGTGGCATTTTGAGCGGGTTAAAAAAAACATAAAAAAACATATGCATGCATTCCAGGGGACGTACCACTAGATAGGCATTAGGTCAATTTAAACCTGTTGGTAATCGATAAAACTATTTCTTTTTATTTATTTAGTGTTCTATGCAAGAAACAGAGGCCTCTTGGAGCTTGGGTACAATTAGTAAGCTGTAAAGGAACCGAGATGTTGAAAAATTGGAAATTTTTTGAATATTATCTCCCCACTCGCCACTTCCCCCAGCTAAATTCGACACTCTGGTGGAATAGTGTGCAATTTGGAAAATTTCTGAGTCGAACAAAAAACGAACCACGAAAATTGGTTGGAAATTGAGGCCTGGGCAGAGTTTACAAGATTATGCCCGCAAACGCACTGTTGTGATTCCGCACTCTTCGCATTTCTGTCCATTTGCTTCCTTAGCTCAGTGGTAGGAGCTCCGATTCAGAATCGGAATGGTAGGAGATCGATCCCCGGTCGATGGAAGTTAATTTTTGATGATTCAACAGTATGGCGCAGTCGGTAGGACCCGAATGGTCTCCTCAGCATTTCTCAGAGAAACAATAATTCGTTAAGATTAGGTCATCGAAACAACTCCCTCTCAAGACACGAGTTGAGCCACCGCCTATTTGGACAAACCTTGAGGTCAGCGGATCCCCCGCCCTATCAATAAGGAACAATAACAAAAAACTCCGAAGCCAGTCAAAAATACGCGTGCTCAATGGATTGTAAAACGCCGGCCAAAGCAGCCTCCCCGACTAGGTAACGGAGTACCTAAGATTTCCTAATGGGGGGGAGATGTTGTGATCAGCTGCCTCTTCGCATTTCTGTCCATTCACTTCCTTAGGTCATGTGGTAGGAGCTCCGATTCAGAATCGGAATGATAGGAGATCGATCCCCGGTCGAGGGAAGTTAATTTTTGATGATTCAACAGCACGTTTATTGAGCGTTAACCCCCCCCCCTTTCCCCCTTGAAAGGCAAAATTCGAAATTAGGGCGACGTAGGGCACAACTAGATAGTTTTCCGCGTCGAACATAAAAGAACCACGAAAATCGGTTGAGAACTAAGGCCTGGGCAGACGACACAAGATTTTGTCACACACACAGACATACACCTATGGTTTTTTCCGCGGATTTGGATTCAGAATGGTCTACGGATTAGTGAGTGGTTATTTTTTTCTGTTGAGCGTTGTCCAACTTTACCCCAGATCAATCGCATAAGGACGCCCAAGCCTTACTGTGGGACGACCTAAAAATGCAAGGAGAGAATGTTGCAAATTAGTTGAAGAATCGATTCCTGAAGTATCGTTGATTGATTTTGGGACACCGTGTCTATGAGTTTCGTACCTAATCTGAAATACAACGTTATATGTCGACAAATATGTAATGGGTGTGTATCAGAAACCTACTGTGCAACGCACGGTTCGAGTCTTCCTTCCAGATTGCAAAACTTCTCGTGGAACCTCACGAGCGATTAGCCGTTGATTACAGAACCGGTTCGCGAAACGAATGATGGGCGTTCAAAATAAACTGTTTGACCTATTTGTTCAAAGAACAGAATTCGTATTTATTGAGACTGAAAAATACTCCGGTGATTGATACCTGGCGTCACGACGTGATTGAAACGGGCCTATTAACTATCAGGGTTCGAGACCGGCTTAATTTCGTAGTACGAACGTTGTTCCCCGCGGTTTTCTAGATTGATCGTTAAGATGAAGAATGTTGTGGGTCTGAGAAACTCTGAAGTAGAGTTAAGCCTGATATCTACAGGTTCAAAACGTAACAACACAGGACCGCTGGTACTTTTTTGGTAGATTTACTCCTCCCAGTAAAATTCATAATTTTTTTAACCAACATCATACATTTTATTTAATAAGGTGATGTTACGTATAACTTAGTATTCATATTTGGAAAGTATCATATAAAGTAGGAAAATATAAAATCTCATTTTTAAAATTTAAGCTTGTGAAATGCCATTTGTACTCGTCTCTTGGTATGAATATAAAGATTGAAAAAATTTAGGTGAAATTGAAGTAAAAGTACCTATAGAACAAAAAATAGAAAAAAAAATTTTAAAATGAAATTTTAAAAATAATTGTAATATCTAATGTGCCAGCAGAAGCTTGAGGCAGTTCCACCTGTTGAAGCAGTCTGCTGAGAAAATATATTCCTTTTTGTTATAAAATTGAGCGTTTTACATTTTAATTTTAATTTTACCTTTTGTAAAAAGTTGCTCCCAAAAGCGTTAACATATCCGTAATTAGAGTGTAATTAGGGTGTGCGCATGGGTCGGAGAAACTGTTTATGGTTATATTTAATCTAAAGTAGACCTTACTCTGAGAATTTTGACACCAACCGCGACTTTCTAGCGCTAGAAGACCTTTTTCTATGATTTCTCAAAGTTTCGAATGTTTATGACGTCACAGTGGGGTGGGGGGTCCCGCCCAGGCGGGAGGGGTGCGTGACGTCATAAACATTCGAAAATTTGAAAAATCATGGAAAAATATCTTATCATCCAAAAAGAGAATGGCTGGTGTCAAATATCAACTTTCGATTTAAAAAACATATTGTTTAGTAATGCATGCATTCCAGGGGACGTCCCATTGGATAAGCATTAGATCAGTTAAACCAGTTGGTAAGCGATAAAACTATTTCACTTGATGTAATTTATTCATTACTTTAGGCAAGAAATACTGACCCCCCCCCCCCCCCCCTCACCATTATCCACCTTAACATTTCTAGCGGCATGGGAGCCTCGAATCTGAAGAGCATTTTAAAATCCATGATCTACGATACCCAACATGCGAATTCGAGTTACCCCCCCCCCCCCACCTCCCCAACGCCAACAATGGTGCCAGTCTGGCACCAAAGCGGAAATACGTCGTAACATTGAACTTTCATCTGTTAGTTTTGGTAGGCAGTCCGTCGAAGTTCACATCCGTATTCAAGGTGAAACACAAAAAAAAACCACGAAATAAGCGGTTTATGGCATCATGGCACCATGGTGGCACCACTATTAGTTCCATGGTGGTACAGAGAATAATTCATGAAAATCCGGAGGTATAATGAGAATTTTTCCTCAATTTCAAAGCTTGGGTACAATTAGTAAGTAGTAAAGGAACCAAAATATTGAAAAATCGGATATTTTGTGAATATTATCCCCCCACTCACCCCCTCCCCTTGCGAATTTTGGTACTCTGGTAAAATCATGTACAACTCGGAAGTTATTTGAGTCAAACAAAAAAAGAAACACGCAAATCGGTTGGAAATTGAGGCCTGGGCAGAGTTTACAAGATTATGCACGCAAACACACGTTTTTTAAGCATTAACCCCCCCTTTCCCCCTCTTAAAAAGCAAAATCCAAAATTCCGGCGCCGTAGTGCACAACTAGATAGTATTACGCGTCAAACGAAAAAAGAACCACGAAAATCGTTTGAGAACTAAGGCCTGGGCAGAGTACACAAGATTATGCCCAAAAACGCACGTTTTTCGAGCATTAACCCCCCCTTTCCCCCCCTTAAAAGGCAAAATTCGAAATTCCGGCGACGTAGTGCACAACTAGATAGTTTTCCGCGACGAACAAAAAAAGAACCAGGAAAATCGGTTGAGAACTAAGGCCTGTGCAGAGTACACAAGATTTTGTTACACACACACACACATACACACACACATACACACACACACACATACACCTATGGTTTTTTTCGCGGATTTGGATTCAGAATGGTCTAAAACGGATTACTGTGTGGTTATTTTTTTTTTCTGTTGAGTGTTGTCTTCCTTCACCCCAGATCGATCGCATAAGGACGCCCAAGTCTTACTGTGGGACGTCCTAAAAAAAGGGGGGGGGGGGGGCACGCTTCATTTCCTGGGATCAAACGGTTTCTCACATCGTAGCCATTTTCTGGGTAACTTTGAGCTTTGATTAGGTGTTTTGGAACATATCCAGAAAGTGTAGAAAGGAAGATAACGTGTCAATATTTACCTGAATGATTCTGGTAGCGGTGCTCTCGGTAGAGATCAGGCGTTCTGGAGCTGGAATGCAAAATTGCCTGGAACTCGCCAACTACGGGACACAAGCAAGGCCTTTCCCACAAATTACTCAACTTCTTTCGTTACCACGTCGTTGAAAAAGACCCGGGAAACGACTAACAAAGGTACAAGAGTACAGAAGGTACAAGAATTGAGAATAAGTTCAAAATGTCCAAAAATGACACTACAAACTGTTTAATTAAATTTTGAAAGTAAATTAACTAGATGGGCTCGTTATGTGCTCAGATGTTATGTTATTGATATTTGATAAATAAAAATACCATTTAAATTGATATTTTTAGGCACAATTTCGGTTTTACTCTGACGCAATAGTTTTGTAATGTGGGTTGCGATTGGGAGAGCTCATCTGGTCAAAAAAGATTCGAAAACCTTCAAATTTGATGAATTTTTGAGATACCGTGCTGTAGTCTGACTTTGAATACGCGCCTAAAATTTGAGTTTTCTCCTTATTCTTAAACCGTCAAGATTTGCAGCTTTAGGAATATTCGGGTGCAGAGTTATTCCGAGTACCAATTAGGATGTTTAGTCTGTAGGCACTTATTTAACTGCAACTCGTTAGCATTCCCGAGCTGAGTCCGAAAGCTTATCAGAAGCCCCCGTTTCGAAGTCTTCGTTTTATCGCTAGTTCTCCCATCATGCTTCCACAGCGAATGTTACATTGTTGGCAGTGTAGCGACGTGTGCGGTCACCACCTAACTGTACTATTATCTCTCATACTTGGTAGACTACCTCTACACTTAACTGTACTACATCCCTCATATTTGGTAGGATAACTCACCTACTTGCGCATTCATAAACACGTTTGATGCGGCTCATGCACGTTCTAAGCGAATAACCCAGTATAATTTCCCCCTTTCTCCCCCTCGGAGCACCTTTTAGTTATCGGAATCCCCTTCATATGTATACTGGTAGAACACATTTCAAAAATAATTAGGCAGATTGGTACCAGAATAAAGAAATGCAAGGTGTTCAGGCATACTCGTACAACAACAAAAAATAGTCATTCCATGATTCACCAGCGCGCCTACGGCGCTTTGAAGTTGGTCAACAAATGATGTACTCGCAAAAGTATTACAGTATTGCAAAAGTATTGCAAAAAGTATTGCAAAAGTATTGCAAAAAGTATTACACTTGACTTGGGGAGGCTAACGTATGTCACTATGGGGAGGCAAATGAAGTGAAGGTGGTCAGCACGGGAGGCTGACGATACATTTTTTTGGCTCAGGGAGGCAAGTGATGGCCCCCGGTAGGCACTTTTTCAGTAATGAATTGCAGGACTTTTGATTTCGCGTTTTATGGCCACTGATGTGGAATCTGCAAATCCACCATGTTTGAACCGATTTCTGCTGGATATAGTATTGTGACGACCTGGTCACTTGATGACATTATTAGAAGTTGTTGATAGTTACTACGTTGTCTGAAAAACTGGTTGTGTTATTTTGAATTTGAGATTTGATGTGTTAAAAATAAGTTAGGTTGTTAATTTGTGGGAAATATGGTGCCTTCTGCTATTCAAACTGATTTCTGTACAATTGGCGCCCAACGTGGAGCCCACTATATTTCCAACAAATTAACAGTCTAACTTATTTTTAACACATCAAATCTCAAATTCAAAATAAGACAACCAGTTTTTTAGACAACGTAACTATCAACAACTTCTAATAATGTCATCGTGACCAGGTTGTCACACTACCCCCTCCCCCTCTTTCTCTCAAATTTTCTCCAAGATCTGGGGTCCCTGCTTCACAGGCATGACATCTGCTCTTGCGAGTCGATTTGCATGGAGGAGCCTCTTTGTCCTCCCAATCCGAACTTCAAAGAGAACGTCATTTTTCTTTTTAGTTATAATCCAGGGTCCAGTCCATTGGGGTTGTAGCTTCGGGATTTTCCTACTGTCCGCTTAGGGTCGTGAACCCACACCCAATCATCTTTGTTGAACGGAGGTTGCTTGGCATTTCGGTCAAATTTTTCTTTCTGCCTTTGCATCTGAATTCTCATTGTGTTGCATGCAAGTTCCCGAACCTCCTTCAAATCCTGACGTAGCTTGAATGCGTGATGTGTAGTCAATTGGGGTTCTATCGGTACAGTGCGAAACAACTCCTCAGGTAAATGAAGGTCTCTTCCAAAAACCAGCTGGGCTGGTGAGAATCCTGTTGTATGATGGGGAGCTGATCTGTATGCCAACATGAACAAAGGCAACTTTTAATCCCAATCGTCCTGCTTTTTAGGATGTCCCACAGTAAGACTTGGGCGTCCTTATGCGATCGATCTGAGGGGAAGGAGGACAACACTCAACAGAAAAAAAAAATAACCACACAGTAATCCGTTTTAGACCATTCTGAATCCAAAACCGCGAAAAAAACCATAG
This sequence comes from Apolygus lucorum, assembly GCA_009739505.2. Lineage (NCBI taxonomy): Eukaryota > Metazoa > Arthropoda > Insecta > Hemiptera > Miridae > Apolygus > Apolygus lucorum. The sequence goes on from CM019173.2 coordinate 35,981,266, forward strand.
GTGTATGTCAGTGTGTGTGTGTGTATGTGTGTGTGTGTGTGTGTGTGTGTGACAAAATCTTGTGTCGTCTGCACAGCCCTTAGTTCTCAACCGATTTTCCTGGTTCTTTTTTTGTTCGACGCGGAAAACTATCTAGTTGTGCACTACGTCGCCGGAATTTCGAATTTTGCCTTTTAAGGGGGGAAAGGGGGGGTTAATGCTCAAAAAACGTGCGTTTTTGGGCATAATTTTGTGTCGTCTGCCCAGGCCTTAGTTCTCAACCGATTTTCGTGGTTCTTTTCTTCATCGACGCGAAAAACTATCTAGTTGTGCACTACGGCGTCGGAGTTTTGAATTTTGCTTTTTAAGGGGGGGAAAGTGGGGGTTAATGCTTAAAAAACGTGCGTTTGCGGGCATAATCTTGTAAACTCTGCCCAGGCCTCAATTTCCAACCGATTTGCGTGTTTCTTTTTTTGTTTGACTCAAATAACTTCCGAGTAGTACATGATTTTACCAGAGTACCAAAATTTGCAAGGGGAGGGGATGGGTGGGGGTATAATATTCACAAAATATCCGATTTTTCAATATTTCGGTTCCTTTACTGCTTACTAATTGTACCCAACCTTTGAAATTGAGGAAAAATTCTCATTATACCCCAGGATTTTCATGAATTATTCTCTGTACCACCATGGAACTAATAGTGGTGCCACCATTAGTTTTATGGTGCCAGGGCACCATAAACCGCATAAATCGTGGTTTTTGTTTTTTTGTGTTTCACCTTGAATACGGATGTGAACCTCGATGGACCGCCTACTAAAACTAATAGATGAAAGTTCAATGTTACAACTTATTTCCGCTTTGGTGCCAGACTGGCACCATTGGTGGAGGGGGGGGGGTGAACTCGAATTCGCATGTTGGGTATCGTAGATACCATTAGATACCATAGATACCATTCGAGGCTCCCATGCCGCTAGAAATGTTATGGTGGATTAGGGTGAGAGGGGGGGGGGGGGGCATTATTTCTTGCCTAAAGTAATAAATAAATAACATCGAGTGAAACAGTTTTATCGCTTAACAACTGGTTAAACTGATCTAATGCTTATCCAATGGGACGTCCCCTGGAATGCATGCATTACTAAACAATATGTTTATTAACAAATATTGCCAAAAATTTCGTTAGTGTTCGATTTAGTCTCTCTACAAGACCGCCTGATTGTGGATGCAGTGGAGTTGACCTGGTTCGGCGCATTCCTAACAAGGTACTAACTTCTTGGAGCAAGCGAGACTCAAAATTTCGTCCCTGATCCGTATGGATCTCGTGCGGAACCCCATGTCGGCTGAAAACTTATTCCACTAGTGTTGTAGCTACTGTTTGAGCTTCTTGATTTTGTATGGTCATAACCTCCTGCCACTTCGTAAAATAGCCGGCAACAACGAGAACATACCGGTTCCCTCTTGTTGTGCGAGGGAAAAGCCCAAGAATGTCGACTCCAATACGTTCAAAGGGTCCCCCTACCATGCATTGTTGAAAAGGAGCTTGATGTAATGGCCCTGGGCCTTTAGCTCTATGGCTCTCGAAACATGCCTTGCACCATGCCTTTACATCTGATGCCATTCTGCTATTCAAACTGATTTCTGTACAGTACATTTACTTTTCTATCTTCATGCATTCTCACAAATCATATTGATCTAGGTTCTACACAACACGGACGCTGTAGGGCGGAGGGAGACGCCCGAACAGGAAATCCTCGCCTTTCAAAAACAACTCCAGAACCTTCCGGACTTCGATAGTCCAGAGGGTGCCACGGGCGGCGTGGGGGCTCCCGACCCCATGGAAAAGCCGCACCTCAGGCCTCGCTCCAGGTCGATGCCCAGAGTCACCTACGAGGGCTCCAGGTACTTGACTTTGCCTGAACACAGTTGGGCCAGGATACCGAGAGGAAGGTCTGCTGGAGCCCTGGGCTTCCAGGTGGACCATCATCCGCCGACTGTCAACTTGGTAAGCACTGCTCCATGCAGATTGATTCAGCTAGAATGGTTCTTAAGACTTGTTAGTAGTCTAAACTACCTTTTCCTTGCTTTCAAACGTGCGAGCAGAACAAAGCCAGTTTGTCGAATTTGGCAAGCTTTGTTGAAACTTTCGCTTTATGTTGAAAATTCGCACATCCCCAAAAGTATTTGGAAAATCCATAATAAATTCGTTAAAATGTGCTTGTAGAAGTACCTGATAGGCTATAAGTCACGTAGGTATGACTTTACCTATTAACGAGTAGCTAGAGCTTTGAAAATAATGAAAGGTCAACGTCAGCTTAATTCGAATAAATAAAACGCTTGTACGCTATGCAATGTAATATTTTTTGTAGTTCAAAATTTAGTTATCAAGAATTATTTATAAATAAACATTAGCAAGAGTGTCTACCTAGAAAAAATGTTTTGTAGTTGTATTTTAAATACATTCAAAGTATCACGATTTGTATTATTATATAGTTTTTTGAGGTTGACTAGGTAGTTGTACGTGTGATATTTGTATGGCTTTACTTAATACGTATTTAACAGGTATTTAACGTACAGTTGAATAACTTTAAGATCACAAGACCCCAAATGCTAACTGCTTCATGACATTTGGCGGGAAGCGATCAGTTGTACACGACTGCATGTTAGGTTAGTATTCATAGTTATTGCAGGATTTCAGATACAGCATTGCTTCCAAAAGCAATATGGATTACGTTTGTTGCCACTTAGAAACGGTTTCTTCCATAGCTTGGAAAGTAATTAATCCGTACGCCATCTTTGGACCAGGTTCCTTCTTATCCCGTTTCAACCTTCAACCTATGGATAGTTCTTTTGACCTTGTACTTATAAAATTATTAGCCAATATGGGAAACTGGTCTAAAAGGTTATTTACTGTAAAATGAGGTAACTTTGCTCCATTTTTTGACATTTTATGTCTTTACTATGGCACATAAATGAAAAATCGTCACGCGGGGATCGTCACGCGGGGAGCGTTATGAGGGGAGCGTTATGAGGGGAGCGTTACGAGGGGAGCGTTACGCGGAAATTTCTGATGATTTTCACGTACAACCAATCGTTCGTTTATTAAACATAAGACGTAAAATGTCTCGTGGTTGCGTACTTGTACGAAAGCTGTATCCACCGTATGTGTTTTGACTTATTTTTTCGGGCGAAAACTCAATTCTGACGGTACGAGTAACAGCACTCTCTGAAAGCTAACAATTTTATCTATCGTAGGCTCAATTTTTGTTATTTATTCATCAACTTTTTTTTCTGGTTGAGCCTTGAAGCACGGGATTTTAGGTACTTTGAATTCAGCTACATGTCGTAATTGTTCATTCAAAAAAGCTAGAAGTTCCTCATTCGGAACAAATATTCATGTTCTACCATCCACCATTAACGAGGGCCTGCATAAAAACAAACAACAAAATTTGACGAAAAATATAATCTTTACTGACCAGTACCTAACTGACTTTTTTTTAAATGTGTTAGCATCTGAAATCATCACAACGTTAATTAATTTTGCAGCTTTTAATTCATTCACAAAATTAATAAGAAACCATAAAAGCATGTCCAATATTTCGAAGAAACAAAAAAGTAAAATAGCAATTTAATGTTGGTTACTCTAATGACACTTTGGAACAGCTGTGGAGATCCAGAGATGTTTTCGGTGACACTGGTGACACCATGGTCCAATTAGGGTTGAAAGAATGGCGATTAGAAGGACAACAGTGGCGTCAGGTGAGATTATTCGTCAGGCAAACAGCTTAGAGGGATAAACAATAATGAAAAATGCAGCAAATTATTACACAAAGGTTTATTATTTTTCTGTATAGACCAAGCGGCAGCAAATAGCACGGCTTTGCCACTTTCACTACCTACCATGTTTTCGCTTCAAAATCGAGTTGAACTCAATCGCTTCAACATTGAGTTTATTTAGATGAAATAACCGTCTCATACTCTGTATAAGAGAAAGAATTAAAGAAGAAATAAAGAATTCCTTGATTAAGAAATTTGATTACTGGTTGCTAAGAAAGCGTAAACCATTGCTCATTTTCCAATTTTCTCTGCTTTCAAGGCCACGAAACAGCTCCTCGATTGTTTGCCTTGGCTGATGCTGAGGTAGTGGGGCTGTAGCAGTACTAGACCCTGCACTGACCCCCTGCCTTCCCGCTGACCATCGCCTGTCATCCAAAACAGTCCCGAAAAATTCATTTTTTCTAACTGCTTGCCATGCATCGCCGGGCCCCATGGGGCGTGCACGCTAGTTCGCATATCATCCACAATCGATCATTCTCTGGTGTGTGCGGACTAGTATCCTAGACAAAAAACGTACTTATTCCATCCTCCTTTTTCATCTAACTTCCTTGGTTATGAAATAGTCCTTAAATTTTATAAGAATTTTACAAAATCGGCTAAATATTAAGTACTTGCAAAAAATTGAATTATAGGAGAATCTCAACAAAAATTAATTTATTCAATTTGCATATTTTTAGTAAGGCAAACAGTGTTTGCTATGTTTGCCTGGAGGAGACGCCACTGAAGGAAGGATACATGAAATGGAATGTCTTCGTCATGTTGCACGGAGTAGGTATTTCCAGATGCACCGGAGGTTTCAAATTAATGTGAAAGAACAATTTCCATCATCCTCCAATTTGAAATGAAAACCCTCCAAATTTGTGAAACCTTCAAATTGATATGTAAATCCTCTAATTTGGTGTGTAAAACCTCCAATTTTACATGTAAATGGAATAATAAAAAATTCTAAAAGGGGTTCTTAGGGAGAAACTTTGTGTTTGAGAGCGAAAAAAAAACCTGAATTTTTAAACGGAAAGAGCGTTCCATTTCGAGGTTTTTTCGCCAACTTGGCCTACTGGAAAAATCCAAATGCATCAGGGAGATGGAAAATTCAACGCTCATTATTTTTCTTTTTTTTTCAAGTTTACAGTGTAAATTAAGGGGGTTATGGCCAATGTAAAGCAAGTGTTCAAAAATAAATTGCACCAAGGAATTTTTTGTCTTGGAAATTAGTTGTAGAATCGACGCTTAGAAGATTAAGAGTCTCAAGTGTAGACACTCTGTATATTGTCTGTTTTGGACGACACGATAAAATATTCTTTCGAGCAATGTTACCTTGTTTTACAGTGACTGTGTTATATCTTTGTTTCTACGATGGTAGGTAAGTCGACTCTTCGGGTACACAAAGCCATTTCCAGTTATAATATTATTAGCTTTTTCTATTGCATCGCCAGACTTTAAAACTCTGAAGCAGCCTTACTTTAAGAGGGAAAATACATCTGCAATTTTCTTGTCCCGTTTCATTCTAGCAAATTACTTGCTCCTCTCCCGAACTTCCTTCCGTAGACAATCGTCGGCCGTCCTTTGAATCGGCCGCCTGGGACCATCGAACTCCCAACGTACGTTTCGGAGGTGTCCACTACGACTTGCGGACGTATTTCCCCGTATCTGTTTTGAGCATAAATCGCCCACCTTTGAAGGTACCGACGCCATGAGAGCTGGGAGGCACAATGAATGCACTGCCTATAGCACCCTTCCTACCTCTATGCGAGAAAAATCGTATAAATGCATCGCAAGTTACGTAGATGACGTGTGTTTCTCTGCTGCGTTGAAAAATACTCTTCCGTCACTCAAGAGCGTCTTGCTAGAATTTATGAACTACCGCTTTTAGTCTCTACTACTTTTCAACTTTTTCAAGACATCATCGTTAGGTGAAGGATAACCAAAACTAGATGAGGAGATTCAATCATGGATTCAATGGTCGTCCAGGAAATAATTTCCGTTTTTTAAATCAATTTTTTATTGAAAAAAATTTCAACTTGAACGTGTATCTATTATAGGGTACTATTCTTCTTTTGAATATGAATTTTCATTAATTTATCAATGTTTAATCAATCCATTACTTAATCAATTGATTTACCATTAAATTAAATTTTTGTACGAGGATCAATCACAATCCAACTTTATTATTCCTTTTTTCTATCAAAAGCCTTGATCACACATGTGTTATCAATCAGCTGATGTCTGCTGAAGTAGCAGTTGGAACATGTTCATTACATCTAGGGATGGCACATCGAATGAAATATATCGATATACTGATCAAATGATATATCGTCAATGAGATATCGATACCATCGATATATCGGACAAAATGTATCAATATTTCGATATATCGGGAGATCTACTTGGAGGAAAAACGTGTTGAAGTAGATAAGTGAATTAAATCGTTTTAAAAAATAACAAATATCATTTAGGAAGACATTTATCGACGTATCGGAAGATATACTTGGGAAAACTTGTCAAAGTAAGTAGGAAACATTACTAATATCTCTTTGGAATATATACTAGACATATCGGAAGATCTAGGAACTTGGAAAATCCGGTTGTAGTTAGTATTTAATCTACCTACTTGAAAAGTTATTCTTATCGAAATTCATAGTTTGAAACCAGAAAAATGTACGAAATTGTCATGGTTTCAGAGCACAATAGCACAGGGTTTTTTGGGGTTACAAATTTGGGGATAAAACTATCCTCAGGAGTTCTAACAACATACTCATATAATAACTCCTTAACAACATAGATGTATAAATTGATAGGGTCCTTCAAAATTGAAAATAATTTATTGTTGTGAAACCTTCTTCACTTCGTATAGTAGGTAGTTTTAATCTAGACGCGCCTCCATTTTTTAGTAGGTGAAAACCTTCCATGTACAAATGTTTGAGCTGAAGTCAACTCAACATTCTCAAATCAAGCCATCACGTAGGTACCTACAAAATTTGGAATAAAATTACTTGATGTTTCACACAGTTAAAGGGATTCTCAGCCATTCATTTTATTATTAATTTTTACTTGTTGAAACAAGTCGCGATTTTATCGGTAAATATATCGATATTGACCGATAATATAGGTTCTCTATATCGATGTAAATATATCGATATATCAACCGTAATCTATCGATATATTTCATATGTCGATTTATCGTTGCCATCCCTAATTACATCTATAATTATTTTTCAATACATTTCATCGCTTAGACAACCAGCATCGCTCATCTAAAAGTTTTGAAATTGATGCTTTGATGGTGTCTTATTCAATTTTTAGCGCCCGATTCATTGTTGAGGTTAATTATTTGATGCGGCCTTTAGGAACGCTGCAAATCATGATTTAGTACCCTTCGCACACCAATAATTATCTGTCAAACTGTCAGCTTCACGCATCTACTCGGTATTAACGAATAAATCTCTCAATTCGAGGTTGAGATAAGTGTTAAGCCAATATTTCTCATTATTTTTGTGATTTCGATTGTGTCTTCAGTAAATTTGTAGAAAATCATTTTGATTTTGATGTGAAGCAATATCAATACTCAAAAACAACTAAATTTATTTTGAAAATCGCTTACCTCCTATTTCTAAGGAAAATACTCGTACTGGAAAAGCCGCAACTTTTTATCAAATTTTGTCAAAAAATTGCGAGATAGATCATAAATTCTAGCAAAGACGCCTTGAACGTGTAGCTACTAGTGACTTCTTCTCTCTAGATCAGTGAAAAACTGCCTACATTCTTGTACAACAAATCATACCAAAGTGCTCACCTTATTTTTGCTCAACTGCTCCACTTACCATCTGCTATAAATGAAACATGATATAATATACATATTGATACAAATTGTAGACATCTAAATATAAACACTATTCTGGCTATTTCTACGAGTAGGTACTATGAAATTCAGTACAACCTTTCGCTTCATGTAGATTTATAACAAAACTATCTTTCCGCATGGCTTTGGCTTTTGAACGGCCGGATGAACAGTTGAATAATAGAAATTTGGATGAGATCTGTAATCTATTAACTTGATCGATTAACTTTGCTGAGAGAAATCTACGCGCCTATCTTGTAATTACATCCCTCGAATATGTGAAATATGGCTGAAATGGATTTTTGTCTGAAGAAGCTGAAAACCGTATGTTCCTGTGGGCATTAATTTTGACATTAAAAATTAACACTCCGACAATCGGCTAACTTCAAGATCCACTCCGCCCTCAAATCATAAATAAATTATCATGTATTCCAAAAAAACATGACAACCAATAAACATATCACCAGATGTTTTTTCTGTCGCGATTTTTTTTCGGTAGGTCATCGCAAAAACACATTCTGTGTTAAAAAAAAAACACTTGGTGATGGGAGGAGGTGACATGATACGTCACCATATTATGGTCTGTTCGGAGAGGCAGTCCTGAACGGTTCGGAGAGGTTTGGAGGAGCCCGGAGGAGTTCGGAGGATTCCATTCGCCTCTATCCCCTCCCCTTTTCAGTTCCGAACTGGTTCCGGACTGCCTCTCCGAACAGACCCTATTTTTCTTGTTTCATTCCAAATGTTATCTATTGAAAATAATTACCCAAAAAGTTACCTATCCTTAAAAAAGTTGGTTAAAAAACTTAATTAAATCCATAGTTACGCCCGTACCGTCACTTAAGCTGCCTGATCGTCTTCGTAATAGCAATCCTGGATATAGCGCTTTAGATCTTGTTAGAAACGAGTAGATGAGCCTTGTTTCTGATAGTTGAGACCTTTAAATGTTATTCAATGAATGTCTCTCTGTGTCTTTATTGTATGATTCGAGAAGTGGACAGAAAATGTCAAAAATTGTATAAAAGTAGCTGTGATTTAGAGTAGAAGTAGGTACCTGTGTTGAAATTGATGTTTGTACTCTTAAAAGGTGTCATTATTGATGGTTATGGTTACTCCAGGGAATTATTGTATAAAGCAACTTTTACTCTTAGTTTTAAAACAGTTATTAGTTTCTGCATTGAACCAACATGATGTCATGGTTACTCCAAGAAATTACCTTTTGTATGAAGCAACTTTTACTATTTTTTTAAAAACAATTATTAGTTTTGCGTTGATCCTTTGAGCCAATGTAAAAACAAATTGAAGCTGAACAAAAAATTGTTTTAGCCCCCAATATCTACAAGTCTAGTATTGCATTTAATATTGCTATAAAACCGAAGTCCAAAGACAACAAATGCTTTATCCAAATTATGGGAAAGTTTATACGGAAGTATACAGTTCTTTCTATACAGATTTTTGACTGAAAAAATTAATTTTTATTTAATTATGTTATTATTTAATTTAAAAATTAACCTACCTCCTGGGACAGATTGCTCATAATTATATTGAGGAGGTAAGGAGTTTAGTATTTAATGAAGCAATTTGGTCGATGATGCCTACTTCTCAAGCTGGGTCAGCATTGGCCACTGGGAGCCCAAATACTGAGTTGGAATTTGCCGAGAAGCACTTCACTCCTGGCAAGCGAAAATAATTCAGGGGGGAATCAACAACCGACAAGGGTCCTTCCTTTGGCGAGAAATGGAGGGTTGTACATGGCAAGACTCAGAACCCAAAGAGGGTGCCCCTGGTGGCCGAAATTGGAACTCTGCTGTTCCCTCATTGTTTCAAAAATTCCTCATTAAATGATGATAAAATAAAATTTTTATTGAAAATCAAATTCCCCACCAGGGACTCCGTTCCCTCCAAAATCATTCACTTCCCCGTTTCCTTCAGAATCATTCACTTTTGGTACATCTGCCTTATAAACAGTCACTTCCACGTTTCCTTCAAAATCATTCACTTCTAGTAGGTACATCTGCCTTGTACGGCGGAATTCATAGTCGACCCTTGGCTTCAAGGGATGCCCTCCAGGGGGGCCCTCAAGGGGCAGTATTCCTTAGCCAATGCATAGTGTCATGTCAAGAGAGGCTCGACACTCTCAAGGGAAGGAGTTCCTCAAGAGACTCCAAGAGAGCTATTCATAGTTGCAAACTCAAGTCAAGTCAAGTATTTCTTTACCTCGAAGGGACCTGAACGTCAAGGGTAGTTTCGATGAGGAACATCAATCGGGTTGCTACCACCAGTGTGTGTAGTGACTGGTTACTTCTTGCCTGGAACTTATGCCCTTTGAACCTGACATATATCTCTGAGAATGACAATTTGTGGGAGGATCAGAGCTCACCATACACTGAGATTTACCTTCAAGCGCCGAACCACAAGACCAGGCTTCTGCAGAAAGGCAAAACCGCCTTTCTGACGACAGGAATCCCTGTTTCTTGATAAGACCTGCCCATGTAAAGAACTTGGTTGACAGGAATTGTATCAGTCATTGGATTGACTTGCGGCTGTTCCCTCTGACGACGTTTTGACGTTGACTCTGCAGGAACTTGATCCAAAAACTGTCATTTTCCATAGAAAGCACCATATTTCAGAACTCCATTAGGGTGTAATGAGGAGGCAAAATCCGCAACCGTAACATCTCTGAAAATGGGCTCTTCTGCAGAAAACATTGAGTGAAATTCACAAAAATACTTCCAAAAATTAATGGTTTGCACATAAAATTAAAAGACAATGCACTTAGCGAACAGTGGCGTCAGGTGAGAATATTCGTCAGGCAAACAGCTTGACCACTCCTACAATGATGAAACATATTGTTTAGTAATGCATGCATTCCAGGGGACGTCCAATTGGATAAGTATTAGATCAGTTTAACCAGTTGGTAAGCGATAAAACTGTTTCACTCGATGTAATTTATTTATTACTTTAGACAAGAAATAGTGACCCCCCCCCCCCACCTCACTCTTATCCACCATAACATTTCTAGCGGCGTGGGAGCCTCGAATCTGTAGAGCATTTTAAAATCCATGATCTACGATACCCAACATGCGAATTCGAGTTCACCTCCCCCCCCCCCCTTCCACTCACCAATGGTGCCAGTCTGGCACCAAAGCGGAAATACGTCTTAACATTGAAGTTTCATCTATTAGTTTTAATAGGCAGTCCGTCGAGGTTAACGTCCGTATTCAAGGTGAAACACAAAAAAAAAAACCCACGAAATATGCGGTTTATGGTGTCCTGGCACCATGGTGGCACCACTATTAGTTCCATGGTGGCACAGAGAATAATTCATGAAAATCCAGAGGTATAATGAGAATTTTTCCACAATTTCAAAGGTTGGGTACAATTAGTAAGCAGTAAAGTAACCGAAAAATGAAAAATCGGATATTTTGTGAATTTTATACCCCCACCCATCCCCTCCCCTTGTAAATTTTGGTACTCTGGTAAAATCATGTACTACTCGGAAGTTATTTGAGTCAAACAAAAAAAGAAACACGCAAATCGGTTGGAAATTGAGGCCTGGGCAGATTTTACAAGATTGCCCCCGCAAACGCACGTTTTTTAAGCATTAACCCCCCCTTTCCCCCCCTTAAAAAGCAAAATTCAAAATTCCGACGCCGTAGTGCACAATTAGATAGTTTTTCGCGTCAAAGAAGAAATGAACCACGAAAATCGGTTGAGAACTAAGGCCTGGGCAGACGACACAAAATTATGCCCAAAAACGCACGTTTTTTGAGCATTAACCCCCCCCCCTTTCCTCCCCTTGAAAGGCAAAATTCGAAATTCCGGCGACGTAGTGCACAACTAGATAGTTTTCCGCGTCGAACAAAAAAAGAACCAGGAAAATCGGTTGAGAACTAAGGGCTGTGCAGACGACACAAGATTTTGTCACACACACACACACACACATACACACACACACAGACATACACCTATGGTTTTTTTTCGCGGATTTGGATTCAGAATGGTCTAAAACTGATTATTGTGTGGTTATTTTTTTTTTCTGTTGAGTGTTGTCCAACTTCACCCCAGATCGATCGCATAAGGACGCCCAAGTCTTACTGTGGGACGTCCTAAAAACGCAGCAAATTATTACACTAATAGATCAAGCGCCAGCAAAGAACACAGCTTTGCCATCGTCACTACCTACCAACCATGATTTCGCTTCATAATCGAGTACATTTAGATGAAATAAACGCTTCACACTCCATTCGAAGAAATAAAGAATTCCTTCGTTGAGAAATTTGTCTCATCTCCCAATTTTCTCCGCTTTCAAGGCCACGAAACAGCTCCTCGATTGTTTGCCTTGGCTGACAATTGTTTACCAAGTTAGCGGAAGTTTTGTTTTCACTTTTCAAGGATGAAAAAAAAAAGTTCTCCAAAATCAAAATTTTCACTCGCGTTTTGCGTTTTAGACCTTTTTGTACAATTTTGGTTCCGTGTCTGTGTGTCTGTCATGAATTCCTTGTAACGCGAAGTTATTGTCCGATTTCTATGAAATTTTCAGAGATTGTGCGGGTTGGTGTGTAGACGGTCCCCTATGAAAATCATCATCCCCGGACTGATAGTAGCCACTGCGCATGCGCAAACGTGAATTTCCTCATAACGTCCATGACTTCTACATTTTCCATCCGATTTCAATGAAAAGTTTCAGGGATGTTACGAATTAGTATTTACATGGTCCCCTATGAAAATCATTGAGAATGGTTTTTCATAGAGCGATTCATTCATAGAGGGATGGGCCCCAGTGAGAATCTCAAATCCTAATCATTGCATCACTAGGTTTCAATGGCTCATTTGGTAGCGCGTAGTATAATCCCCCAGGGGTCCCGGGTTCGAATCCCAGTAGAGGCTAAGCATTTTTTTGATCCAACACATACATCTACTCACTTATATTTTTCATCAGAATTTGATGAAATTTTCTAGGATTGTCCAGATTAGCGTGTAGATACTTATATGTAGAGATTGGTGTTTTGAGATTAACTACTATGCATCGGATCATCTATATAGTCGGGTTAGGGATACGAGGACGCTATGTGCCACACCCACTTGGCAGACGTTTTTAAGCTTTTGCCTTGCATCGCCGGGCTCCGCGCTAGTTCGTGTATCGTACCTAGTTACCGATTTCTACAACTCACTGGTGTGTTGCGGGCAAAATACCTATTTCATCTAACTTCCTTGGTTATGAAAAATGGTCCCTAAATTTTATAAACAATTTTCCAAAATCGGCTAAATCTTACTTGCGAAAAATGGAAATATAGGAGAATCTCAACAAAAAATAATTTATTCAGTTTACATAAATTTTTAGTAAGGCAAACGGTGTTTGCTATGTTTGCCTGGAGGAGACGCCAATGTTAGCGAAGCGAAATGGAAAATTTTCTGAGTTTAAAGCTATGAGGTAGAACAGTTTACGTAACATAATATCTGCGACCCCGGTGAATAAGTGGTCAAGTCAAATTTGCCCATTTTACAGGGGAGCATTATTAAAATTTGAACCTTCACCTAAAATCCGGATTTTGTCGTAGAAGGTTGAAATTTGGAATGAATGATGTATTCGTTCATCCCAAATTTCAACCTTCTACGACAAAATTCGGGTTTTAGGTGAAGGTTCAAATTTTAATAATGCTCCCCTGTAAAATGGGCAAATTTGACTTGACCACTTATTCACCGGGGTCGCAGATATATTATGTGGAGATTCAGAGGCCTGTGTTGCTCTTTAGAAGTGCTACCAACATTAGAACGAATTACAGTAGTTTTAAAGTTTTCATCCTAAGTAAGCATCAACTAGCAAGCTGCCAAGAAAAAAACGACGTCCTCCCGTGGTATGATTTTTAACATAATCAGACATGAGACTGCAAACACGCCTTTCACTACAAAATGTTGATATTTATCCAATTCGTTTTTGTTTGCTAAGTAGGTACTCCAGTATTCTGTTCATTTTTACAATCCAACTTTGAAACAACGTACTGATGCACTGAAAAATTCGTCGTAAAAGTGATGCGTTGCATGTCTGAACACGTCAGCCCTCAGTAATCATCCTGCCACGTATTTATGTATACACACAACGTTTTTGAAATTTGTACACCTCTTCTGCACTTTCTCTGATCGGGCGATCTGCACAAATTTCATACACATCCACACTTCGAATCCAGACTTTGTCCACACACTTCGTATATGTTTCCACGTTGACTTGAAATCTAAGAAGTTTGTAAATATAATTGTGAAGATTTTTTTCGTGTAGGTCAAGATTGAATAGTCATTATGAGGAAGAATTATATCCGGTTTTATATCGGTTTTACGTTTTAGAACAATTTTGGTTTCGCGTCTGTGTGTCTGTCTGTCTGTCTGTCTGTCCACAAATCCTTGTAATGGACATAAACTACCTTTACTTTAACATTTTCAATTTTTTGGCCTAGAGTAAAATCTTTCCAAAATTACTCGCTGATGCGATATTTACTCGTATGCTCCCTAAGAATCTGATGAATTTTTTTTTTTAATAGAATTTGCAGGGCAGAGTTAGGAGATTGAAGTTCAATTATACAATGCATCGGGACTTATATACAATTGTGTTGTGGGTAAGAGGAAGCTCTGTGCCTCACCCACTTTGTGGTAGATCAATTCAAGTACCTTGATTCTATTTCGTGTTATGTAAATAATTATTTGGTGAAATACGGGGTTACCGTCAGTTAATCCTGAGGTTTGGTGGAGATGGTTGAAAATTCAACATCGTGATAAATTCAACATCACAGAGATACTGTGTTCTCATTTAAATGAATATTTACGACCGTAAATAAAGTAAAAAAATTCTTATTTATTTGGAACGAAATTATTTTTGTAGTTTTGATATCCAAGCGATGATTTCCTTGTGAATTTTACGACCAAAACTGGTTCGGTACGATAAATTGATTGGTGAACAAGTCGCTAACTCTAATTGTTACTAAATAAATAACCACATTTTCCAGTTAATCTATCTATTTTCCCAGTTAACGAGTAAAAATCACTTTCCTGTTCTGCATTCATTTAGTTTTGTATTTTCTTATGGCTCCAATTCAAATTCATTTTTTCAAGTTTTGAAGTTTAATTTGATAGGTATCAAATAACCATTAAGGTAGCGAACTAAATAATTCAGTTTTTCTCATTAATTTCACCCAATTTTGACGTAAATACCGATATTTTTCTTGTTTTTTGGATTCACGAAAAACATTAAAAGTTGAACATGAAGACGAACTATAATTATTGTAACAATAATCTGAGAGTTTCCCCTAAATGTCAATTTGGTAAATCTCTGACGGAATGGGGGATTTTTGTTATATTATTTTTCGGTAACGTATAATAACAAAATTAGTATTAGATAGTGATGTTTTGAATTAAATATTGATGTGAATTTAAAATTAGAAAAATTATCTTCAATTTAAGAATTTAAAATTTGAAGTGATTCCGTCAGAGAATTTAAAAATATATAGAATGCAAACCACAGAAAATTGGCCGAAAATTGACCAAGAAAGATGCGGAAAATTGCCCAATGGTATAAGCAGTGAGAGAGAAGAGAGATGGGTCATATATTTTATAATTATTGGTCTTGAATAGCAATACGGTTAGTTAGAGTTTCTTATATGTTTTCAATAGTTGATATACATGCTTTTTAAAGTATATTCTTAGGTGAGTTTGGTCCCTTTCTTAACTCGTGTAAAATTTATATGAGTATTCTTATGTTCCTTACGGAAGAATTTCTTTTCCTAAAGGAATACATTTGACGAGAAGAGAAAAATAGTCTGCTCCAAATTGTGCAACTTTGGATTCTGTTTCAAATGAGTACCAACATTGTCATGTTTGGTTGCGTATTTATGAAGTTATGATAAAAATATGTATTTATGCAGTGTTTTCTGAATGCGCAGCTCCCCTCGCCGGTGTCGACGCCAGTCGAGGAGCGTCGGGTGTCGAACGGCGTCGTCACGCAACCGGGCAGCGTCTCCACGGCCGGTCCGGGCTCGAGGCGGTCGTCGCTGTCGCCGTCGGACCGGGCGAATCGCCGGAGAGACAGCCCCGCCTGCGTCGGCCTCGAGATCCCCCCGTGGCACCGCGCCATACTCAACTTCATCGAGGTAAATCCATTAGAAATTGAGTCACTTGAATAAGAAAACATCATTTCGCACCTATTTATTTGCTTTTTCCAGTAATTTTTTTTTCTTTTTCAACCATTTTCTGCGAGATTGCGTATTGGAAGAAACTACATCCTTGTTTTGTTCATATTGCTGACAACAATATGCTCCCAAAATTTGAAATATGCTCCTGTTAAAAATTTTGACAGCGTTTTCAACCATTTTCTTAGTTTTTAACACTTGTGTTGAAGATTTTGACAGCAAACTTAGCGAAAAAATATATTTTACATTAATATGATTGTAATATATTGTGATTTGCAGCCTATCGTTATTCTTGGAACTGTCTCTGATGCAGGCAATCGCCCTCATTTTAAAATTTTACGTTTTATATTCAAATTTAAATTTATTTTTTGTATTTCATGTTTTCCTTTTTTTATGTATTTCAGTTGTTACCTCCACTTTATATAATATTTCAAAATTTTAATATTCATACAAAAATATTTCAAAATTGTGATTGTAATACAAAAATATTTCAATGTTTTGATACTCAAACCAAAATGTTTTCAAAATTAATATTCATACTAAAATATTTTCAAAATTTTAATATTCATACCAAAATATGTGTGGAACAAACATTTTAAAAGCTTAAATAACAAAAATTAATTTATACATATGAACCTGCTTTATATTATCCTTTCCACCTAACAAAACTGTTCCTCATTAAATAAAGTTTATGAAATTGGTTAAAAAAATTATGGATTTTACTGAAAAAAGCTATAATCTAGCTTATAAGCTATAATATAGCTTTTAAGATATTATCTTATCATGAGTTCTGTTAAGGTATGTCCGCACTTGCGCGCTTTTGCTTTCAACTTTCGTCTTGCGTCTTGCCTCCTGCAGAAAAAGGTTTTTCAAGCCTTCAAGCCTTGGGGACAGGAGAAGAATCTTGCTTGGAAGACCCAATGTTCCCCCTCAAAGAGAGTATTTTCCTCGAAGACATCTTCCGGGTAGTTTTTGGTAGATTTCCTGTGGTCCCCTGACAGACTGCAGAATGTAAGACCCTAGAATTGGTACCTCCCGGCCTTAGTGCTCCGGAGGTTTTGATTTCTCCTTTTTTTACCCGTGTGCCCTGTCTAATATCCCATCGTTTTGTTTTCCCCTATTATTCTGTTATCTTTTGTTATATTTTATATTTATAATTGACTATTGTCTAAACACTTCGTGTGCAATGACAAAAAAAAAAATTTCTTGAAGAAGAAGTCTTAATTGTCTTCTTATATGAAGAAACTATGTGCCACACCCTCCTGGCAAAATATTTTCACTCCTTTGAAGTGACTGACGGAGCCACAAATGAAGTATATAAATACAAAAAAGTTTTAGATTTGGTCCATGGTTACAAACTACGATGAAACGTGAAACAACAAAATTCGTGAAGGGGTAGAAATTCTTATTGGGATACCAAAACTGACTTCAGTGCACGTTTTTCGCCCATTTAATCGACTGTTTCTTGCATTCCGTAACAGGTTTTGAGATGTGAAAATACGACATGACTCAACTAGACCAGAAACAAACAGATTATTTCCAAACCGTCTAACTTTCATTCACAACACGAAGCTGATTTCGTAGTAAATCACGCGAAGGCGGCGTTGAAGTGCATTTTCCCTCTTAAATAACCCCCACAGAAACGTAAATCTTGCAAACGTCTTAACGATCCCCGAACGATAATCGAATTTTCCGCCCAAGTTCTTTCTTATTTCTCTTTCTCATTTCTCACTCGCGGAAACAAGAGGTTGAAGGTCCCCAACGGGTTTTTATATACACTCAAATAGAATCCAAAGAAATTCCAGGCGACGGTCCAAAGCTAATTTACAGCTCATCTCCCTTGTCAAACACGAAGTGGTGGCTGTTTATTAGGGGCTTATACGACAAACGGCGCCTCAAGGCTTATTATAGGTTGTTCCGAAGCGGCGACACAAGGTGAAATAGTGTGGTCATCTGCCACTCTCGCTGGCGGGATTTCTTGGCCAAGGCCTGAGAGGAATTCAAGTAAACGCCGAGTCTGAAAGGTCAAAACAGGGCAAAAGGTGACGATTTCAACGGCTCGGTTGATTCTGGTTCTTCTTCGTGAGATGCCTTGTGGTCAAAATTCGAAAATTCTGATGAATATTGGAGATAACAAGCAGGTTGTTGCGTTGAACATTAGTAGGTACGCGGTCATAACTCATTTCAGTTTATCTTCGAGAGAAAGTCGGATTAACTGTATGATGAAGCCAAGTCGTCTACAATTAATCCTGAAAAGGGGAATTTCAATACACCTTGAATTACTGAGAGTGATTGGGATTAAGTCAGATCAGCTGTGCAATGAAACCAACTCTTCTCTCTAGCTAACTTCTTTCTAGTTCAACCGGATGGATGGTTCATCTTAGAAAGGTGAATTCTGGTACAACTCGAATATGAAATCAGATCAGCAGAGTGATGAAGCTAACTTCTCTCCGGTTCATCTTAGATATGTGAAATCTGGTACACCTCGAATATGAAGTCAGATCAGCAGAGTGATGAAACTAACTTCTCTCCGGTTCATCTTAGATAGGTGAATTCTGATGCACCTCGAATATGAAGTCTGATCAGCAGTGTGATGAAGCTAACTTCTCTCCGGTTCATCTTAGATAGGTGAAATCTGGTACAACTCGAATATGAAGTCAGATCAGCAGAGTGATGAAGCTAACTTCTCTCCGGTTCATCTTAGATAGGTGAAATCTGGTACAACTCGAATATGAAGTCAGATCAGCAGTGTGATGAAGCTAACTTCTCTCCGGTTCATCTTAGATAGGTGAAATCTGGTACAACTCGAATATGAAGTCAGATCAGCAGTGTGATGAAGCTAACTTCTCTCCGGTTCATCTTAGATAGGAGAAATCTGGTACACCTCGAATATGAAGACAGATCAGCAGTGTGATGAAGCTAACTTCTCTCCGGTTCATCTTAGATAGGTGAAATCTGGTGCACCTCGAATACTAAGTCAGATCAGCAGTCTGATGAAGTTAACTTCTATCCAATTCATCCTGGATACGTGAAATCAGAAGGCAAATATTGCAAATCAATTGGTTGAATTTGTCTGCACCTGTTTCCTCACGGTATTCACTGTCGTGTTACAGACTAATATCTGTCAATTCGACACTAAAATGACTGACAAATTCGAATATTCTTATTAGGTTGTTATGTCAGTGTGTCGTCGAGTGAAGGTCTTCTCGATGGCTTGATGGTTTCTATTGGTCCCTACTCAACGAAGGTGAAGGATGGAGTAGCACTTTCTGCCCGGCGCGTTTCTGCCTACCGTTTGCAGGAGTGCATAGAACTTTTAGCTCAGCCGCGATCCTCGGCGCGATTGCTTGCCAACTGGAGGGAGGTGGTACATTTACCTAGGTCCTAGTTGGGGAAGGCAACTCCCAGGCGAAATGGGAATGGAGGCTGGCGCGATGAGCCTACCGATACCTCCGAGGAACTTGGGGCTTCCAAGAGGTGACGAGGGAGAGCAAGAAATGATCAAGTCGATTTGTTGTAGTCAAATGCATGAAGGTGAAGCCCTGAGTCCTCCTTTTATACTACTTTAATGAGGTAAAGGGAGAGTGGAGGAGGGGGACGTCAGATGACGTGTTTGTACCCCGTACCTCACTCTACCTACCTGGCACGATGAGTCACTCAGGGTTTCCCTTGTGTCCTTTATTGGAGAACTAACATATACTAGTGAATGAGTCATTACATAGGTATTTGATTATTCTTGTCATTATTTTAATATTTTTTTCATAATTATTTGTTGAGAATATAATTACTATAAATCTTCATTTTTCAAGGTGGGTCGATTTTGGGGATGACTAAGTGAGGAGCTGCGTTTTTTTTTCAATTTTGAGTTGGACGATCCTCATATCATACTAATAGAGGTGGTTTTCTGCGCATACCTAGTGTCCTAATAGTATAAATTCCTGTTAACCCTGTACTTCGCAACGTCTGATATACCCTACTGTTTTCTGTTCAAATTTTACCATTATAGAAGCTTTTTCAGTTTCATCATGTTGTAGAGGGCTAAGGGAACACTTCAGGGAAAAAATCAAAACGAATCCCCATAGGAAAAGTTCCAAAATCTTAGATAGTTAACTCATTATTTCTAGAGATTTCTAGAGAAGGTATAATAATTATACCTTGGAAGTAATTATTACTAGCGATTCTTCCATTATTTTATTTCATGGATTCTTTTTTTCCATTTGTTTTTTTTCTTTTTCTTTTATTCTGATTGTAATAACACGAAATACCTACATTTTATTTAATCACAATTGTCATTCATCAGTGACGTTTTTTTTTTAATTCTTTTTATTGGCATCGTATATAAATACATTCAGCCCTAGTAAGTTAATTTTACATTACAGAATGGAGGAAGATTATTAATTAAGGAAGAAATAAGATTAAAATAATAAATTAGAATAAATTTGAAAAAATCATATAAAGCAAATTTAATATCAGATCTGCACTTTGTGGTTAATTTCCGAAAGATGAGTGTATAAGGCTTCGTAGACGATCGAGTTCTCCGTGGAAAGGAGGGAGTCTACGTTGAAGGGCTTGTCAACTTCTGGAATTTTTGTTTGCATGGTCTGTCTCCTCTGATCATGTGTAGGGGCAAAGCAGGAATATGTGTTCCTTCGATTCCTCTTCTTCGTTGCAAGAGTCACACCTATTGTCGCTGATCATCCCGTACTTGTGTAAATAAGCCTTACATAGTGCATACTCCGCTCTCAGTCTGATCATCGTTTTAAGGAAGGAGGTGTTGGGAAAATGTTACCTTTTCATCTGTGTGGGGAAACAGGGGGGTGACATCAACCTTTGTAGTATGAAAATAGCAGCTCTTGCCTTTTCGTCCGCTATTTCATTCCCTCGAATTTCTTTGTGTCCACGAATCCAGATTAGGTACGATAGTTTTCTTTGGTTGTGAAGGGTTGCCGGGTTCATTATTTCTGTATCGAGGAAAGTGAGACGTGAATTAAATGCCAGATGGCACAATTTTTCACTATACTTTGGGAGTCGGTTAGCAGAACGACACTTTTACAAGACTCTCCTAGGTCTAGAGCGTATATTAGAGCTTGTACTATGGCGAACGCTTCTGCAGAGTATAAGCTCGCTCGATTCCAGAGGCGGAAGCTTTTAGAAAACTTGTTGGAGCTATCATAAAATGCGCGCCCTGTTTTGTTGTTAATTACTGAGCCTTCAGTAATCACGGTGGAGTTGGGCCACTGTTTGAAGAGGTACGCGTCGACGAAGTCAGTACTTGAAACTCCCGGAGCGTAAGCCATCTGCGGTAGGTAGGATATGGTGAGAGCTTTGAGCATCGGTGTGTACGGCATACACAGTATCGTAGAGGTTTTGCTTTGTTTCGAAACCCAAAGTGTTTCACTCGACCAATTAAAGAAAGAAACTCCACTCATCTGTGAGAGTTTCTTTCTTCATCCAGTAGCTATCAGTTAACCCATTTCAAGCCGAGTGTAGAAATAGCAGAGTAATGGGAGGACGAGGATGAACTATTTTACAGAATGCCGGCCGAAATAAAGCATCATTTGCTCACCGATCGAGAGCAAAAATGCTCCAAATTTTATGAATTTAACATTTTATAGGATTCGAGAGGTCTCAGTTTTCCAACTCGATATTATTTAAACATTTCATTGTTAAAAATCTAGGTAAAATGTAAAAATCTATTTATGGACCGGAATCTGTTTCTATGCATGGCCCAGAACGCTCACTAGCACAGTACCGAATTTGAGCCCCCATAATCACGCTTTCGGCCAAAAGGCCACTTTTAAAAAAATTTCCCAAATCTCATTGAGCTCCCGAATGTCGAAGAAAAATTTTTTTTTGAAAAGTTTAGGAACTGCATGAACGAGAAAAAATTATTTTTCAACGATTTTCCACTATTTCAATATTCAAAAAAATCATTATTAGCACGATGCAAAAATGCATCAGTGGCCGGAAATGGGTTAATGTATCGATCGCTAAGGTTCTAATATTCATCAGTGATTTGGCAGTGCACGATGTAAATGTACTTACTATACCATTTTTTTTTTTGTTCAATTTTTTTCAAAATTTCAAAATTTCAAATTTGTTCAAATTTCAACATTTTTAATTTTTTGGAAGGCTTAAAGTAATTTTAGGGGGGAAAATTAGAAAGAATCGCTATGGGGATACTTCTGCCACGTACAGGGTTAATACGGATCAATTCTATTGAATAGTAACTTGAGTTTTTAACTGTGTGTATAACCGTTTGTAATTGTATAACCGTTTTGTAAAACCTGTTCGCAGGAATGGCTGCGGGTGTCGAGAGTGGAACTGGAAAGGAATCCTGCTGTCTGCAGGGAACTGAGAGACGTGATGGCCAAAATTTCACCTCTGGGAGCTCCTTACCAACAATGGTGCGCTGAGTTCAGACAAGAGTTCCCAGTTCTGGTAAGTGGACGTAAATTTATGACGAATAATAACTAGGTTGAGGGTCAAGGTAGGTTGAGGGTCAAGATGGTCTGCAGTGAAGAGGATTTATCAATCAGACGCTGGTAGATGGAAAGAAGCTTTCACGGTGGTGGGGTTGGAAGATTTGTAGCAGTTACCCATAACCCAGAGGTCCGTGGATCGTAACCACGCTCTGCTACCATGAAATATAGTTGGAAATATTCTGATGGAATAACCAGCTCGTATTTATATCCAATAATTCAAAAAATATAATTTAATTTGATTAAATAAATAATTATAATATAGATATGAATTGGGTATGGTTCAATAACAAAACGGAGTGTGGTTTACATCGATTAACTCTTTAGTCGTATATAGGTCCGAAATGAAATGAGATTGGATTTTGGGTATCAAGGGAAACCGCAAAATATCAAAATATGTGAAGAGATCACTTACCAGGAGCAAGGCAGGAAAGTGACTGAATGCCGAGCTCGTTCCCAGTCTAGGAGAGTAGCGACGCCTCCTCAGGCCTATTCCGCGGAGCAGTTCGCGGAACTGCTACAGATTGAAATGTTCAAATTTGGACCAATAAAAATTTGAAAATTGGAAGAGTGGTAATTCACAAAATTGAGAGTTCGGCAATGTGGAAGTAGGTATATTGTGGCAATAAAATTTATGTTTTTATTTAGTAGTGTTTTCGGGTATCGACCATTGATTAATATTCGATGAAGCAGTACAGCTAATGGTTGTCAAAGTTCTGTCATGATGAAGAAGAGGATTGTTTTCCAACGTTTCAATAGTTTATTCCATCATTTTCAAGGAAATATTGAGTGCTACAGGAGATAGGAGAAACACTGGATTGTTTTTTATCTTATTTCTACTGAACGACTCTATTTATTTATGTTGGCCTACTCCTCTCAGTGTAGACCTCGTTCTCCCCTCAGGGGCTGTGGAGTCTACCAAGGTAGCGGAAGCTTTGTTTTCACTTTTCAAGGTTGAAGAAAGAATGTTCTCCAAAATCAAAATTTCAACTCGCGTTTTACGCTTCAGATCTTCCAGGACAATTTTGGTTCCGTGTCTGTCATGAAATCCTTGCCACAGCCATAACTTCTACAATTCTCATCCGATTTCGATATCATTTTCGGGGATTACGCGGGTTGGCGTGTAGAGTCCCTTATGAGGGTAGTGCAAGGTACTTGGATATTGATGTTTTGAGATTAAGCGGATCTCAGTCGGTCGACGTTCGTTCCTCGTTCCGGGTCAGTATTTCCCTAAATTGCGAGCGCAGGGGCTCAAACCTGAAAATTTGTTCCGAAATTTGAAATGTTCAAGGATTTCCTAAATTCATTAGGGAAAAATGGGAAAACCCGTCAATTCATTTATGTTTTTCCCATAAAATGTAGCTAAACTTGACATTTTCAACGATTTTAGATATTCATTTGTGCAAGGGCCTTGAGATTTGAAAAACTGAAAGATAGCCGATGGAATAATCAAAATCGAACAATTATTGCCAGAGAAATATGGGGAAAACTTGGAAAAACCGTTTATTCAGTAGTTTTTCCCATTTTTCTTTGGCATTCGACAACTCAGAAGATTTGGACAAAATTTACAAAATTAAAACCATACTTAATCTGGTGGTACGTATTGAACCCCTCAGAAAAACAGGGCACCAAATACCACAGTGCAAAAAATGTCAAGGATATCTTCACACAAAATCCTTTTGTGAAAAAGAGCCACGCTGCGTTAAATGTGCAGGTAAACACGATTCCAGCAAGTGTGAGGTACCTTCAGACACGCCCCCAAAATGTGTTAATTGTGGGAAACACCACCCAGCCAACTACAGAGGCTGTGAAATTGCGAAGGAGCTACAGAAAATAAGGAACCAATCAAGGAACCCGAACAAGGATACTCATGTTAAAATCAAGCCCAGTAACATGAAGGCTATCCCCTCTAGAAGACCATCGGTGTCTTATGCTAGCGCCGTAACCGGGGGGCGACAGGAAAGTGAAACCTCCAATAAGGCTCCGAAAATAGAAGATACACTTAGAAGAATAATGGAGTTCATGGAAAACCAGAATTCAACAAATAAAGCCTTGCTGGCGCGAATGGAAAAGCTAGAGAGCAGCGTATCTAAACGGCGTTATTAAATCATATGCGATGGAAAACCAAACTTTTCGTATAGCTACCTGGAATGCTAATGGACTCACTAATCATGTCCCCGAACTTGAAGCATTCCTGTACACAAACAAAATTGATATATGCCTTATATCAGAAACCCACTTCACGAAGCAGACTTTCTTAAGCATTAAGGGATACTCTCTATACCATGCACTCCACCCTGATAATAAAGCAAGGGGCGGCTCAGCAGTACTTGTAAGAAGTTCTATCAAACATCATGAAAACAATAAGATTGAAGAAGAAACTATGCAAGTCACCACCGTTGGGATTCGATTTAAAGGTAAGGACTGTAACATCTCATCCATCTACATCCTCCGAAACACGTCTTAAAGCAAGCTGATTACAAAAACCTATTTACTCAGTTAGGAAATAGTTTCATTGCTGGAGGTGATTTCAATGCGAAACACACCTTTTGGGGATCCAGGCTCACAACAACGAAAGGTCGAGAACTCTTTTCCGCCGGACAAGCGTCCCGTTGCGAATTTATGTCTTCTGGTAAGCCAACATACTGGCCTACAGATACCAACAAACAACCTGATCTTATTGACTTCTTTATTCTTAAAGGCGTTACTAGTACCTTTGCACAAGTAAACGAAAGTAATGACCTATCAGGAGATCACTCAGCCATTATCCTAACTCTTAGTGAAAATGCCATAGAAATAGAAGAAGCTCCTCGACTTATCAATAAACATACAAACTGGGATGAATTCAGGTCACATATTTGTTCACATATTATGTTGGAGACGCCACTGAGGACTATAGATCAACTGGACAGAGAAGTGGAGGAGTTCACAGTATTGATACAAGAAGCAGCGTGGCGCTCTACTCATGCATACGATAAAATCACTCAAACTCATAGTAAATTCTACCCTGTTGCTGTTCGTGAACTGCTAAGGAAGAAGCGTAAGGCGAGAAAAAAATGGCAGACCACTCGATTTCCTGGAGACAAGGCTGAACTAAATCGTCTAACTAGTAAATTGGGTTCACTAATCAAAGAAATAGAGCAAGAAACGCTTTCTAGAAATATCCAAGCTTTATCAGCAGAGCAATCCACAGACTACTCTCTATACCGGGCGGCAAAGGGAGTGAGAAAACCAAAAATACCGGTTGCTCCTATTCGAATGAATGGTGGTAATTGGGCTAAAAGTGCGAAAGAAAAATCAAGTCTATTTGCAACTCATCTTTCTCAAACATTCTCTCCTCTACAACAGCAATCAAGCGAGGAACATCCTGCTCGGATTAATAGAAATGATTGCATAGCTATCAAACCTGTGAAGCTCCAGGAACTTACCGAATGCATTAAGTATGAACTAAAAACCAGAAAAGCACCAGGGTACGACCTCATTACAGGCCACGTGATCAAAGAATTACCCGAAATAGGACTGCGAAAGCTTTTGTATTTGATAAACGCTGCGTTTCGGTTAAAGCATGTTCCTATTACCTGGAAGATTGCAGAAGTAATTATGATACTAAAACCGGGTAAAGATCCATCAGATGTCAAGTCTTACAGGCCTATCTCGCTACTCCCAGTTCTCTCAAAGCTGTTTGAGAAGCTTCTCAAGAAAAGACTCGTCGGGATTATAGAAGACAGGAATCTCATCCCTTCCCATCAGTTCGGTTTCAGAGCCAAGCATTCCACCATCGAACAAGTCCACAGGATAACTGATACGATTGAAGATGCGCTAGAAAACAAAAAAGTCTGCAGCGCAGTCTTTCTTGACGTGTCGCAAGCTTTCGATAAAGTTTGGCACGAAGGGCTAATAGATAAATTGCATGGGTTGCTCCCACATAAATATTGCCAATTGATTGAATCCTACCTTGGCAACAGATACTTCAGAGTAAAAATAGAAGATGAATATTCTCAACTTGAAAAAATCGAGGCAGGTGTTCCACAGGGAAGCGTCCTGGGACCTCTACTCTACTTATTGTACACATGTGACGTCCCAGTCACTGAAGGAACATGCATAGCAACCTTTGCAGATGACACAGCGATTTTAGCGGTTGCAGATTCGGTAGAAGAGGCGACACAAAATCTTCAGAAGGCTACTATTGCAGTTGATAACTGGACAAAGACATGGAGACTGAAATTGAATGAAACCAAGTCCACACATATCAACTTTACGTACAAAAAAATAATAAATATCCCACTAGAGCTCAATCACAACATCATTCCTTATGCTAATTCAGCGAAATATCTTGGGATGACACTGGATGCAAAGCTGAAATGGAAAGAGCATGTGAAGAAGAAACAGAAAGAGCTGTCAATAAAGTACAGAAAGTTATATTGGCTTATGGGCCGTTACTCCCAACTCAACTCCCACAACAAAGTTCTGTTATATAAAACAGTACTGATGCCGATTTGGACCTATGGCATTCAACTATGGGGCTGTACTGCCAAAACAAATGTGCAAATAATACAGAAATAAAACGCACCTTGGTACATTAGAAATGACGACCTCCACAGAGACTTGGGAGTGGAGAGCGTCACTGATGTCATAAAAACAACAGCAAGACGTTACGAGAAGAGACTTCTCGTACACTCAAATCCAGAAGCCATACAACTACTGGACAATTCACAACAAATTCGGCGACTGAAAAGGACCAAACCCCTGGACCTTGCAAGCTGACGTTGTAGTGTAAAATTAGTGTGGTGCCTGCTAGTGAACACTCGCCATAATAGACTTTGCGATGATATATTAGAAATAAATAACTAGATAGTTACTTGTAAACAATACAGTTTGTAACTAGTTGTTATAATAAATAAACGCTTAAAAACAAAAACAAAAAAATTTTTCTTTGGCAATTGTTGTTCGATTTTGATGATTCCGGCGGCAATATTTCAGTTATTCAATTCCCTAGGGCCGTGCACTAATGAATTTATAAAATCCTTTAGAATTTAAAATTAAAGTAGGTACAATTTTTCAAGTTTTTGCGCCTTCAATTTCGCTAAATACCAAAAAACGAACGGCAACCGACGGAGACCCCCTTAACTACTATGTACGTAATAGATACGAGGAAGCTATGTGCCACACCCATTCGGCAGACGTTTTTTGGATTGTGGCGAATCGTATCATTATTTTGCGGGGGCTGAGCTGTGCCGAATCGAGGACCACCAAAAAATATAGCGTGATAGGGAGCCCCACATAGAAGAAGCTTGAATCCTATTGGCTGAGATCAGTGAAAGTGTCTGGATAAGTACCTGTCGCATCAATTGTTTCAAGAATAGCGGTTAATTATTAAGAAACCCCGATTCTAAACCAATTTAATTGTTGATTTACAGACCAAAGATCCAGACTTAGAAAGTGCTGATGATTTGGAGGAAACGAACAAGGAATACTGCCAGGTAAGATTGCATGAAACGTATCAGTAACTATCAGTCATTTTATTCTACGTGAATCAATTTGCCATAATCACTATTTGGTAATTATTTAGAGGCATGATTTATAGAATGAATCTCTTCTATAAGTATTTATTTCAATACAAATTTTGATATTCACGTTTTACACTCAAAAGTTCTATCGGGTTGATCATAAATAACCTGCTATGAAAATGATTAATAGCGTACATATACGCTATTAAAACATTGACTGTAGCAAATCAATAGCACTATAGCAATCAATATATTGACTATAATTCATTGACTATATCAAATCAATAGCACTATAGTAATCAATATATTGACTATAGCAAATAATTTCGGTCATTTGGAAATTGGTATTGATTTCATGCCTTTATTGGTTGCTAGAAAGCAGATATATTAGTATTCCATTGATGGTGAACAACTCGAACACCACTTGTCACGGTGTTTCTTATAATTTTAAAAAGTCCAAAATTCTTCAAAATTTCGACACTTCGACAATTCTACGTGAATCAATTTGCCACAATCACTATTTTGGTAATTATTTAGAGGTATGGTTTATAGAATAAATCTCTTCTACAAGTATTTATTTCAATACAAATTTTGATATTCACTTTTTACACTCAAAATATCAAAACTTTTGGTTCTATCGGGTTGATCATAAATAACCTGCTATGAAAATGATTGACAGCATATATTGACATTCAGTTAGTTGGTGGTGTTCAAAAAGAAAAGTGACACATTATCACAGTAAGCAGTTTGATTCATTAAAGAGTTGAGAATGTTGGTTTTATTCATCTCGTTCACTGTTTAAATATTGTTTCAAAAAATTTCAATTTCCTTCAAAAATAATTTTTTTTAATCCAAAAAAGAAAATTATGTACTCACTAAGAGCTAAGTACTTAATTTTTTTTTTCAAAACAATTTCAGAATTTTTCATATCAATTTCAGAATGTGATCAAACTTTCTGTGTGGTGATATATAGCATTTCCAAGTCAAATTCATCCTTTTCCAAACAAAATTATATTTTTCCAACCCAAATTAATCCTTTTCCAAATCAAACTAAAATTTTTCCGAATCAAATTACCTAATCCTTTTCCACAACATAACAATATATTTTCGTAAAGCAACTAACCTCACAAAGTGGAAGGTCCCCTATGAATTGAGGGGAAGAATAATTTGGTTTGGAAAAGGATTAATTTGACATGGAAATGCTGTATATCACTACAAAGATATTATTTCATATTCTGAAATTAAAATGGAAAATTCTAAAAATTTTGAGAAAATCTGAATTTGACTTGGAAAATTTTGTATTTGACTTGGAAAGTTCTGAAATTGAATTGGAAAGTTCTGAAACTGAATTGAAAAATTCTAAATATGGTTTGGAAATTTCCGAAATTGGTCTGGAAAATTCCGAATTAGACTTTGAAATTATATACTATTATATATATTACTACTACTATTATACTATAGTATAGTATTATACTATACTACTATTATACTACTATTATATACTATTACTATATATATATATATATTCTTATATACTAAGGGATAGCGGTGCGGCTACGGTCGTTGGGGCGTCGTTGTTCATGAGTGTTCATGTTGAGATTTCTGAGGAGTTCTTGAGATGTTTCCGATACCATGGTCCATTTAGGGTTAATGAAATTTTGATAGACGTTTCAGTAAAAAGATATTTTTTTCATCAAGATTCAGATCTGCATTTGGCATTACCAAAAACATAATGTTGGGATGATGCAAACTTTTCAAGTGAACATTTTTATGTATACATGTTTTTTTGAAGTACGCTATCGAATTCTTGAGATCTGTTGAGATTCTACATTGTGCGAGAATACCGTGTCAAACTGTCACAATTCTCTTGGTAAAATAACTCGACGACTTCGCAGGACCGGAAAACCCCATAAAGACGCCCACTTTGCGTCAAAAACTCGACGGAAATAAGAACAAAAAAAAAATCAACCCAACAATAAAAGATGATATTGTTCCTTGAAATTCTCCGTCAGACCACTTTAGAGGGCGGTACGAGGGACGCAATGGGATTTATTACGACCGTCGGGGTGCAATATCCACTCTTAAACCTCCCTAAGGGATGAAAGAGGGGGAAAACGGCTTTACAAAACATTTCAACAAGCGGCGAAACGGTTCTCCGGGCCATTTTTTAATAAAAGGTCTCGGGCGGGGGAGGCAATAATACCTACGTAGTACGTTGGATCTAAATTGACTGTAGCCGAGGTTTTCAAATTGTAAAAAAAGAAGTTATGAGCTGCAGTTGAACGTATCAGACACGGTAGATAGCAAATTTGACTGAGCTTTCTGGACAACGCGAGGTGCACCTCTCTAAGATGTTAGAATAGTAAAAGTGAAATTGTATTAAGAACGACCGATTCCATTCGTGTCCGTTACTAATGGGAAGCCATGAGCGAAATCATCTGAACAAATTCTCATCTTCCCTTTGGAAGACAGCTGATGACGTCCGCGACGCCAGGAATGGCAGTCGGACGAAAATCCAACCTGAAATGGTTGTTTACTTTACTACTACTACTTTACTTACTTATATACTAGCTGAAAAACCTACTAAAAGCAGGCAAAAACCAATCGTAGATATGTGAAAAAAATTTGATGTCTCGGCCTGGAATCGAACCCGGGTCTCCCACGTTCGGGTGACGTACACCTACCTACCTACGGTTGGGATTTTATGTATTAGATTTCAAAATAGTCCACACCTACTAAAAATCCTGATACATCATTTTTGTGAAAATTTTCCAAAATGGCAGTGAAGTAGAAAATGGTTGAAAATTGCTAACATTTCCATTGTAATTTCCCATAACTTAGTTTTTTTTTTTTTTTTTTTTTGAAGAGATGTTACAGTATTTTGGTTTATTATTTTCAATAATGAACCTTTGGAATCGACCAAGAAAAAAAAATTTTTAACACCCCCTCAAAATTTGATTGTTTACGTTTCAAGGTACGTAGAATCCAAAAATCGAATAACCCGCTGCAAATTATTACACAATGGTTTATTACTTTTCTATATAGATCACTCGTCTACAAAATCACCAACCATCCAATATGAAGAAAAGAAAAAAAGGAAAAAAAATCAAAATCACCAACCATCGATCGCATTTTGGTCAGCTCTAATTTGAACGGAGATTAGGCCTCTTTTGCGATTCACACTCGCGTTTTGATTTATATATATATATATATATATATTTTAATGTAAACCCTTAAATTTTCGTAGGGAGCGAACAGTTAGTCCTACAGAGCTCCGCGTGGTCTCAAAAAATTCTAAAAATTCTATAGAATCTTAAATTGAAGGAAAAACAATACCTTTATATAAAAATTTTTTGAGTTAGGGCGTTTTCAAAATTTCAAAATTGATTTTGGAACCCTTACAAGTGACCTACATCAACCAAAAGCTTCGGGGCACAACTAGACCCCAAATGGAGCCTACATACCAAATTTCATCAAAATCGGTCAATGCTAAGTTGCAAAAGTGCCGCGTACGGCGGACGGCGGACGGACGGCCAAATTTTTATTCGATTTTTGGATTTTACGTACCTTGAAACGTAAACCATCAAATTTTGAGGGGGTGTTAAAATTTTTTTTTCTTGGTCGATTCTAAAGGTTCATTATTGAAAATAATAAACCAAAATTTGGCCGTCCATCCGCCGTACGCCGTACGCCATACGCGGCACTTTTGCCACTTAGCATTGACCGATTTTGATGAAATTTGGTATGTAGGCTCCATTTGGGGTCTAGTTGTGCCCCGAAGCTTTTGGTTGATGTAAGTCACTTCTAAGAGTTCCAAAATCAATTTTGAAATTTTAAAAACGCCCTAACTCAAAAAATTTAGATATAAAGGTATTGTTTTTCCTTCAATTTAAGATTCTATAGAATTTTTAGAATTTTTTGAGACCACGCGGAGCTCTGTAGGACAAACCGTTCGCTCCCTACGAAAATTTAAGGGTTTATATTGAAATATATATATATATATATATAAATCAAAACACGAGTGTGAATCGCAAAAGAGGCCTAATCTCCGTTCAAAGTAGAGCTGACCAAAATGCGATCGATGGTTGGTGATTTTGATTTTTTTGAATTTTTTTTTTTTTTTTTGATTTTTTGTTTTGATTTTTTTTTCCCCCTTCATATTGGATGGTTGGTGATTTTGTAGACGAGTGATCTATATAGAAAAATAATAAACCATTGTGTAATAATTTGCAGCGTTTTTGATTCGTCCGATATCAGCGTCACGATTTATGATACTTCTCTATGATACCGAATTTCCCTGATATGACGGAAGTGATTCCAAAAACGGTTCCTCGGGGAAAGATGGGGAAAGTGTGCCCTTTTCGACCTACAACCTCATTAGCATTAATTTTCATCCTGGGACGGTTCCTCGTTGAAATGATCTCGTTAGAACGTGT
This sequence comes from Apolygus lucorum, assembly GCA_009739505.2. Lineage (NCBI taxonomy): Eukaryota > Metazoa > Arthropoda > Insecta > Hemiptera > Miridae > Apolygus > Apolygus lucorum. The sequence continues at coordinate 36,013,510 of CM019173.2, forward strand.
AACGGGTCGGTTAAAATCCACTCGGCATGATGTTCGTCGATCGTCTTCCCCGTGCCAAGCAACTCCTTCTGGGACGGTGCCAAAGGGGTTTTAAGCTCTAATGGCTCGGAAAGGAGGCGGCTCGGTTAATTAGTCGCGATTTAGGTGTAAACGATTCTTCAAAGATAACCCCTTCATTCGTCTTACTGATTTGTCATCGGATGCTCACGTTAGAAATTAATCAACTGATCATCCGTTCATCGCCATTTTGTTTCTATGCTGTTTCCTACTATGAACTGAAGTTTTGAAGACAGATTGATGAAAGGTTCTTTCATTGAAGAGTCGCTCCAGCTACAATATTACAAAATTACCAAATCGACCGTGAAACAAAGTCCCTTTCGTGCAGAGCAAATATACCTTTTTCGAGTCAAATTCAAGATTTTTCGAGTCAAATTCAAGATTTTTCGAGTCAAATTCAAGGTTTTTCGATTCAAATTCAAGGTTTTTCACATCAAATTAAAGGTTATTCGAATCAAATTCAAGGTTTTTCACATCAAATTAAAGGTTTTTCACATCAAATTAAAGGTTTTATATTTCAAATTAAAGGTTTTCATTTTCAAATTAAAGGTTTTCATTTTCAAATTAAAGGTTTTTATTTTCAAATTAAAGGTTTTGTAGTATGCGATTTGGCTCAACATTCAGATGGCGAATATTTGTAAGGGTGGCTAGTTTGCGCAAGCAGAAGGGATTAAAAGGTTGTTACTACATTATGTGCAGCGAATTCCTTCGTAATGTAATAATCCACACTCCGGTCGCGCGTTTGCCGTATTGCAGCCCAAAAGTTTTCTCGGATTCCGTTGTAATTTTGTTGCATCATGAATAGCGATTCTGACGAGTCATATTATAATGTCTCCCGCCAACCTAGCCACCAAAGAATTCGTATTCTAAGTTCCAGTGAAACGGACACTTCTTTAGACAACGCTGTGCCGTCTCGTGTTCGTCGACCTAGAGGTAATTATGAAAAGTATTCGAAAGACCAAAAAGTGATGTTTCTGAGGTTGTACGAGGAGGGTCGGTCCATTAAAGAGGCTGCTACAATATCAGGTTTGAAGGTAAACACTGCCTACTATACCTAGTTACGCAGTACAAGCGAAATGACAGCGAGCTGGTAATGCGACCCAGAGGCGGTTCACGCCTTACGTTGTTAACACCCGAGGTGCTTCAGGCAATTGAGGTTGCAACCGAAGAAAATCCAGCGCGCACGTTGAAGGAAATTCAGCGCGTTCTATCTTCAAGAAATGTAAATTTGTCAATAACGACCATCAACAAAGGGTTAACTTCGTTGAAAATTACGCTGAAACTATCACATAAGGAAGTTGATCGCATGAATTGTAACGCAACGAAAGAACAAAGGAAGGAATATGCCAAAGATTCAATACGTGGGCACCAAGGGAGAGAGGACACATGGTTTTCATTGATGAGTCCGGCTTCAATTTGCACCTTCGCCGAAGTCAGGCACGTTCAAGAAGGGGTTCACGCGCTGTGGTTCCTGTTCCAACCGTGAAGGGGAGAAACACTACTCTGATCGTGGCCATGAATAACCAAGGCATTGTGCACCATAAAATCTTATCACTTGGGAACTGCAATGCAAGTGAATTCTGTATATTTTTGACAGAGCTAGTCGCAAAGCTCCCCGACACAAACAGGTCCTACTTAATTATGGATAATGCTCGTATCCATCACGCTCATATGGTGAAACGTCGGATTGAAGAACTCTGCGTTGATGTGAAGTACCTCCCTCCGTATTCACCCCAGCTGAACCCAGCCGAGAAGGTATTTTCTAAAGTAAAATTATTTGCCAGAAATGTTCTCAGCGAAGGGCGTAATAAGTCAAGGTGTAGCAACAGTCACCAGTACCGATTGCGCAAATTACGTCATGGACATGATGCTAATTCTTCCAGAGGCAGCAGCAGGCGTCGATTTGCATTGAACTTATTGTGAAAAGTCAAACTACAGTTCATACTTTTTTTCTGTTCCCAATTGTTTCTTGTCAATACCACCTCTTGAAAACGTTGTTCTATGTAATATTTATAGTTCAAAACCGCATACTACTAAACCTTTAATTTGAAAATGAAAACCTTTAATTTGAAAATGAAAACCTTTAATTTGAAATATAAAACCTTTAATTTGATGTGAAAAGCCTTTAATTTGATGTGAAAAACCTTTAATTTGATGTGAAAAACCTTGATTTTGATTCGAATAACCTTTAATTTGATGTGAAAAACCTTGAATTTGACTCGAAAAACCTTGAATTTGACTCGAAAAAGGTATAGAAGCAAACGCGAAAGGAAATGAGCGAATTTAAAAAAATATATGTTACCCTACGTATCCACTTTTGAACTGTTCAAAAATATATTTTTGATTAATATTTTCATAGGAAATTTTCCCCTGATTCCGAATATTAGATTATAATTATATTACATCATGATTCCGAATAATATTATAGTGTCATACAACTAGAAAAAATTATCTTTTTGAAAATTACCATAATTTTGCTTCCGAGTCTACCAAGGAAGCGGAAGCTTTGTTTTCACTTTTCAAGGTTGAAAAACAGGTCCTCCGAAATCAAAATTTTCCAGTCGAGTTTTACGTTTCAGACCTTCCTCAACAATTTTGGTTCCGATTTCATCCGATGTCGATGAAATTTTCAGGGATTGTGCGGGTTGGTGGGTGGATGGTCCCCTATGGAAATCATCGCCCCCAGACTGATAGTAGCTACAAGTATATTTCCTTGTTACAGCCACGACTTATTTATTTATTTTAAATGATACGGGACAAGCCCAATTGTAACATAATAACGAGCTGTGCTTCTTACACAATATAGCATTGACCGATTTTGATGAAATTTGGTATTTAGGCTTCATTTGGGATCTAGTTGTGCCTCGAAGTTTTTGGTTGAATCAACCAGACAGCTCATCGCCGGCAGCGTGCGTTTTCGAACCACCGGTCAGACTTTTTTTTTGACTTTTTTTGTCTCTTGAATTTTTTTTAACCCCCTTAAAATCCGACTTTTTCCACTTTTAAGATGTCCGTTAGGACGAGGAGGGAAATGAGAGTCCCGGCCGCCGAAAAACGCACGCTGCCAGCGATGAGCTGTCTGGTTGATTCAACCAAAAACTTCGAGGCACAACTAGATCCCAAATGGAGCCTAAATTTCTAAATGTCTAAATTTCATCAAAATCGGTCAATGCTAACTGAGGAAAGTCCCGCGTACGGCGGATGGACGGCCAAATTTTTATTCGATTTTTGGAATCTACGTAAACCAACAAATTTTGAGGGGGGTTAACAATATTTTTTCCAGGTCGATTCCAAAGGTTCATTATTGAAAATAATTAACCAAGATGGATACACGCCATTTTGAATTCCGAAAAAGGTTCTTAATCCGTTTCATATTGAAACGTTGATTGATTCCTGATTTTGTCGCTTCACCTTCTTTACTTGTTATTCAACCGTCGCCTCTCAGTCGTTCGAAGTTATCCAGCTCTTTACCAGGACTTTACTTGGTGAAAGAGCTGTCTTGCACTCACTTCTCAACTGTGTTCAGGAATCCCCATTCGCTTTCATCAGGTTAACTAAACCCCGCGTCTGCCATCCGCTATCCGACCCAGAGGGTCGTCCGATTCGGGAAAGGGCGTCAAACCTTCTTTTGGTCCGACGCCAATATTTTTTTTTTCCTTCATCTTATACGTCCGATTCAGTCTCGATAAAGGCCGGTCAGCTATTCGGCGGTTACGTAACCCCTCGGTTTGCCCTCGCTGTCCTTGATGAGTTCTTGACATTGGTTGCGGTGCAACAGCTGTCGGACCAAAATACTCTGACGGTGAAAGTTTGTCCTCGGACCATGAGACTGCAAATCACCATCACAAGGATGATTAAGCCCTATTTGAAGAGCAAGCGAACATACTACTTTACAAAGCTCGGGTGGTCTTGAATTTTTGATTTTTTTTTTGGTGGTATTGAATTTTAAAAAATTCAACATTTTCATTTTTGAAAAAAGCATCAATATTAGAAATTTTGTGCTGAATCCGAAATATACCATATATTACCATGATTTTGAAGGTAATAACCACAAAAACGGGAAACCCCCATTTTTGGACTTTTTTGAATTTTGGACCATTTTGGATTGTCCAAAATTGCTGGTTAACGAACTTGACCTATGGTTTGTTGTTACTAACATTGTGGCTAGAACTAAAAAAAATTCTAAACCATTACTCAAGTTGAATTTTAAAAATTCAATACTATTTCAAATTGGAGAAAAAACAATATCTTTATTTCGAGAGTTTCCGAGCTAGAACACTCTTGAAGATTTCACCCTTTAATTTTCACCCCTTAAAAGTGACTGACATCAACCAAAAGCACTCTAAATTCGAAAAAGAGAGGATTATAGTTGCCTTCAATTGGAAATTTGATTACTGGGTGCTAAGGACGCAAAACTGAGTACACCTCGAAGAAACGAACAGCGATCGCATTTTGGTCAGATAAAATTTGAACGGAGATTAGACATCTTTTGGGACTCACTCGTGTTTCTGATTTACCGCTGAGTTGCCTGCAAGTTTTCATTGGTATCTTCAAAATTTGAAGATATTTATTTTAAGGCTTGAAGATATTTATATTTAATATAAGGGCGTAAAAGCTATCTTTACAAATTCAAATCAAAAACACGAAAATAATTAAAATTAAAAATAGGTTAATTAAAATTTTAAAAAGGCGAGTTTAGGATGGGAGTTTTGAAAAAGATGTTTTACCACAAAAGTTATTGCAAATTAGTTGTATAGTCCCTGGAAATTGGATCATTAATTCTGATAAATTTAATGTACCTACATACTCAAAATTTTGGACAAATTTTAATTTCTGAAATTGTACCTCTATCCAAAAATAGACATCTCATGACTACGTTTTTGTTTCGAACTGTTAAAATTTCTCGCGAGCAATTCACTTCCTTCGTCCGTTTATATACCTTTTTTTGAAAGAGTAAATTATCATGTAGGTAAAATATAGATAACTTTTGTAGGTTAATATTGTTGATGTATACGTAGTATATTGGTCCGTTTAGCGGAATAGTATAATATACGAATATTATTCGTCAGTTTTGGCTACCATAACTGGCTAAAAAGGCAGTTTTTAGCAAGAATTCAAGTCGGTAACTCTTTTGAGGCCATACCTACCTTTTTTTTTTGAAAAAGTAAATAACATGCAGGTAAAATATAGGCAACTGTTGAAGGTGAATATTATAGATATATACAGCATAGTATATTGGTCCGTTTCGCGGAATAGTAGATTCGTCAGTTTTGGCTACCAGAACTGGCTAAACAGGCAGTTTTTAGCATGAATTCAACTCTTTTGAGATCATACATTTTTTTGATTTTTTTCGCTGTATACATTCAACGAGAGAAGATATACGTCTCTGTATATCTTCAGTATTGGTAAGCAGTTATGCGTGCGAATGGGGGGGTTAGAAATTCGCCGAATGGGGATCGCCAACCCTGAATGCTCGCTGGGCGTGAAGATAATAAGGGCCCGAATCCAAGCGATGGAGAAGAGAAACGCCCAACTAAGGGGAATTTATACTTGTCTGGTTCGCTGATACTGCCAACCACGTGTGTACCTAAGAGAACTCCACCTGGATAGGTAGGTTATCGGTGAATTTACGATTGGATTTACGTAAAAAGTAGAAACAGTGTTGCGTTGATAGTTTGATCACAATCTTACAAGCAATATTCAATAATTATTATAAATTATTCTCAATTTATTTTCAATAATAATTATTATAATTATTTTTATTTTTTATTTTATTTTATTTTTTTTTACAGTTCCGACGATAACGTACCAAATGATTTGAACTTTATAGAAATGTTCTTAATAACATCATGACTGCTGTAAACGTTGAAAGCCGGTCAAATTGAAAAAAAAAAAAAAAAAAAAACGCTGCAAGTTATTACACAAAGATTTATTATTTTTCTGTATAGAAAAACACTCTTCTGCAAAGAACACACATTTGCCATTGTCGCTACCTACTAACCATATTTTCGCTTTACAATCAAGTTTATTCTAACAAAATAAATGCTTCACTCTAAATTCGAAAAAATAGGGTTGTGGTTGCCTTCGATAGGAAAATTTGATTACTGGTTGCTAAGGAAGCAAAACTGAGTACAACTCGAAGAAACGTACGAAATAAGAGTTTGGAGAGTCTTTCCCCTTTCATCCTGTTCCTCTCTTGGGTGAGGATTTGCCCTGCTTTTGAGAAGAGACATTTTGAAGGTACACAGCTATACGAGATATGGGTAACTTCTGTTTCAAATTAAATGGTACAAATCAAGGAATAACGTAAAAAGGAGACAATGTATGGATGGATGGAAGAAGTTAAAACCCAAGAATGTTATTGTTTTCCCATACACCCATTTACTGCCTAATAATTAAAAAACTTTGGTACTAAAGAAATGCACACTAAAAATATTTAAATTGAAAATAATATCGACACAAAATAATCGATAATCGATAAATATCGGAATACTTAACATCGATTAAAAAACCTCGATAATTGAAGACGAAATATCGATATTTCGATGTTATTGATAATCGATTTGCATCCCTGCTGCAATCGCATTTTGTCGGCTAAAATTTGAACGGAGATTCACACTGAGTCCAACCCTGACGTGCTCACGGTGGGTGAACGATTGGTCCTACAGATCTCTTGGTGGTCTCATTCGAATTTAAAAATTCAGTACTAATTTAAATTGATGAAAAATCAATACCTTTAAATAAAAAGTTATTTAGCCTGGGCGTTTTGAAAATTGCAGTCCTTATTGTTGAATAATGGGTCATTTTCATGTTCCTATTTTTCAACAACTACAGGCCTATCTTATTCAAATTGCACACGAACTCCTTCCCTATACGTACTAACATGACTGCCTGGGATTTTGAGTAAGAATAATTGTTTGATTCTTAACCCAAGTAAATGAATCTCAAAAAAATGACTCTCCTATGTGTTTTTTTTTTTTTTTTTGCTTCCGAGTCTACCAAGTTAGCGGAAGCTTTGTTTTCACTTTTCAAGGGATAAAAAAAAAAGGTCTCCAAAATCAAAATTTTCACTCGCGTTTTGCGTTTTAGACCTTTCTGAACAATTTTGGTTCAGTGTCTGTGTGTCTGTGTGTCTGTCTGTCTGTCTGTCTGTCTGTCTGTCTGTCTGTCATGAATTCCTTGTAACGCGCATAACTATACGAAGTTATTATCCGATTTCAATGAAATTTTCAGGGATTGTGCGGGTTGGTGTGTAGACGGTCCCCTATGAAAATCATCATCCCCGGATTGATAGAAGCGACTGCGCATGCGCAAACGTGAATTCCTTGTAACGGCCATAACTTCCACATTTTCCATCCGATTTCAATGAAATTTTCAGGAATGTTACAGATTGATATTTAAATGGTTCCCTATGAAAATCATCACCTTCGGATTGATAGTAGCCACTGCGCATGCGCAAACGTGAATTTCCTTTTAACGGCCATAACTTCCACTTTTTCTACCCGATTTCGATGAAATTTTCAGGGATTATGCGGATTAGGTTGTAGATGGTCCCCTATGAAAATCATCATCCCCGGACTGATAGAAGCGACTGCGCATGCGCAAACGTGAATTTCCTTTTAACGGCCATAATTTCTACATTTGCTATCCGATTTCAAAGAAATTTTCAGGGATGTTACAGATTAGTATTTACATGGTCCCCTATGAAAATCACCACCTTCGGACTGATAGTAGCCACTGCGCATGCGCAAACGTGAATTCCTTGTAACGGCCATAACTTCTACATTTTCCGTACGATTTCAATGAAATTTTCAGGGATGTTACAGATTAACTCGTTTTGATGTTTTGAGATTAACTACTATGCATCGGATCATCTATACAATCGGGTTATGGATACGAGGAAGCTATGTGCCACACCCACTTGGCAGACGTTTTTTTTTTTTTTTTTTTTTTTTTTTTTTTTTTTTTTCACAAAAATCTGTTTTCACAAATTTCTAAAAAAAAAAATGTCGAATTTTTAAAAAGCTACGAATTATCATTGGCACTTTCTCTATAATATATCTATATGAATATGTAGTTAAAATTAGAACGAAATTGATCGAGTAGTTGCCGAGAAAAAGGAACATTTGTCTGCAGAAAAGTAACTTTTCTGGACATCAGGTGCCACAAGTTGCTCTCCCTCTTGTTAAGTTATAATGATTTGGTTAATAACACTGTTTTACAGTTGGGTTATTATCAGTAACAAACAAGAAGTGTCTCGTTTCAACGTCGTCTCGTGTGAGTCAGTTCGCAGGCCCTCCTTATTCTCGTACGCAGGAATCGGATGAAAAGTATTTGCAATGAAATCGCATCAGTTGTAGGCTCAAGTGCGTCTACGTCCGGAGAGAGAATCAGATAAGAATGACTGAAGGACTGGAAGATTTCTGTCTCGAGACAGATGGACGAAGATGCATCATCTGAAAGCCTCAGACACGCCCTGCCGACGTTTCTCTGGAGTAAGACTGACGTCTTGGTCGCGAATGTGATGTTCAACTGATCCCGTATCGCGCGTTCCTACGCAGATGTACGCAGTAAAAGTTATACCGACCAGTTTCAGGTGATAAAATTTGCTCAGCGTACACAAAATACAAAATTCGAGTTTGTCGGGTAAATAAATACAATACATCACATTAAAAAACGTATTTTAAGGGGTTTTGTGGGCATTCAGATGGCAATAAAATTTACTTAAAATTTATTCAAAATTTTATTGAATTTTTAGAATCGAATGAGACCAACTAGAGCTCTGTATGGCGAACTGAAATTGTACCGAATAGACCATAGACTCTGGTTGGTCTCATTCGATTCTGAAAATTCAATAAAATTTTAAATTTACGAAAAAACATTACCTTCACTATATCTATAGTTTTTGAGTTAAGGAATTTTGAAAATTTCAACCCCCATTTTTATCATTTATTTTATTGCTTCCGAGTCTACCAAGGTAGCGGAAGCTTTGTTTTCACTTTTCAAGGACGAAAAAAAAAAAAGTTCTCCAAAATCAAAATTTTCACTTGCGTTTTGCGTTTTTGCGTGAATTTCCTGGTAACGCCATAATTTCTACATTTGCTATCCGATTTCAAAGAAATTTTCAGGGATGTTACAAACTAGTATTTAGATGGTCCCCTGTGAAAATCATCACCTTCGGATTGATGGTAGCCACTGCGCATGCGCAAACGTGAATTTCCTTTTAACGGCCATAACTTCCACTTTTTCTACCCGATTTCGATGAAATTTTCAGGGATTATGCGGATTAGGTTGTAGATGGTTCCCAATGAAGATCACCACCTTCGGACTGATAGTAGTCACTGCGCATGCGCAAACGTGAATTTCCTGGTAACGTCCATAATTTCTACATTTGCTATCCGATTTCAAAGAAATTTTCAGGGATGTTACAGACTAGTATTTAGATGGTCCCCTGTGAAAATCATCACCTTCGGATTGATAGTAGCCACCGCGCATGCGCAAACGTGAATTTCCTTTTAACGGCCATAACTTCCACTTTTTCTACCCGATTTCGATGAAATTTTCAGGGATTATGCGGATTAGGTTGTAGATGGTCCCCAATGAAGATCACCACCTTCGGACTGATAGTAGCCACTGCGTATGCGCAAACGTGAATTTCCTTTTAACGGCCATAACTTCCACTTTTTCTACCCGATTTCGATGACATTTTCAGGGATTATGCGGATTAGGTTGTAGATGGTTCCCAATGAAGATCACCACCTTCGGACTGATAGTAGTCACTGCGCATGCGCAAACGTGAATTTCCTGGTAACGTCCATAATTTCTACATTTGCTATCCGATTTCAAAGAAATTTTCAGGGATGTTACAGATTAGTATTTAGATGGTCCCCTATGAAAATCACTACCTTCGGACTGATAGTAGCCACTGCGCATGCGCAAACGTGAATTCCTTGTAACGGCCATAACTTCTACATTTTCCGTACGATTTCAATGAAATTTTCAGGGATGTTTCACTCGTTTTGATGTTTTGAGATTAACTACTATGCATCGGATCATCTATACAATCGGGTTATGGATACGAGGAAGCTATGTGCCACACCCACTTGGCATTTTTATTTATTTTTTATAAATTTTATAATTTAATCATTTTAATTTCATTTTTGATTTTAATGGGTTTTTTTAGTTCCATTTTATTTTTAGGTTTTAATTTTACAATTTTATGATATTTTATTTTATTATTTTAATTTGACGACTTTATTTTTTTAACTTAATTTCTTTGAAGAAACAACATTTCAACTTATTTTCAATTTTGGCTACAACAAAAAGTATACCACTTGATATAAAGGCCTTCTTACATACCCACCTAGAAAGGTAAATAGTAATTTGAGAACCGACTGTACGGAAATGATTGGCGGTTGTCTCCGGCAAAACAGACAGCTTCGGCTGTGTAATTTTTCGAGTCAGCTATTGCAGTTACTCCCATGATCACCGTGGTTGTGCAATTTTTCTAGACCGCAGAAATGACCTTATTTGTAAGGAATGAAGGAGCAGTAATTACTGAGAAATTGGTTACGTTATGGCTGGACATTCTGTGTATGTGCTGTTTTTCGAGAACGAATGTGACACGATTTTAGGTATTAGTCGTATTTTTTTAAAATGGAGAGAAATTGAGTTCGATGTGGCACATGAAATGGCTGCCAATGGGAAACAAGTCTCTAGTATTAGGCTAACAAACTCCTTCAAAGACAGACCTCGATGGAAAAATACCGTTTTAGCCGTCGAAAACCCGGATCCCGTCCATTCATCTCTTCAAAAACGAGAGGTCAGTCGGAACTGAGTCCGTGTGGGCCGAACTGAGGTTGAACTGCCTCGACTCAAGGCGGCGAAGTGGTCATTGAAAGGTTGTCATTGGAAGGTGCGGTTGTCGACCACGGAGATTATAGTTGACACACCTGTGCGACTGAAAGTGCTGCCTACGAGGTGGAATTATTGGATATTTCTCCGAGTAACAGCAGGTCCCGAAATGTATGCCAAGTAGGTGTGGCACATAGTATATTACACACTGGCCTGTTTATGTTATGGGCTGAGAGGAACTTGTTGATGCTTCACGTACTCAAGAAGAAATAGAAACCTTTTTAGACGTTCTTCGTCATATTTCCTTATAGAAATTTTGAAAAACATCGTGTGGGTATATATTACTGTAAGGAATAGCAAGAACATCTTACACAATTGTACAATAGGTATATTTTACTTACAAATTGTAATAAATTCCTTTGTAAATAAGGCTTTATAATTCACAATAAAACGGCAGACTACACAATACAAGAGAGGAATTTCTAGGAATTTGAAGTTTCGAACATATGGAACATTTGCTAAATTTTAGCAAATCCAATTTTGTTGCGTTTTCCTTGCGTAATACCTCTATCCCTGCTCTAGGAAATATCAAATGCCATATTGAGTCAACCTGTATTGCAAGTGATTGCGGTTGCCCAAGTATCAAGCAGATCCCGCAAACTAAGTATTTGGGGGTGGTTGTGGACCAATGTTTGTCCTGGAAATACCATATTGACAGTATATGCAACAGACTTTGCAAAGTCATACCCTTCTGCCTTGAAATCCGAAATTTTATGTCTATGGGCACACTTAAAATGTTTTATCATGCTCTAGTGCAATCCGTGATATCCTACTGTATTCTTGTGTGGGGATCGGCATACCAAACTTACCTAGAGCCTTTGCATATAACTCAGAAGAAAATTATCAAAATTTTGCTGCGTAAAAAAATGAGATTCTCCTCCTCTGCGGTTTTTAAGACTTTCGAGGTTTTGGATGTCTTTCACATTTACAAAAATGTCTGCCAAGTTGGGTGGGCAGTATAGCTTCCTCACTCATTGTAACATGGACGTATAGAATCAGTTGGCGAAAAAATTATGGTTCTTTATTTAGCGGTCCACCGTCTAGGACCTAACCCTAAAACGGGAAGCTCTAAAACGCAAAAAGCAAGTGGAAATTTTGATTTTGGAGGACATTTTTTTTCACTTCTTTCACGAATACAAAGCTTCCCTACCTTCGGTAGTGAGGAAGCAAAACTATGGGCAGACAAGATCATCCAATAACATTACACTGAAGTTGCCTTTTAGACTTACAACTGGAAGTCAGAATTTTTTCTCGTACAATGGAATAAAACTGTTCAACAGTCTTCCAAATGAATTAAAGATGCTAAATGATCTAGCAGTCTTTAAACGGCGCATCAAAGAGTACGTCCGTGTGGAAATGTTTGAATGATTATCCTTTTCACTTTTTTCCAATCTAATCTTATGAACAATCTATCATAAAATGTAGTATATAGTAATATATATATAATAGCTAGAAATTTATAACGACTCCACCCCTCAGCACAAGTTTTTTACTTATCGAGGGGTGAACGCATAATGAAGTATTGTGTTTCTTTTGTATATTTTTGTAATTTTTCTTGAATAAATGCATTATACAAATTTGGAAAAAAATATGGTAACAATATGAGAACAGTTACAATGAAACTGGGTGAATCATCTTCCTTCCTTTACAATTCTAGTTCATATTCCTCCAAATGGTCAGGCGTACGACGCACTCTCGTAGAAAGTCGCAAGGAATTTTCATGAGGCAGTGATCCTATGTCCGCTGGCCTCTGTTGAATTCTCTCTAGGGCGTCTTGGTTTTCTCCTGGTTCTAAGTCAGGTTCGACGTCTTGTTGCTCACCTCTGGCTCGGTACCGCCGGATTCTGGCTCAGTGATCATTCCACCGAGATGTTTCAATGACGCCGTTGTCTCACGTCCATCTGCGAGGCGAATCCTGGCATATTGTGGGTTGACATCAAGGATGTCGACTTCTTCGACCAGAGGATCGTACTTACTGGTTCGTACGTGCTTTTTCATTAGCGTTTTCTTTGAAGGTGAAAGCCAAGTCGGAAGCGAAGTGCCGTTGCCTCTCGTGAGGCATTTCATTGGTTGCAGTGCACAACAGCGATCGGATTGCATGGAGTGCATCGGGTAGCACTGATTCCCAATCCGAAGGATTCAATTTTCTGTGCTTAAGAGCAAGCAACACAGTGCGCCAAATCGTGCCATTTTCCCGTTCAATTTGACCGTTTCCCGTGGGATTATAAGGTGCAGACATGGAAGTGGCTACTCCTCGGGTGTGGAGAAACTCTTGTAGCTCCTTGGATACGAATGAGGTTCCTCGATCAGTGTGGATGTATGAAGGTAGACCAAAAGTAGTGAAAATGTCCACAAGCGAGTCAATTATTGTTGATGAGTTCATGTTTGGACAAGGGTAAGCAAAAGGGAACCTAGAATACTCATCGATGATCGTTAGGAGGTATTTGTTCCTCGATTTTGAAGGAAGTGGACCCTTGAAATCCATACTGATTCTCTCAAAAGGATGCATAGCCTTCACTAGGGTGAATTTTGAATTCTTGAAGAATTGAGGTTTTACGGCGTTGCAGGATGGGCACGATGCAGTCATCTTTTTGACGTCTTCGACTGAATAAGGCAAATTAAGAGTTCTAACCCAGTGAATCATTCTAGTCTAAGCAAACGTCGTGTCATGGTAACGATAATACTCATGTTTTCATGAACTGTTGAAGTGACAATACATCTTCCTCCCCCTACATGGAAATCCCGTCTACTTCTTCCCTAATTTCGTCCTGATTTGGACGGCTTGTTTTTTCTCTTCTTTGCCGTTTACCATCACGGAGTATGAAACATCTCCATTTCTTTTGTTGGTCTGCCCTAGGTGGATCCTAGGAAGTGATCCACCAAGATTTTAAATGGACCAGGGGCTACCACCGAAAGCAAAAGCACAGCTTTAGCTTCATCAGGCAGTACAACGCCAAAACTCGGCCGTCCTAACTCTATCTCGAATCGTTTTAGGTAGTAGTCCCATCTTTCTACGTCTTCATCATAAGAGCTGAAACGAAATTCTTAAAACTTGAGCTACTTGATGGCTAACTGATACCTCCTCATCCGAGCTTGCCTCCCCTTCTGAACATTGATGCTTCCTCATCTTTCTTGTCTTCCTGGTTTGCATGCTTTGTCCGCAAGTGTAAGGAATCACAAGAACATCTTACGAAATAGAATAATAGTCATCCATCCACCGATTTTTACAAGAATTTTACCAACGAGTCACTGAGCAAACGTTGTGTCTTGGTAACGATAATACTCATGGTTCCATGAACTATTGAAGTGAATTAAAAAAATAAATAAATCAAAATCAGATGAGGTTTAATACCAGCTACGAGCTTTCGTAATTTCGAGCTCGTAAATTACGAAGCTCGTAATTTCGAGCTTCGCCATGCTGTATAGTTGTGAGACTTTATATTTAGCATGAATTTATGATTTTCTTGTGATCTACGTCTCTTTAGAGAAGGAAACGAATACATAAAAACAACTGCAAGAGCTTTGTCCAATATCCTTCCTGATATTTCCAGCAGAGTACAAAGAGTTTTTCATAGCTCTGAGGCCGAAAGGAGTTGGAGAGGCAGATATATTGAACGGCCAATTTCCGTCAGTGAACATTCTTGTCCTAAGGAGCTCTGGTTGGTCTCGTTCGATTCTAAAATTTCAATTTTTCCATAAGTTAATGGAAAAAACAATAACTTTAAAATAATAATCGAGAGTTTTTGAGCTACCTACGGCGTTTCAAATATTACAATCCCTATAAGTGAAGGACACTAACCGAAAGCTTTGCGGCACTAACACAATTAGACCCCTAATGGAGCCCATGTAATACCAAATTTCATCAAAATCGGTTCATGGTAATTAGGAAAGTGCCACATCAAATTTTGAGGAGGTTAACATTTTTTCTTCCCTAAAAAAAGTATTAAAATAAAATATTTTAAAAAAAGTTTTTTTTTAATAAAAAATAATTATGTATACTTACCTACATAATTTTTAAATAATAATGATAATAATATTTAGATGTTTTAAAAAATATATTTAGGCAATTTTTCATTTATTTAATTTTTGCTTTCTTCTTGATTTTCTTTTTTTTTTCAAAGGTTTATTGAAAATCATGAACCAAAAGTGAATTAAATTGGCTTCTGATGGCCCCACAGAGCAAAAATTTCAAGGGAATCTCTCTGGAACTGCAAAGTACAAATATGACTAATTGATCACCTCCATGATCAGCTGGGTTAGCTAACTTCCCAGTTGGACCCACCAAGATAAAATATCACAGGGACTGCGGAGTGCAAATGACAAATTGAACTCCTCCCTGGTCAGCCTTGAAGGTGTCTAACAAATTAGACGAAACTTTGGCAAAATGAACGAGTATTTTGTTGGCCTAACCTCATGATAAGTCTTCTTTTCCATCGTTTGCAAAATCTATAGTAATCCCCTCCAATATCACTCCTACCTTGAAACAGCAAAGACTAATCGTGTAATAATGAACTCCATTAAGCCCTGAACAAATTAGTCGAACCTTCGGCAAAATGAATGAGTACTTTATTGATCTACTCTCAAGATAGACTCATTATGAGCTCAGTTGTGCTTCCTTTGCTGCCAAATTTCGTTGCGAAGGCACCCACAACAGTTATTGCTGATACTGTGGAATCAGTCTTCAAAATCAGAGTTCTTTGCAGACGGGTGATCTATACAAAACACTGTTCTGTAATAATTTGCAGCGTTTAAGCGAAATCTCGGATCGATCAGCGAAAAGCCGATTGCATGTCTTAATACACAACAGGAATCGTGTAAAGGTACGTTGAGATGACTCTTACTTTGGACCTGCCATCTGCGATTATCCAACATAACTGATTCTGACGCCTAGCAAACATCTCAAGAAGTGCCAATAGGCTTTTTCAACTCTTTCAAACAGAATCCGCCGAAGTTTATTTCGTTTTTTTCGACGCGGAAGTGCCTTTTAGAAGTCCCCACTTGGGTAATAACCGGAGACGGTATTTATAGACTCGCCTTCGCACCGAAGTGAGAAAGACAGCGTTTCGAGGAAAAAAAAAATCGAATACGCCTATGAGAGAATGAATTGTGTTTTTATTCCTTGAGTCAGCGAAGTGCACACCGACTAGGACGAGAAAAATATTAGAAAATAGCAACGCGTTCTACTCGTATGAAGAAGTCTCATTCGTGCAGCATGAGCAAATGAGAGAACCTTTTGGGGAATTTGATGGCAGATTCCCTTGTGCCCTCAAGGGGGTCTCAGTAGGTCCCCGTTCGTTTTTAGTACTTAGCGAAATTGAAGACTCAAAAACTTAAAAAGTTGTACCTAAATTTGAAATTTTAAAGGATTTTAGAAATTCATTAGTGTACGGCCCTAGGAAATTGAATAACTGAAATATTGCCGCCGGAATCATCAAAATCGAACAATAATTGCCAAAGAAAAATGGGAAAACTACTGAATAAACGGTTTTCCCCAAGTTTTCCCCATATTTCTTTGGCAATTATTGTTTGATTTTGATTATTCCAGCGGCAATCTTTCAGTTTTTCAATTCTCAAGGCCTTTGCACAAATGAATTTGTAAATGATTTTCCTACCCATGGGGTAAGTGGATTCTACAAAACCGGGGTAAGTGGAAAGCCACAAATGATCAATCCCCACGTGTAAATATCGCAACCAAACTTGTACATCAGTTCAAGCAACTATTATGGAAGGCCACAAGATGTTGAGCACTTCCTCGCGAAATGAGACTGGTCAACAGGTCAACAAGTGAAAAACAACCAAGGTCTATGAGCAAGCTAAATGAACACTGAATGACAATAACCTTTCTCACATCTAACCACGTGAACTGGCAGGGCTGCCATCATACCTGTTAAAATTAATCTCGTTATTTTGTAAGTTCTATTTTGCTCAAGCAACGTGATATTTTAAATAAAGAAAACAATTTTCTGGTCTATTTTTCTTGCGCTATTTCAATGCCACTTGCCCCGTTCATTTTCTCATCAGTTCAGCACAGAATTGGGCCGGGTTTCCACTTACCCCGCACAGACCGGGGCAAGTGGAAACCCGACGGGAAATTTTAAAACTGATCTTGTGGAAGGCTGATTGAAGTTATTAGATTTCTAATTTGGGCCATCGATTTAGGATAGTTTGGAGAACAAATGATGAAAATTGGAGCAAAATTGATGGACAATTGATGATTTGGCGAAAGTTCAAAGTGGAGCTAATGGAATCCTAGGCTCCACTTACCCCGGTGTACCTTATTCAATTCCCTAGGGCCGTGCACTAATGAATTTTTAAAATCCTTCAAAATTTCCAATTTAAGCACAACTTTTTAAGTTTTGACCCTTCAATTTGGCCAAATACTGACCCGGAACGAGGAACGAACGTCGACCGACTGAGACCCCCTTAAGATCATGAGTCCTTTAAATATACAAGTGTTTCAAACTATCAAGGTTGGAATAAAATACAGTTATTAAATAGTTCAAAACAGTTTAGAACTGTGTAAATTTTATACTGTGTAAGACAAGCATAGGTAATTTACTGAAAATGAAAATTAATCTACAAAATTAATCGAAAAAAAAGAAAGAAAAAACGTTTATAAAGCGCGTGTGGCGCATAGGTTTCTCGTATGCATAAACTGAATTGAATAAATGATCCAATGTATTGTACTTAATCCCCGTACCTCACACTACCCTCTTAGGGGACCATCTAGACGCCAACCCGCTCAATTCCTGAAGAAACATTATCGAATTCGGATGGAAAAAGTAGAAATTGCGGCTGTTACGTGGATTTTACGTTTGCGCATGCGCAGAGGCTCTTATCAATCCGGGGGCGATGATTTTCATAGGGGAGAATCTACTCCCCAATCTTCATAATCGCTGAAACAGTCATCGAAATCGGATGGAAAATGAAGAGGTTATGACTGTTTCAACGAAATTTACGTTTGCGCATGCGCAGTAGCTCTATCTATCTGAGAGTGATGATTTGCCTTGGGGACCATCTGCGCATCAATCCACTCAATTCCTGAAAATTTTATCGAAATCGGAATATTTTATCCAATTTTTTTATTTTTTTTCATTTTTATTTATTTATTATTATTATTTTTTTTTATTCCTGAAAATTTTAACGGTACTTCGAATAGTTTTGCCCGTTACACGGATTTCATGACACACACTCAGGCAGACTCGAAACCAAAATTGTTCAGGAAAGCCTAAAACGTTAAACAAGAGTAGAAATGTTGATTTTGGAGAACATTTTTTCAACCTTGAAAAGTGAAAACAAAGCTTCTGCTACCTTGGTAGTCTCGGAAGCAAAAAGGTTTTAATTCAAAAGGTTTAACTAATAGATTAAATACTTACTTCAATATCAAAATATAAAATTTAAACAAAATTAAAAACTGATTTAAACGCTGGGCACTATAAGAGACAGTTCCTTGATGGCGATTGCTCGCTTATCAGCGGTCAGCGCTTATCACTACATCTAGCAGGTTTGGTTCTTGCAGGAGATGCACTCTCTTTGAATCTCTTCTCAATGTAAACCGAAGTAACGGATTTTTTTTCCTCTGACTTTCATATTTCATTCCGCGCGTCGCGTCATGATCATAGTTGTAATTAGGTGTTGAGTAATTAGAGCCCTGTAGGTTTTACTCTACTAGGTTCAAGTAACAGTTTTCTATGATTGTTTACGCCCGAGTTCAGGGTTTTGCTTTCATCTCGAGTGTTTTGACGATGGATTTCAGAGTAGTTAAATTCCGGGTGAAGTGCGGTACTTACCACCTCTATTTTGGGTTTAAAACGATCAGGCAGTTCGGATCGTGATAATTTCGCCAACGATTTGTGTGTTTTGTGTTTGTGAGTGAACAGTGCATCGGAAACAAGCGGATACTGTCAGCTTCGAGCGATTTACATTACACAGACACAGTTATTTAGACCTTTTCCATTTAGGTTTAGTTCTTTTCCATTTAGATTTAAACCTTTTCCATTTAGATATAAACCATCAAAACGTCAGTAGTTAGCCCCATCATGGGAAGTAAGTGCCTACCTACTAAAATTTCATTAGGCTAGAAGTAAAAAAAAAAGGAAACGGTAAGAGAAAATACGCATTTTTGAAAGCTTGTTATGAATCGGAAATCTCGGTAATGGATAAGGATCTAGCTCTAGGTTGAACTGTTCCTTCCCTTTCTTCAGCGGTACTGGAATCTTCAGAACTTGATATCCGATTGTACGTAATACGGCTGCAACCCCGAGTTGCGACAGCGTCTTCACTAAAACTGGAATCGCTCATGTTACCGAGATTTCCGATTCATAACAAGCTTTCAAAAATGCGTATTTTCTCTTACCGTTTCCTTTTTTTCTTACTTCTAGCCTAATGAAATTTTAGTAGGTAGGCACTTACTTCCCATGATGGGGCTAACTACTGACGTTTTGATGGTTTATATCTAAATGGAAAAGGTTTAAATCTAAATGGAAAAGAACTAAACCTAAATGGAAAAGGTCTAAATCCAAATGGAAAAGGTTTAAATCTAAGTGGATAAGGTCTAAACCTAAGTGGAAAAGGTTTAAACCTGAATGGAAAAGAACTAAACCTAAATGGAAAAACTTCATTCGACATTTGTCAAAAGATGGTCAGAGACTTTGGCAAAAGACTTTTTCTCAAATTAGAGATTTTGTTAAAAGACTTAGCTTAGGACAAAGTTGAGTTTCCAATGGATAGTTAAGTTTGGTACTTCGTTTCGATCTTTCGGATCTCTTCAGCTAAGCGTGTGCAACTAGCCTTTTCAGGCTGAGCGCTAGCTTAGGACAAAGTTGAGTTTCAAGTCTTTTGACAAAGTCTGACCGTCTTTTGACAAAATCTCTAATTTGATAAAAGTCTTTGACCGTCTTTTGATAAATGGAAAAAGTTTAACTCAATTCAGAAATGCTATAAAAACGATGCTGCTGCTATCTTATAGCGATGCATCTATCTTGAAACTGAAAAGCTTGGATACTGTCAGGGTTATAACTGAATGGTTTACCATGAATGAATTAGTTGTAAATGATGGCAAAACGCAATGTATGTTTTTTGGCTTGAGGGACCTCTCAGATTTTAATGAAAACCCCAACAATATAAGTGTACTGGGAGTTCATTTGGATCCAAAACTGAATTGGGGGATACATTGCGAGAAACTGGTGAAATCGCTGAATAGCATTACCTTTTTATTGCGAAGACTACACGACCACTTGCCAAGAAACTCCGTAGTCTGTGCATATCATGCCATATTCCATAGTAGGATGAAATATTGCTTACTCAGTTGGGGTCACTCGCCGTCTGCTGCAGTTGTGTTTGCTAGTCAGCGCAGAGCCATTCGTGCTGTTGCTCGAGCTGGCTATCGCGCTGATTGCAAGAGTATTTTCGTGGATTTGGGGGTTCTCACTCTTCCAGGCCAATACATATATGAGTGCCTGATGTATGTCGCCAAACACCCCGAAACTTTTGCGAAGCCCTCCCACTCATACAGTACTCGCGGCGCACATTTGTTTTCGGTGCCCCAGTGTAGGATTAGTGCAGCCCGAAACTCAATGGGCTGGTGGTGTCTAAAATTTTATAACGTCCTTCCTGAAGACATAAAAGCCTCAAGTTTAAATAGATTTAAAAATATTTGCAAAAAACTCCTAACATCTATGGCACCTTTCAATTTTGACGAGTATTTTGATATGATGAGTAAGCAGTGCAATAATAGATTTTAGTCCTGAATTTATGTTTTATTTATTATCAAGTTTTTTTGTCAATTTATTTATGACTTATGCTGCTGCCTGAGGAATATTAATAAAAGTACTCAGTCAGTTCAGCTTATAATAATCTATGTTTAGCCTTTAACTTTGTGATACACTTGTGATTCTTGTAAATTTTGCTGTGATATTAGGATGGGGATTTTTGAATGTTAATGTTGTATGTTATGTTGTTTTGTGAGTGGTTCTTGTGTTTACCTCATGTATTCTTTTAATATTTATCTAGTCACTAATTATAATCAATTACTAGTCATTTTGCTTTTCCACTCTAGTCACCCATGTTCATGGGCGTTTGGCTGTTTGTCCCGGTCGGGGTGTCCTGGTCGGCCCGGGGGCGGCCCCCTTGTCTGGTTTTCTGCCATTGCCCCTATGGGCATATGTCGGGAACCGCCATGGTGGGTGGGTCCGGGCCCGGCTGGGTATCCCCTGGCCGGGCTTAGCTGCCTTTGTGCATGGGTGGCTTTTTATTGATTTTTTTTTGTTTTCTCATCTTGCATTTCATATTTCGCATTTTCCCTCTCCTTTTATCACTGTTTTGTTGCTTCATTGTTTTATTGTTAATATTCACATTGTTTTATTGTTGATATTAGGCTTAACAAATGTTGACTATTGTCATTGCAATTTTTTTTTGTTATACGGCAAATAAAACTATTATTATTATTATTATTATTATCTTGGTTAACTCGGAAGCAAATCGTGAACACCTGGGTGTTTACAATGTTGGATTTATAAAATGGCTGAGCTATTATGACTCTGTGTGGTTTCTTCTTTCATTACGAAGGTACTTCACTCGTTCAGTGTGGTTTATCTCCCACGAGTGAAATCATTACCACGTTTACTTATTGTCGTATTAATAAACCTACACGGTGTATTTGCCTCCTGAAACCTCAAGTTACTGTGAATAAACGTGTGAAATTCGAGCGGTACGCGAAAATAAACTATTCGTATTTACGCAAAGATGTCGAAGGGGGCTCCCAAAGTAAACTAAGCTGGAGAAACGATCGAAAAACACCATCTCCGGTGTGAAGTAAATACCTCCGAGACCCGGATGTGGGTCGGTGGGAATAGAAAGAAAAATATTAAAAAGTGGTTTTTTCTAGAAACCCGACAAAAATGTATTTCCGTTTCGTTATTAGACGATTGGTGTTTGGTTGCTGTTCCAAAAGTGGAAGGAAAGATGTGAGAGGAACTTAGATAGATTTTGAGAACTGTAGCAATGGAGAATTTCGCTCATATACCAGGAAAACCTCGTAAGTCCGCATAGGTTTCCAGGAGACAGAAAAAACTTCATAAAAATGTGGAAAACGTAGCTAAGCAAAGTGACGGCGGACGGACGGAAAATCATTCGTTTTTTGGATTCTACATACCTCTTGAAATGTAAACCAACAAATTCTGAGGCGAGTTAAAGAAATTTTTTCTTGGTTGATTCTAAAGGTTCATTATTGAAAATAATAAACTAAAAACCTGATTTTAAGATCGAATTTCTTTAGTTTAGATTCTGATTTTCGGCATTACCTCGCGAATAATAAAAAACGTCTGTCAAGTGGGTGTGGCACATAGCTTCCTCATATCCATAACCCGATTGTATAGATGATCCGATGCATAGCAGTTTATTTCAAAACATCAATCTCTAAGTACCTTTCACTACCCTCATAGGGGACCATCTACTCGTCATCCAGCACAATCTTTGAATTATGTAGGAAAATGTAGAAGTTATGGCTGTTTCAAAGATTTAACGTTTGCACATGCGCGCAAAATACTTTCAATTTGGGGGGCCATGATTTTCATAAGGGACCATCTCCACCTTAACTAGCATAACTCCTGAAAATGTCATCATAATCAGATGGGAAATGTAGAAGTTATGGCTGTGACAAGGAAATACAAGTTTGCGTATGCGCAGTGGGTCAGTCTGGGGGCAATGATTATCATAGGGGACCATCAACACTCCAACCCGCATAATCCCTGAAAATTTCATCGAAATCGGATGAGAATTGTAGAAGTTATGGCTGTAGCAAGGGTTTCATGGCAGACACACAGACAGACACGGAACCAAAATTGTTCAGGAAGGTCTGAAGCGTAAAACGAGAGTGGAAATTTTGATTCTGGAGAACTTTTTTTCCAGTCTAGAAAAGTGAAAACAAAGCAACCGCTACCTTTTTAGACTCGGAAGCAACAAAACAAGCGGATGTTCGGTGTTTTATCAGGCAAGAATTTTACCAAACCTATTTGAAAGTGAAACGGTCACCTTCTTTTTCACCTGATAGTGGATTAGAGAGGTAATTACTCCACATAGTGAGCCACTAAGTGTCCTACGCCTCATCCTGAGCCCCTTGGCGACCCCAGATCTACCAAAAACGGGCTTAATTTGGCCAGCCTGGATTTTAAAAGGTGATTTACTCCTCACAGAGCCACTAAGTGTCCTATCTAAACGTCCAAATCTTGAAACTGGTTAAAATGTCCAAATCTTGAAACTGGTTAAAACGTCCAAATCTTGAAACTAGTGTCTAAACGTCCAAATCTTAGAACTGGTTAAAACGTCCAAATCTTGAAACTAGTGTCTAAACATCCAAACCTTAGAACTGGTTAAAACGTCCAAATCTTAGAACTGGTTAAAACGTACAAATCTTAGAACTGGTTAAAACGCTCAAATCTTGGAACTGAGTAAAAAATCCAAATCTTGCAATGGGTTAAACGTCCAAATCTGTATTTGAACGGCAAAATCTTGAATAGGCTTAACGTCCAAATTTCATACTGATTAAAACGTCAAAATCTTGAAACGAGTGTCTAAACGTCCAAATCTTAGGACTGGTTAAAACGTCCAAATCATGAAACTGGTTAAAACGTCCAAATCTTGAAACCAGTGTCAAAACGTCCAAATCTTAGAACTGGTTAAAACGTACAAATCTTAGAACTGAGTAAAAAGTCCAAATCTTGAAACTGGGTTAAATGTTCAAATCTGTATTTGAACGGCAAAATCTTGAATAGGCTTAACGTCCAAATTTCATACTGATTAAAACGTCAAAATCTTGAAACTAGTGTCTAAACGTCCAAATCTTAGAACTGGTTGAAACGTCCAAATCATGAAACTGGTTAAAACGTCCAAATCTTGAAACTAGTGTCTAAACGTCCAAATCTTAGAACTGGTCAAACCTCCAAATCTTGAAACTTGTTAAAACGACCAAATCTTGAAACCAGTGTCTAAACGTCCAAATCTTAGAACTGATGAAAACGTCCAAATCTTGACACTAGTGTCTAAACGTCCAAATCTTAGAACTGAGAAAAAACCAAGTCTTCAAGCTGGGTTGAACGTCCAAATCCTAGAACTGGTTAAAACTTCCAATCTTAGAACTAGTTAAAACGCTCAAATCTTAGAACTGAGTAAAAAGTCCAAATCTTGAAATGGGTTAAACGTCCAAATCTGTATTTGAACGGCTAAATCTTGAATAGGCTTAACGTCCAAAATGGTCTAAAAACATAATTGTGAAGTCATTTGCACTTTTATTGACGATATATCAAGTTTTCGGACCCTCTGTGGCTCTAAGCCACTAAGCGTTTTACCTCATCCTGAGCCCCTTGACGACCCCAGATCTACCGAAAACGAGCTTAATTTGGCCAGCCTGGATTTTAAAAGGTGATTTACTCCTCACAGAGAGCCACTTAGTGTCCTACGACTCATCCTGAGCCCCTTGGCGACCCCAGATCTACCGAAAACGGGCTTAATTTGGCAAGCCTGGATTTTAAAAGGTGATTTACTCCTCACAGAGAGCCACTTAGTGTCCTACGACTCATCCTGAGCCCCTTGGCGACCCCAGATCCACCGAAAACGGGCTTAATTTAGCAAGCCTGGATTTTAAAAGGTGATTTACTCCTCACAGAGAGCCACCAAGTGTCCTATTTAAACGTTCAAATCTTGAAACTGGTTAAAACGTCCAAATCTTGAAACTATTGTCTAAACGTCCAAATATTGAAACTAGTGCCTAAACGTCCAAATCTTAGAACTGGTTAAAACGTCCAAATCTTGAAACTGGTTAAAACGTCCAAATCATGAAACTGGTGTCTAAACGTCGAAATCTTAGAACTGGTTAATACGTCCAAATCTTGTAACTGGTTAAAAAGTCCAAATCTTGAAACTGGTTAAAACGTCCAAATTTCGAAACTGGTTAAAACGTCCAAGTCTTGAAACTAGTGTCTAAACGTCCATATCTTAGAACTAGTCAAACGCTCAAATCTTAGAACTGAGTAAAAAGTCCAAATCTTGAAATGGGTTAAACGTCCAAATCTTGAAACTAGTGTCTAAACGTCAAAATCTTAGAACTGGTTAAAACGTCCAAATCTTGAAACTGGTTTTGCATTTTAACGTCCAAAATGGTCTAAAAACATAATTGAGAAGTCATTTGCACTTTTATTGACGATGTATCAAGTTTCCGGACCCTCTGTGGCTCTAAGCCACTAAGTGTTCTACCTCATCCTGAGACCCTTGGCGACCCCAGATCTACCGAAAACGGGCTTAGTTTGGCCAGCCTGGATTTTAAAAGGTGATTTACTCCTCACAGAGAGCCACTAAGTGTTCTACCTCATCCTGAGCCCCTTGGCGACCCCAGATCTACCGAAAACGGGCTTAATTTGGCAAGCCTGGGAGCCTCTGGTCGCTCGAAGCCGTCGGAGTAGGAAATGGAAGCTTCGTCGAGGCGGAAGGGTCAGTCATGCGATCGCTATCGCCGCGGATCGGTGGTGCAGCGTCTTCCGCCGCGATTCCCTCCGCGATTCTCGCGATACGCCCTCCGTATTCATCAGACGGTACCAAAATCATTCCGATGACATTTTGAACGTACAAAAAACACGAACAAATTTCCAAAACGACGGTTTTTCTCAAGAAATCAATTCAATTTAAAATTTTTTAAAAACTTCTGTAACCATTTTTTGAGCTGACGTCGATCTGAGTCGAAGATCTACCGTGTTTGGACGTTCTGTGTGCACGTGTGTGAAATAATCTCCACCTACGATGGCCGGACCTCAATTCACAAGTAGTTTTTACTTTCCTCAACCCACCTAAATGGAGGAAAGGAAAGTAATGCGATTCTTAATCACCGCCTTTTACAAAATGTCTGTCCGACTTCTGGTGCTCTTTAGTCTTCTTTCAGAAGATTGTCTCAGAGTCCACCTGCGAGTTGAAGAATGAAGTGAAGAATCTTGTTAAATAGGTTAAACTGTGTAGACTTTTCAATTAGGATCAATAAATTGACGAGTGAAAAAGAATCAAAACAAGCCAAAAAGTCTAGATCTGGTTTAAATCGTTTAAATGTGGTCTAAAATGCCAAATTCCCGAAGTGGTTGAACTGATTAAAATTGTGGAAATTTCAATTGTGGAAAACTTCCTCAATCTTAAAATGGTTGAACTGGTTATAAATATTCAAGTCTGGTCTTAAACGTCAAAATCTTGAACTGATTTAAATGTCAATTGATAGGAGAAGTAATAATTGCAACTGACCTAAAACATGTAACTCTTTATAAACGATTCATAAATTGGTTAATTGATAAAAATGTCTTTCAAGTCAAAGTGATGAGGAAAAAATTTGAAATGGGTCAAAATTGGGTTGAAATCTTAAACCGATTAGTTGAATTTGTAGAAATGTCAATTTGAATCAATCATTCAGTTGGAGAGAAAAAAATAAAGTCTTGAACTGGTTGAAACGTACAAGTCAAGAAACAAGATACAATGTTCAAATCTTGAAACTGGTTTAAACGTCCAAATTTTAACAGGCTTAACGACCAAATTTCAAACTTGTTAAAACTTTGAAATCTTGAAACTGGTTTAAACGTACAAAAACGAAACGGGCTAGAACGTCCAAATATGGAACAGGTGAAAACGTCCGAATTTGAAACTGGTTGAAAAAGTCCATATACGGAACAGGTTAAAACGTCCAAATTTGAAAATGGTTGAAAAACGTCCAAATATGAAACAGGTGAAAATTTCCACATTTCAAACTGGTTAAAACGTGCAAATATTAAAACTGGTTGAAACGTCCAAATATGGAACAGATGAAAATGTCCAAATTTTTACACTGGTTGAAAATCATCCAAGTAGGGAACAGGTAAAAATGTTCAAATTTTAAACCTGTTAAAACGTCCAAATATGTAACAGGTGAAAATGTCCAAATTTTAAACTGGTCTAAACTTCCAATTATAGAACGGGTGAAAATGTCCACATTTTAAACTGCTTAAAACGTGCGAATATTAAAACTGGTTTATACGTCCGAATATGGAACAGATGAAAATTTCCAAATTTTAAACTGGCTAAAAAACGCTCAAATATGGAACAGGTGAAAATGTCCAAATTTTAAACTGGTGAAAACGTGCAAATATTAAAACTGGTTGAAACGTCCAAATATGGAATAGGTGAAAATGTCCAAATTTTAAACTGGTGAAAACGTGCAAATATTAAAACTGGTTGAAACGTCCAAATATGGAATAGGTGAAAATGTCCAAATTTCTTACTGGTTGAAAAACATCCAAGTATGGAACAGGTGAAAATGTCCAAATTTTAAACCTGTTAAAACGTCCAAATATGGAACAGGTGAAAATGTCCAAATTTTAAACTGGTGAAAACGTCCAAATATGGAACAGGTGAAAATGTCCAAATTTCACTCTGGTTGAAAATCATCCAAGTATGGAAGAAATGAAAATGTCTAGATTCCAAACTGGTTAAAACGTCCAAATATGGAATAGGTGAAAATGTCCAGATTTTACTGGTTTAAACGCCCATTGTCGAACGTGTTTTAACGTTCAAATCTTGAACAGGTTAAAACTTACAAATCTTAGAAATGGTTTAAACGTCCAAATCTGTGTTTGAACGTCTAAATATGGTCTAAATTCTTAATTGTGGAGTCATTGGCAGATTCATGAAGTTCATTTGGTTGATTTTTCAAGTTTTCGGACGTACTTTGGCTCTCATTGATCGGATCGTGATGAAGTCATTCACTCAATCAAGGGCCAGGCCCAAACTAGGTACCGACCAAATTTGCGCAAAAATCTGTAATTAAAAATTGGATCGAAATCGGAGATGCTCGCAATGAGGATTGAGGGCAATTTGTTGCTCAAACCATTCCAAAAAGCTGATTTCGTGGAACTCAAATTTGGTTTCGCTTCGCATATCTACTCAAAAATCTTGATTTTGATGAAATCAAGATTGACGAGAGGCAGCCTCGATACTTCTGAGAACGTTGAAAATTGTCAATACAATCGAAATCTACTTCACAATCGTGTTGCTGTTTGTAAACTCAAAAAACCAGCAACACGATCGTGAAAAATCAGCTTTAAAAGGGGAATTGATTAGTCTGTCAATCGTAAGCGTTTATCTGCTCTTGCTGCCGCGAGGATGAGCGGGGGTGTTCGCGAAGACGTCGGGAGGCGTCTGTCTCGGTACGTCCTCTTCGGGAGTTCTGGGGAAGTCGGTGGACGGCGGTTGTTTCAAGTGAGGTCGCTATACTGTCCACCCAACTTGGCTGACTTATGGTTTTATAACCCGCTTTCGTTAGAAACCTACCTTGTAAACTTGATTTTTTAATTTTTAAGACTTTTAAATGAATTTTATTTCTAGAAAAACCGTTAATTACGTTTTGGAAATTTGTTTTGAAATTAAAAAATAAAATATTTTGGAACGTTGAAATTTAGCGTTGAGTGAAGAATGAGACTCATGTGGGGGTGGGAGAGAGATAAATATGCGACTCTCAGCACAGTGTACGAGTTGAAAAAACGGCGCGGGCGTTGCCTCCTGACGACCATCTTCCGCGGCGGGTCGACTCCCGACGTCCGCAAAGACGCCCGGAGAGACGCCCGTCGCACCGCCTCCGTCTCCCAAGTGGTCGGCCGCGTCGGGCGAACGGCTCTTCAGCTCTTGCTGCCGCGAGTGACGGGCGGAGGCGTCAGCGACGTCGGGAGTCCTCCTCGAGACGAACGTCCCGACGACGAAGATGCGTCCTCTTTGGGTGTTCCGGGGAAACCCGTGGACGGCGGGTTCAACCCGAGGTGGCTCCCGATCCGCGGGTCCGGAACCCGGAAACGGATCGGGCACGGATTTCACATCATTTACTACAAACGGGTCCGCCTGAAGTCCTTCAGTCACATCGTAGAGGACCTCGACAACAACAACAAGGTACTTCAACATTCTAGAGAATTTCTACATATTTATTCATCCAATTGTCATTTTTTCATTATATTTAATTTTTCATTACAAATGTATTAATTTTTCGACATTTTTAAACAAATTCATTGATTTTTTTGAAACATTTTAGCGAATTGTGTGTGTATGTGTGTCTGTGAGTGTGTGAGAGAAAGAATGGGGTTTATTTATAAAACAGGGAAGGATTAGGGCAAAGGATTCATCTCTTCCATCCTCCCTGTAACAACTTAAATTACCTAACATTCCTCATACAACGAAGATACAGAATTAAGGCTAAAGGAGACGGAGGTCTAGTGAGATTCTGAACTGAGAGATGGCACTAGTGTCGCCCCTCACTTTCATCCGGTTTATCTAAGCTTGGAAGATCGTTATTCAAATCTAACCTCATGAATGACATCGGAACAAGAAAATCTTACAAGCCATCATCTAACATATTACCACCAAAAAAATTAAAAAATTTTTTTTAAAAGTTTTATTTAATAATTGAAGTACGTTTTTAATTCAAAAATTCTAATACATCCCTTATTTGGAAACTATCCTACTATATGTTGGAATTATTGCGATACAATTTGTGTGACAATTAGAGGCCGAAAGCGAAAAATAAGACTCTAAAATGTGGCCTGTTGCCCTGCAGGGGTGTGGCCTAGAATTCCCCTGACGTTTTCCCTGCGTGTCGTAAAAGGCGACTAAAAGGGAAGCCCTTGCAGCAACCTGGGCGACTTCAAGTAAGTCTTCCCAGGGAGTAGGAATGCCTTAACATCTCGGCTTCTGAAGTTGCGAGGGGGGTCTGCTTGGAGGCCTTGTGAGTGCAGTCCACTCTAAACCAAGATAGGGCACAGTGGTCCAATCAATCGCTTGCCCGAAACTACAAACGATTACGAAAGCTCAAAACAATCATAAAACCGGACTGATCTATGGTGATGAACACGGCACGTCAAAAGGAAACAAGCGACGAAAACTGAAACGATCAAATAATGACTTATTCTTAGGCACATGGAACGTGCTTTCCCTGTTTAGAGCTGGGGCACTCCGCTTACTATTAGACCAGTTAAACCAGTACAAGGCGGGAATCGTGGCATTGCAGGAGGTCCGGTGGACTGGTGATGGAGTACTCGAGAGTAATGGCTGGACCATTTTCTATCATGGGCATGATAGGGATCACGCATTTGGTACTGCATTCGCAGTCAAGAGATCCATGAAGCACCTTGTCTTGAAGTTTGAGGGAGTGAATGATCGATTATCCTATCTGAGGATAAAGGGACGATTCTCAAACATCTCCCTGATAAATGCTCATGCACCAACGGAAGTTGCTGACCCAGACGCTAAGGATTCATTTTACGAAGAACTGGAGAAAGTTTATGATGCATGTCCCCTGCATGATGTGAAGATACTGCTTGGAGACTGGAATGCGCAAATCGGCCAAGAGTCGTGCTACTCTCCAACAGTTGGATTGCATAGTTTGCATCGCATAACGAATGATAATGGGGACAGACTCATCCAGTTCGCAACTTCACGTAATCTGCTGGTCGGATCTACCATGTTCCCCCATAAAAACATCCATAAGGCCACGTGGGCGTCTCCTGACAAAACCACTTTCAATCAAATCGACCATGTCCTGATTGATCGCCGCCACTTTTCCAACTTGCTTGACACCCGAGTGTACAGAGGGGCCAATGTTGACTCGGATCACTACCTGCTGATTGCGAAGGTGAGAGCTCGCACCTCCAAAGCCAAAAGGGTCGAAGCAAAAGGGTTGGAGAAATATGCAGTGACAATGTTAAAGGACCCCGATACAGGGAAAAAGTTCTCCAAGAAGACTGCTGAGGCCCTTCAGGCCGCGCCTTTTGATCATCAGGGAAGTATTGATGGAGAGTGGGAGAAGTTGAGAAAAGCTATAACGGAGTCGTCTGATGTATGCATAGGCAAGGCAGGGAAGGGAGAAAGAAATACGTGGTTTGATGTCGAGTGCCAACAGGTGACAAACGATAAGAATGTGGCATATAAGGCAATGCAACAGAAGCGGCACACTAGGCAGGCTAAAGGGCTCTACAGAGAAAAGCGAAGGATTGAAAAGAAAGTGCACCGAAGAAAGCAAAGAGAACATGCCAGAAAGGAAACAGAGGAATTGGGGGCACTGAAGAAAAATAATGAAGTGCGAAAGTTTTACAGGAAAGTTAACGATTCGAGGAAGGAGTTCAAACCCAGGGTCACTATGTGTAAATCGAAGGAAGGATTACTCCTCACTGACCCCCAGGAGGTGATGAATAGATGGGAGGAGCACTTCCGTGAACTGTTGGGTGATCCTGGCTCTGCCGATGTGGATGAGGAGAGCGATGTGATAAATGCTTCCACCCCGAACATGGAGCCTATTGGCCTACCCACAATGAGTGAGATCAAGACCGCTATCGCCAAGCTTAAAAACAACAGAGCTGCAGGAGTTGACAGCATACCAGCGGAGCTTCTGAGGTCGGGTGGGGAGGAATTGACTGATCGCTTGTTGAACCTGATTACCCTGATATGGGAAAAAGAGGAACTTCCCAACGATTGGAAGCAAGGCTTGGTGTGCCTTATTCATAAGAAGGGTGACCCAATGGTATGTACAAACTACCGGGGCATAACACTTCTGACAGTGGCTTACAAAATTCTCTCCTCCATTTTGTTTGATCGTTTGCTCCCATATGCGGAGGACCTATTAGGCAACTACCAGTGCGGATTTCGCCCTAGTCGATCGACTACCGATCAAATTTTTTGTGTGCGTCAGGTGGTTGAAAAGTGTAGGGAGTTTAATGTTCCACTCCACCACTTATTTATAGACTTTCGCTCAGCCTACGACACAATTAAAAGAGATAAGCTCTATGAAGCCATGAAATTGTTTCAGATTCCGCTCAAACTCGTCAGAATGGTTGAAGTAACGATGCAGCACTCTGCCTGCTCCGTGAGAGTTCAAGGTTTGCAGACCCCTAGTATCCCGACGAGGAATGGATTGCGCCAGGGTGATGCCCTGTCATGCCTTTTGTTCAACTTGGCTCTTGAGAAGGTCGTTCGGGATGCAGGAATTCAAACTAGAGGAACTATATTCTATAAGTCTGTCCAAATATTAGCCTACGCCGATGATATTGATTTGGTGGCCCGCAGCGAAGGAGATCTAAGGCGAGCATTTGCCTCACTTCTTGAGGGTGCTAAAGCCATGGGCCTGTATGTCAATGAAGGCAAGACCAAGTACATGACTACCTAAAAACTACAGGACAAACAAATACTAATTTCGAAGTGGGTAACTACCATATTCAAAAGGTTGACAGCTTCGTTTACCTTGGCTCCCTCATATCTGCAGATGGGGATCCCATGCCAGAAATAAAGAATAGATTGGCAGCTGCCAACAAGTGCTATTGGGGCCTCGTGAAGTATCTAAAGTCACGCCTCTTGATTCACCAAGTGAAATGTGAACTGTACCAAACCCTGATTCGTCCAGTGCTGACCTATGGGTCTGAAACGTGGACATTGGGTAGGCAAGGAGAATTCATGCTCGGAACCTTCGAAAGGAGGATTCTGAGGAGAATTTTCGGTGCAGTGTATGAAGGTGGAGTCTGGAGGAGAAGAAGGAATTCTGAGCTGTACGAGCTGTACAGGGATGTGGATGTAGTCAGATTTGTTAAACTTGGTCGTCTCCGCTGGGCTGGTCATGTCGTTCGCATGACTGAGGACAATCCAGTAAAAAAAGTTTTCCTCGGAAAACCGGGAGGAACCCGAGGACGAGGAAGACCACGACTGCGATGGGCTGAGGAGGTCGAAGAGGACGTGGCGCGTGCGGGATTCCGGGACTGGAAAACGCGGGCTGCTGGACGTGAAGACTGGAGGAAGGTTGTTGAGCAGGCTAAGGCCCACCCTGGGCTGTAACGCCAGCAAAGAAGAAGAAGAAAATGTGGCCTGGGAAGACTAGAGAGTATACGAGAAGAATCTTAAACTGGAGAGTATCTTAGAGAATACAATACGATGACAAAACTTGGAGTGGACCAGGAAAACTGAGACCGAGGGTTGTTGACTACCGACCAATGATGAAGTGAAATGATTGGTTTATTACAGGCCTTGGGTGTTTGACCTAAAAGCAGTGGTTCCCAATTCTATACAGGGTATCTACTATTGAGATAACTTCAAAAATCGACTGTACAACTAATTTGAGTATGAAAATGTCTCTTAGCAATTTTGTTAACCATTCCAAGTTTTTTTCAATCTCAATTCGTGTTTTTGACCCTGTCACTGAAATTACCAAACTACCTCATTTACCCTAAAAATGTAAAAATAAGGGCATTGTGGGAACGGGCGTCAAATTCAATCAATTATCCACTATCATTATGAATTATCTACCTCATCTACCGAATTATGACTCTAGTATGCTCTATGCCCGCAATATGAAAGGGGTGAGATATGGGGGCTCGGTCCTTTCCTCAGCCCGACTCACCAGGCTACCTAAGATTTTGGAACAGGCAGTCGTCTATGTTAGCAGGTATGCCCTTCGGGAAATTGGCCAGCCGCATTCTTTCAATCTGCTAACAGTAGGTGGGTGGGTAAATGAGAGTGGAAGGGAGAAGTGTGTGTGAGAAAGAGAGGGAGAAGTGTTTGTGTGTATGTATGAGGCGTGTGAGAGATATTGAGAAGTGTGTAGGTGGGTGCGTGTGTGAGAGAGAAGGAGAAGTGTGTAGGTGGATTGATTGATTGATATCGTCTCCATTAAAAACATATGGCGAGTTTTGGTCGCACACCACGATTCTTACAACTTATATATTCTTAAAAATAAATTGATTTTTGTCTGCTGCAATAGACTAAATAATAAGTCAAAATAACCATCAACTCACATGACTATTTAAAAAATAAATAAATAGGGGGGGGGGGTTAATAAATAGGGTAATGTAATGTCATAGATCTATGTTCGTTAGTTCTCCAATAAAGTGAGGCGTAGGAAAACCCAGATTGGCATGAGTAATCACCAACACAGATGAAGGGAGGAAGGGAAAGAACACGTCATCTGACGTCACCTCTTTTCCACTCTCCCCTCACCATAATAGCTAGAGTATAAAAGCCGCACTCAGGGGTCTTCCTACATGCATTTGTACCTAGTCAATCGGACGCATAATTTCTTGCCTTCACCTTACCTACGGCCCATTTCTGCAGAGGGAATGGTTTGCCCCATAAACGTACCGGACCACTACAGAACAACTAGGCTTCATTAGGTAAATGCTCCGCTTCCCGCCGGTAGGTCTGGGTCCAGACGCCGAGGTTTGCGGATAGCTATTTCAAGCACTTATCTGGATGGTCGGCCGCGAGGCGCCGCGGATGTAGTGCCAAAGCCATGGGCTTAGGGATCAATCTCTCCGTTAAGTAGGGTTCAGGCTAGTTTACAAATCAGCGCATCCATAGGACCATCGCCCTCACTCGAATACTCGCAAACACAACAGGTAACTTGCCATGTTAACGTCCCTTCCAGCCAACCAAGCTCTTTGGAACTTTAGTCTGCTCGTAGTTCACATCACACATTACTGGAAGGCTATAGTTAAAATGAGGGATTATTAGTGATTTTACAAGTGTTTTTTTCAGCGTAAGTGACCTGGAGACGAGATATTGCATCGGTTTGATCATTCCAAGAGAGATTGTTTTGTAAAACAATCCCAAGACATTTTACCGGCAATTTAGGGAAATTATCGACAGACTCCTTGGCCGATTATCATGCTTTCACTCTTTTGAGGATTTACCACCAGACCATGTCTGTCGAACCATGTTGTCAAATTTTCAAGATCGTTGTTAACCAAGTTCATATTTCCTTCTAATTCCTCTAACTTTGTGGACTTATAAATATTGAGGTCATCTGCATAAACTCACACATAGCACATGGTCATCTGGATGTGTAGGCGGGTGCGTGTGTAAGATAGAGGGAGAAGTGTATGTATGTGAGAGGGAGAGAGGTGTGTGTTTGGGAGAAGGAGAGAAGGGTGTGTGTGTGTGACAGAGAGGGAGTTTTGTGAGTGAGAGGGAGGGAAAAGTGTGTTTTTGTGTGTGAAGTGTATGTGAGATAATTCTCTCATCATCATGTCAAAGGGACGGGGAAGCTATGTGCCACTCCCACTTGACAAACTATACGTCGTTTTCCCTAAACTCCTGCGGCTCTTACTGTTCCAAATCGAGCATCAGTCCAAAAACAAGCCGAAATTGAGCGATTTCGGAATATCAGCTAAATAATCTTAGATCACCAGGAATTCACGCACAAACCTTGATCTATCAGCAATGAAACCCTTAGAAACTGTCTAGGGACGACTAAAAAATCCACCAAAATAACTCAGAAACCTCTGAAACACAAAATCCATAGCAGAACCTCATTGGTTTACCTACTATTTGCCTACTTTCCCTACCATCGGTAGTGAGGAATTGATAGTCATACACAGGTATTTCTAGGTAATATACACATATTTATTGGTTTATTCATTCAGCTTTATAAAATCAAGTTGAAAAACGACGACAAGGTTGCAATAAGCAAACGCCACATCCAGGGGGAGTCAATTTTCGATTTTGATACTTGTACAGTTGAAGTTTTTTGAAAGGGGAGGTAAACTTCTCCAGGTAGTTCGAACGAATATTCTTCCAGCCAATCTGAGAAGGAGTTCAGACGTATTGCGAGTTCGAAAGGTTCGGAGTGTTCTTCTATGCAATTGGCGGCATTTTTGTCCATCTTCATATTCGATGGGTAGCAGTCTTCGCAAGGCAGCAACTCTCTCGAGCATTCGTCTTTCAAATCGTTCTGGTCGATATCTGAAGACAATAATGCAATTGAAACGGATGGAATGTAATGTAATCAAGAGTTTGAGGATGTTGAAAACAAGTTTCTGTATGCAGCAAAGTTGGACATTAGCTCACTAATTTATTAGCTAGTTAATTTTTCAACTAATAGCTAAATTAGCTTATAGCTTTTTTAATAGCTAAAAGATAAATTTAGCTATTTGCTGTTGAGGAACAGCTAAAATTTCCAGCTAAATTAGCTATTAGTCGGAAACTTATAGCTAACAGATTTAGCTGCGGTGATTTAGCTGTTCCTCGACAGCTAATAGCTTTAGCTGTAGCTGACAACTAATAGCTAATAGCTAACGCTGAAAAAAAATTATTTCTCCCCACGAACAGCTAGTAGATAATCTAACCATTTCAGTTTTAGCTGGCATCATAATTAGCTTTGGAACATTTTATCGAATAAATTGGGCCTTTTATAAAGCTCAACCCTTATTTTTCTACCCTTAGAAGTGACTGACATCAACCAAAAGTTTCGGGGCACTACTAGACCCCAAAAGGAGCCCATATGCCAAATTTCATCAAAATTGTTCCTTGGTAACTTAGTTGTTTGTGACCTGTTACCTGATTAAAGTAGTTCAAAACATGTTTGACACACACACACACATATACAAGAAAACATTTTTTAGGATCAAATAAATCAAAATTCAAACAATGAGGTAAAAATTTAAAACACTGATTTTTAACAAAATTTCTCTCAAGGTGATCGAGAATGGGGTCACCCATAAAAGTAATACTTAACAAAAAAAAACGTTATATATCAGATTTGGTTTTTAAGTGACCAGAGAAGAGAAAATGTCAAATTGGGTCAAAATGTCAAATATCAGTGGAATTCATTCGAACAAATTTTCCAAAGCTAATTCTGATGCCAGCTAAAACTGAAATGGTTAGATTAGCTACTAGCTGTTCGTATGGAGAAATTTTTTTTTTTCAGCGTTAGCTATTAGTTATTAGTTGTCAGCTACAGCTAAAGCTATTAGGTATTAGTCGAGGAACAGCTAAATTTCCGCAGCTAAATCTGTTAGCTATAAGTTTTCGACTAATAGCTAATTTAGCTGGAAATTTTAGCTGTTCCTCAACAGCTAATAGCTAAATATTTAGCTGTTAGATTCAGCTAAGCCATAGCTAATTTAGCTGTTAGCTATAGCTAATTTTTGCCCAATACTGGTATGCAGATAGCAACATCAAACCTAGCAACTTGTCACTTACATGTCAATAATAGCGACTATCTGCGCGTCCTGACTATGTCCCTTCACCTTGAGGTCGGTCTTGTATGAGACGCCGGGGTAGGCGGATCAACATATCTCCCTGTACTCCACTTTACGGTCGGGCTAACGCCACCGGAGTGACAATGCAGTCGCTAGTTTAGGGACATTCTGTCTTCGTTGAGTAGGGGTTAAAGAAATCACATCAGCTGCATCGAGAAGGTCATCTCCTTCACTCGATGACACGTAGACACAACAGTCTCATATGTGTTATGGGCATGTACTAAAGACTATGGGCATATGGTAACATAATTATGGACGATGACGACTGTTGAGAAAAGACTCTTTATTCAACAGACTTCAGAGAGAGAACAGGACGACATCTTGAATACAGCCATCTGAATATTTAAACCTTCTAGATAGTAAAATAATGTGTAATGAAACAATGTTTACTTCTAATAATTTATATAGTATTATTAAATTAATAATTATGTAAATTATATTACACAACAACCTTTCTTTTTTTAAATAAATGAACTAGGTACACTTTCTTTTCTATTTTTTTTTAAGTTACTTCTGAACCATCTACATTACTTTATTTTTATTTTTAGAAGATTCACAAAATGTAGGTAAAAATAGGTCTACATATTCCTTCTTCTGCCTCTTCATTTTTGGTCGTATCTAACTCTTATAAGTATCTAATTAGGTATCTGCTACAATCTAATATAAATCAATTTCAGTATCTTCCATTATCCTTTCAATATCTTGTAACTTAAGTATAGTCAGAAAAAGTAAAACTACGTGGAGGTTTGACTTCTCTACCACACCTAGTTCGAGTTGTTGTCGAAGTTACGACAGATGAACTATTGTTATCAGGATTCCGGATTAAAGGTCTTTCCGAGGTTAAAATAAGTGGCGATTGAGGATTAACAATTTCGCTCGAACCGTTATTCTGCGTCAGAATAGACATTGGTTTGTCTAAAATAAATCTTCTATTTCTTATGTAAGTTGAACCATCTCCACTTTCCAGTAAGTAGGTTCTAGAATCTAAGATTCGAATTTATATAATTATTAATTATTAATTTAATAATACTATATAAATTATATTACACAACAATATGAAACAGTTATCTCCTTCGTTTTGGATTTTCTTGTTCAAAATGCCCTCCACGGAAAATGTTATTGTTTTTGATATTTTGACATTTTATGTCTTTACTTTGGCACATAAACGAAAACACGTCACAAAATCGGTCTCGAAAAAGCGTTACAGTTAATTTTTTTTTAAATGATTTCCACAAACAACCAAGTCGTTGCTGCAGAACTTCATCTTCGTAATTCGTGTTCGTAGAAAAATCGTTCGCCATTCGTTGGAAAGCCCTAAATTTATGCATAATTGATACACCTACTGCCAAAACCGCTATAAATAGAAAGGAAATGAAAATCTTCCTCACGACTTACCTCCACATTCAAGGCCCAAGTAGATCCCCACAGGTTCATGTTCTTTGCTTGGGCTTTCACACATCAAGGGTGCACCTCCGATTCGGTCGAACACATAGCTGTCTTTCAAACCCTTTTCGGATCGCCCCACGATGACTTCGGTGTCTATTGGCGGTTCTACGATCTCACCAAGGGTTGGGGATGGGACGTCCCAAATGGTGAATCGACGTCTCTCCAATTGGTACACCGTTGGTTTTAAATGATTATCGTCCTCTATCGCTTTCTGGAACATGAAATCCAAGTTTACTCTTACACGGTGAACATTCCTAAGGTGTCCAACCTTCAAGAGATCGATTTTACAACTAATTTCCAACATAAAAACGCTGAAAATTATTTCACAAAGGTTTATTATGTTTCTGTATAGATCAATCGTCTGCAAAGAACTTTGTTTTCTCATCTGGACTCACCCGACTAGGGGTGTGTCGGTTCAGATATTTCCCTGGAACGGTTCCAACAGTGATAGTGACAAAGATGTAACCGTTCCAAATTATCGGTACAGTTTCATTAACGGTACTGCCTACCGAGGACAATCAAATCCCACCCTCAAGACACGGAAGAGGCGGTCAAATCCATGTCTTTCTTCCTCTATGCTTATGATCTCAACTTGGAATACAAAAGGAAGAAATTCAAACAAGTGTTACAAAAGTTAAATTTACAATGGTAGTAAACAAACATTTCAAGGAGAGAATAATTTTTCGTTGCAGTTTAAGAACATAACATAAGAATAATAATACT
Source organism: Apolygus lucorum (assembly GCA_009739505.2). NCBI lineage: Eukaryota > Metazoa > Arthropoda > Insecta > Hemiptera > Miridae > Apolygus > Apolygus lucorum. Next base: position 36,052,707 of record CM019173.2, read on the forward strand.
GGAGACAACTTCCATGCTAACCAGTCCAGAAGATCCCTTCCCAGTCCAGAGCCATTCCATGATATCTTATCGGTACGTGGAATAGGCAAGGGCGCATCCTGTTACATGGATCTGAACTGGAGACAAGTTCCATGCTAACTGGTCCCAAAGAACCCTCCCCAGTCCAGAGCCACTCCATGTTACAATATCTTCTCAGTCCATGGAAACGGTAAGGGCACTTCCGGCTGCATGGAACTGAACTGGTCTCAATATCCATGCTCACCTGTCCAAATCCCTTCCCGGTCCAGAGCCATTCCATGATATCTTATTGGTCCGTGGAATAGACTAGGGCGCTTCCGGGGAAACATGGATCTAAACTGGAGACAAGTTCCATGCTTACAGGTCCGAAAGATCCCTTCCCGGTCCAGATCCACTCCATGTTACAATATCTTCTCAGTCCATGGAAACAGCAAGGGCTCTTCCTGGTACATGGATCTGAACTGGAGACAAGTTCCATGCTTACTGGTCTGAAAGATCCCTTCCCAGTCCAGATCCACTCCATGTTACAATATCTTCTCAGTCTATCAGTCTTTGGAAACAGCTAGGGCACTTCCTGGTACATGGATCTGAACTGGAGACAAGTTTCATGCTTACTGGTCCGAAAGATCCCTTCCCGGTCCAGATCCACTGCATGTTACAATGTCTTCTCAGTCCATGGAAACAGCAAGGGCACTTCCTGGTACATGGATCTGAACTGGAGACAAGTTCCATGCTCACCAGTCCAAATCCCTTCTCGGTCCAGAGCCAGTCCATGACATCTTATCAGTCTGTGGAATCAGCAAGGGCGCTTCCCGGTACATGGATCTGAACTGGAGACAAGTTCCATGCTTACTGGTCCGAAAGATCCCTCCCCAGTCCAAAGCCACTCCACGTTACAATATCTCTCAGTAGATGGAAACGGTAAGGGCACTTCCAGCTGCATGGAACTGAACTTGACACAACATCCATACTCACCAATCCAAATCCCTTCCCAGTCCAGAGCCATTCCATGATATCTTATTGGTCCGTGGAATAGGCAAGGGCACCTCCTGGTACATGGATCTGAACTGGAGACAAGTTCCATGCTTACTGGTCCGAAAGATCCCTTCCCGGTCCAGAGCCATTCCACGATATCTTATCGGTCCATGGAACTGGACCGGTAATGGAATTGGACTAATAAGGGCTGAGTTTTTTCACTGCATGGAACAATTACAAGTTGATACTCTGTTCCACAGTCCTGGTACAGCTGTACTGACAAACCCCTACACCAAACGCCGGCCCTAGGGATGAGGGATGATGAATGAGTTGGGGGTAGGAGAGAGGTATGAAGGGAAGTGACTCTATAAAAATACCACCAGTTCAAATATGAGCCAATCAGTGCGCGTATGGTGACACCACAGAATACGCCTACTGAGATGCCCACTCGCGCAACTCCGTGGCACTTTTCCCGCCCCACACTCTGAGCCATGAAAAGGTTACAGCCATCACTCTGATGTTTTTGGGTGCCACTCCTAGCTCTCACACCGCTTGCCGTAAATCATCTCTCTCAGACGGACAGCAAAATTTTCATTCGATTTTCGGATTCTACGTACATTGAAACGTAAACCATCAATTTTTGAGGGGAGAAAAAAAAATTCTTGGCCAATTCCGAAAGTTCATTATTGGAAATACTCGTAATAAGCCAAAATACCTGAAACGCCTGAATATAAGTTACGTAATATAAGGTCAAAAACACGAAAAAATCTTAAAATTGAAAAAACTTGGAAAAGAAGGGGTTAAAACAACATTGCTAAGATACATTTTTGTTGGAAATTAGTTGTAGAATCAATTCCTTGAAGGGTTACCTGTGAAGCTTTCCCCCTGTATTGTCGCAATTTTGAATGAACGTTACAACTGACTGCTACTCACCGAAACAACGATGTAGCAATTTTTGTAATATCCTTTCTTTGTCGAGTCGCCTTTTCCTATGTCAAAAACGTGTTTCGGTATCGGTTCGACTATTCCATGGATGACGTCGATGATTTGAACCGTTAAAATGGCCAAATCGTTGTAGGACGTGTTGTTGCACATTTTACAGTTTTCGTGGACAACGACGTTGTTGACTCCTATGAGATCGTTATCCCAATATGGGAACTTGACGATGTTCGTCTTCGGTTTGATCAAGAGGTTCATGCTGGCAAGGACAAGATTTTCATCGGCATTAGGTTAATTTTGTGGAATAGTACGGAGTTTGTACAGACAGAATGGAACATCATGGATATTAAAAATTATGTAGTATTAAATACTAGTAGTATTAAATGTAGTATTAAATGTTCAAATTTTGAACATATTTTGACGACCATGAAATAAGACTCAGTCAATGTAAAATTGTGTACTTGAAGCCAGTGCAATCTCGAATATTCAAGAAGTACTAAAATTGACTCAATTCGAACGAACTGATACAAATTCATCAATATTTTACATACCAACTTGATAGTATTCACCTTCATTTTTGAACAGTAACTGTTCAACTGTTGTTTTAGTGATTCAAGGTCGATAAAATATAAATAAATGTTAAAAATAAAATAAAATGTTATAAATGTGGAAAAATGTAGTAAAAATCATATGCTGTATTATAGCAGGGGACATTTTTTGTTGTATGAACTGGAGGACTATTACGGGGATCCGGGAGAGTTTAAGTAAAACAATAAGAGTTTGATCACTTCACCGTATAATGAAATTATTAAGATACTAATTATGGACGTGTTATGACCCAAATTTCAACTAGCAATTATTTCTTAAATAAAGAATAGAACAGGAGGATCCCTGAGTGAGTCATCACCTACCAGGGGAGACGAGGTACGGGGAAACACGTCAGCATGACGTCACCCTTCCACCTCTCTCTCCCCCGAGGAAACTATACGAGTATACAAGCCCACTCAGGGATGCTCCCTTATGCCAATCTAGTTCAGTCAACCGTCTTACTCATTTCACTCTCTACCTTCTCCTCTGATAAGAATCTCCTCGAAGTACTGGGCTCAAATAGATGAACCTTCCGCCTCCCAATGGTCGGTTTCTGATGAAACGCCGGGGTTGCTGGGCTAGCCTACTTTCCATGCACTCCGCACGTCGGTAGGGCTAATAAGCCGCTGGTGCGACAGTGCAGTCACTAGGTTAAGGAAAAGTCTCTCTTCGTTGAGTAGGGGTTAAAGAAAACACAAACGCCGCATCGAGAAGGTCATCTCCTTCACTCGACGACACACAGACAGGACAGGACGTTTACACGACAGCTGGGAGGAGAAGACTGGTGGCGGACGAGAAGAAGCAGTGGAAGGGAAGGATAGAGGAAGGTCTGGTTGAACTACAATGTTATCAAGGATTAAGATTATTTAAGACAAAGTTCAATAATCTTAACACTGACAGATACACCCTGTATGATAAATATGTATAGTCACCTGAATTTGTCTTTTTGTTCGCGCACTATGCAACTGCAAGTTGTGAGGATGTCTATAGTTGTGACGACGATACCCATGCAGAGGGGTTTGAGCACTAGATCTGTATAGTCGTGCGTAGCCTCCAATATGAGTACCATCCATGCCATGTCGTAGGGCTGAATTGTTGCGTATTTCTGAACGAAGAAAAGAACTGGTGAGCTGGGGGTAGCTCTGGGGAATCATGATGTGGTTAGTCCAAAATATTAATATATCCAAAATATTAAAACAAGATTTATTGTCTATTATGTTAGGCATAATATATTAATAGAATGGTATCTCAAACTTGGAATAGAAAACAAAGAAAAACGTGCCTATTAAACTGATATACAAGAATATTTACAAGTGGATTTGAAATTAAAACATTAGTTGAGAATAATGTGCCTTTGACTCGACTGACCATGTTTTCTAAAATGTACTGTGCCCTGCTTAAGCAACACCTGCCTTCCATTGGTCAACGAGTAGGTTAGACTCACGCGGGGGTGCCTGAGGCAGTCTGTGTCGCAGAACACGAAGAATTCACTATCTTGGAACTGGTTGGCAATGCTTTAAGGGTATGAAGGCGTCATCTGCACAAGGGACTCACTGCTAGTAGTCAGTGCAGAGTTGGATGGCATCTAATCACTACACAACTTGCAACTGGGTGTGGAGCAGCGCGAAGAACTTGATTGACTGACTTGGAGACTCTCTGGCCATTTCAGGAAGTTTGTTTTGACTTACAAAACCTAGACTACAGTCAGGGGTCTGCAGAGCTGGGCAGGGATCCGTGGGTCATGGCCGGCAAACAGCTGGCCCTGGAACTCGGATCCCAGCATGTGTGAGTTTTGCGAATTGTCATAAAATAATCATTGGCCGCTTCAGGAGGCTTTTCCCAACCTGCTGACCATTGCCAGGCTCCAGAACTAGAGAAGATGACAGATAAGGGGATCAAAGGGTTCAAACCATCCCCGAGGCTGAACTCGATGGATCGGAGAAGAGACAGTCTAGTCATTGCCTCCCGTTTGTGCGTGTCTCTCCTCAGATCCATCGAGCATTCAGTTATCTACGTCCTGCCCATTCTTCTCCTGGAGGAATCCGTGGAAATCTACCACACCATCCCAGTCGAAGTTGGTGAGACCTTTATTTGTCTTTTACGAAAAATAACAGTCGAAATTGGAGAAAGGTTTTTTTCTCTTTAATTGTCCACATTTCTCCTCAACTGGAGAAGAGACTGGGGTAGCACCTCCACGAGCATAACACCATTGAGATTGTGGAGAGAGCCAAATGCCTTCCTCAAAGTTTCGGGGTTCTCCAGCATCCAACCGCAATGAGCTGGGCGTAGCTGCTGTGTCGAGGATGCAGCAGGTTTGGTGTGCACTGGTGGTGTTTTCACCATTGGGATTGTGGAGAGAGCCAAATGCATTCCTCAAGGTTTCGGGGGTCTCCAGCATCCAACCGCAATGAGCTGGGCGTAGCTGCTGTGTGGAGGTTGCTGCAGGTTTGGTGTGCAGTGGTGGTATTTTCACCATTGGGATTGTGGAGAGAGCCAAATGGCTTCCTCAAGGTTTCGGGGTTCTCCAGCATCCAACCGCAATGAGCTGGGCGTAGCTGCTGTGTGGAGGATGCTGCAGGTTTGGTGTGCACTGGTGGTGTTTTCACCATTGAGATTGTGGAGAGAGCCAACAGCCTTCCTCAAGGTTTCGGGGTTCTCCAGCATCCATCCGCAATGAGCTGGGCGTAGCTGCTGTGTGGAGGATGCAGCAGGTTTGGTGTGCACTGGTGGTGTTTTCACCATTGGGATTGTGGAGAGAGCCAAATGCATTCCTCAAGGTTTCGGGGGTCTCCAGCATCCAACCGCAATGAGCTGGGCGTAGCTGCTGTGTGGAGGTTGCTGCAGGTTTGGTGTGCAGTGGTGGTATTTTCACCATTGGGATTGTGGAGAGAGCCAAATGGCTTCCTCAAGGTTTCGGGGTTCTCCAGCATCCAACCGCAATGAGCTGGGCGTAGCTGCTGTGTGGAGGATGCTGCAGGTTTGGTGTGCAGTGGTGGTATTTTCACCATTGGGATTGTGGAGAGAGCCAAATGGCTTCCTCAAGGTTTCGGGGTTCTCCAGCATCCAACCGCAATGAGCTGGGCGTAGCTGCTGTGTGGAGGATGCTGCAGGTTTGGTGTGCACTGGTGGTGTTTTCACCATTGAGATTGTGGAGAGAGCCAACAGCCTTCCTCAAGGTTTCGGGGTTCTCCAGCATCCATCCGCAATGAGCTGGGCGTAGCTGCTGTGTGGAGGATGCAGCAGGTTTGGTGTGCACTGGTGGTGTTTTCACCATTGGGATTGTGGAGAGAGCCAAATGCATTCCTCAAGGTTTCGGGGGTCTCCAGCATCCAACCGCAATGAGCTGGGCGTAGCTGCTGTGTGGAGGTTGCTGCAGGTTTGGTGTGCACTGGTGGTGTTTTCACCATTGGGATTGTGGAGAGAGCCAAATGGCTTCCTCAAGGTTTCGGGGTTCTCCAGCATCCAACCGCAATGAGCTGGGCGTAGCTGCTGTGTGGAGGATGCTGCAGGTTTGGTGTGCAGTGGTGGTATTTTCACCATTGGGATTGTGGAGAGAGCCAAATGGCTTCCTCAAGGTTTCGGGGTTCTCCAGCATCCAACCGCAATGAGCTGGGCGTAGCTGCTGTGTGGAGGATGCTGCAGGTTTGGTGTGCACTGGTGGTGTTTTCACCATTGAGATTGTGGAGAGATCCAAATGCCTTCATCAAGGTTTCGGGGGTCTCAGGCATCCATCCGCAATGAGCTGGGCGTAGCTGCTGTGTCGAGGATGCAGCAGGTTTGGTGTGCACTGGTGGTGTTTTCACCATTGGGATTGTGGAGAGAGCCAAATGCATTCCTCAAGGTTTCGGGGGTCTCCAGCATCCAACCGCAATGAGCTGGGCGTAGCTGCTGTGTGGAGGTTGCTGCAGGTTTGGTGTGCAGTGGTGGTATTTTCACCATTGGGATTGTGGAGAGAGCCAAATGGCTTCCTCAAGGTTTCGGGGTTCTCCAGCATCCAACCGCAATGAGCTGGGCGTAGCTGCTGTGTGGAGGATGCTGCAGGTTTGGTGTGCACTGGTGGTGTTTTCACCATTGAGATTGTGGAGAGAGCCAACAGCCTTCCTCAAGGTTTCGGGGTTCTCCAGCATCCAACCGCAATGAGCTGGGCGTAGCTGCTGCAAGTTTGGTGTGCACTGGTGTTTTCACGAGGATCATCCCGGTGATACTCAAAGCTCACACGGGTGAAAACATATTTAAAACGGGAAAAATGACAATAACAATCTTATTGACAAGAAACGTGTCAGACATACTGATGAAGTAATAGTGTCTCTAAAATGATGAGAGCAAACAGTATGAAATCTACACTACCTACTATTATGGCAGAGCCGCCATTATTGGGCCGGTAAGCCTTATGTCAGTATACGCCTAACACATACAATCATTGGAGTTGCAGCTATGTTTCATGGGAGTTATGTGTGATTATTACTACTTACAGTACTTCCTCCTTCACGTTCGTCTTCTTCCATAAAATCGAAGGTGGCGCTGTAAACTGGAACGAACGGGTATAATGTAGGTTTTATAGTCCTGAATTGGAACTCTCCGCCAGAACATTTCACAATGATCAAATTCACCACGAACAGTCGCGTCACCAGATTGTGCGTCATCTTGAACATCACGAAAAACTTATCACCAGAAAAAAAAACGAAAAAAAAATCACCAGATTTCAAATGGTGGTAGTGGCTCATCAGTACAGACAATCAGCACATCAGTTTTTCAACATTATTTACGAAGCTGGCTTGGAATACGTTAACTACTGTAGTCGTCTTATCTAGATCGAATTTAGACGCAAACGATTATGATAAAAAATTGTCCCTTCAATTTTTTAATTCACTCTTGAAACTTCATGCTTGTTACACTTGAAACGCTTAGTACCTTATTCTTTGTGCATATTTATCTACTTACCAACTATGCCACAGATTAGGGCGACTGAGAGCAAAAAATGGGAGTTTAAGCTGACGGAGGCCACAGTTTTTCTCCTAAAGTTATAATTTCAATTTCCTTTCCTTTTTTTTGTATTTTGCCTTCTCACAGTTGGATATAGAAAATATTTTAACGCTATTATTTATTTGTTCATAATACTTGAAAATCGCCTAATTTCTATGGTTTTTTAGTTCAGACTTCAAGACGATTGCCTTAATGCCCTAAATGTTGCTTTTGGATTGCATTTGGATCAATAGAAGTCACAACGCTCAACAGAAAGCGAAAAAACGTCATACTTCTTCTTCTCGGCAAACTCTTCGTCCTACATTTTATTGACTTATTGATTATTTTTATTGATTTTGATGAAATTACGGCATTACGTGTTTGTGTTCGTAGGTGGTCCCATATGTACTGCCGTGCTAGTCAGAAAGTCGTATCTTGGCTTCACCCAACTTTCGGGAAAACGACCTAATAGGTTTCGTGATGAAATAACTCTTTCACGGGATTTATTTTCCTCCTTTTACCACAACTACAAGTTTTTCTTATAGAAAATTAGTTGCTGAATCGATTTCTGAGGTCAAAATTAAACATTTTTAAGTGCATATTGTCAAAAAACTGTATAACATTTTTCTATTCTTATTTTACTTACATTTAGGTCTGATATACTAAGCCTTGAAGTCGTATCTCGATCTTGAATTCACGTTTGCGCAAGCGCAGTGGCTTCTATCAGTCCGAAGGTGGTGATATTCATAGGAGACCATCTAAATACTAATTTGTAACATCCCTGAAAATTTCATTGAAATCGGATGGAAAATGTAGAAGTTATGGCCGTTACAAGGAAATTCAGTTTTGCGCATACGCAGTGGCTACTATCAGTCCGAAAGTGGTGATTTTCATAGGGGACCATCTAAATACTAATCTGTAACATCCCTGAAAATTTCATAGAATTCGGATGAGAAATGTAGAAGTTATGGCCGTTACAAGGAAATTCACGTTTGCGCATACGCAGTGCTACTATCAGTCCGAAGGTGGTGATTTTCATAGGGGACCATCTAAATACTAATCTGTAACATCCCTGAAAATTTCATTGAAATCGGATGGAAAATGAAGAAGTTATGGCCGTTACAAGGAAATTCACGTTTGCGCATACGCAGTGGCTACTATCAGTCCAAAGGCGGTGATTTTCATAGGGGACCATCTAAATACTAATCTGTAACATCCCTGAAAATTTCATTGAATTCGGATGAGAAATGTAGAAGTTATGGCCGTTACAATGAATTCACCGTATTCCGTTACAGTTTTTTTGACAATATACACTAAAAAATGTTTAATTTTGATCTCAATAATCGATTCAGCAACTAATTTCCGGTAAGAAAAACTATTAGTTGCGGTAAAAGGAGGAAAAATAATCCCGTGAAAGAGTTATTTCACCACGAAACCTATTAGGTCGTTTTCCCGAAAGTAGGGTGAAGCCAAGATACGACTTTCTGGCTTAGCACGGCAGTATTCGGGTAGGTAACAGTGAGAAGGTTCCTAAGGTCACCACTAAATGCTGAGTTTTCAGAGGCAAAAAGTCGTATCATGTCGAATCAGAATGCAAGAAGTCGTATCGTCGAAATACTAAGGCCGATTCTCGTAACTGTGTCAAGATACGAGTTTTCTTCTTCTGATTCGCTCTGATACGACTAGTTGCTTAGCATAATCAAGTTAACATGCCTTAACGCAAAAATCGGGAGGCTTGTTTGAGGCATTTCTAGTCGAGATACGACTCTGAAACTTCGAAAATCGATAGAAATCGACCCCATAAACCCCCGGGTACCAATAACTCAATTTGGTCAAATTTTCACTATACGACTTTCTGGCTTAGCACGGCAGTGTACGAGTATTTCACTGCCTTAACTTAACATCTCCGTTTCTCACTGAGTAATCGCCCAATTTCAATCATATTTTGTGGGTAGGTTGTTAGAAATCGGTTTCAAAATAATGGGGGGGGGGGGGTGCGCCTGATTTTTTTTTAAATTTTTAATCGAAATTAGACCTCATCCTGAAAATTTTGAAACCAGCCGTTCTCTTTTTGGATTAATAGATCTTTTTCTATGATTTTTCAAAGTTTCGAAAGTTTACGATGTCACGCGCCTCTCCCGCCTGGGGGTCATAAACATTCGAAACTTTGAAAAATCATAGAAAAAGGTCTTCTCACGCTAGAAGGCCGCGGTTGGTGTCAAAATTTTCAGAATGAGGTCTACTTTAGATTAAAAATAACAATAAACAGTTTTTCCGACCGATGCACACACCCCATTGTTACTGAATATCGTAGAAATCCGATTTAGAGGAGCCATGGCATATATTGTGGAAAATCTTTAAAATAATAATTTTTCGTGAATATCATAGAAATCCAATTTACAGTAGTCTTGATGAACGAGATGTTCTTGTTTCATAACTAGAAATTTTGGTACTTGATGATGATTAACGCAATCATTTCTATGTGTCCATGTTATACTTTGTGTGGAAGCTAAATTTCGTACGACGTGAACATGTCTAATTTCAGCAAGGTATTACTGAAAATGGGGTTTTGGGCGATTTCAATGCTTTACTCTTCATTTTTCAAGTGGGGTAAGGAAAGTAAATCCATGTTTCGCAAAATGGTTGTCTTCAAAGCCGCCCATGGCTTGGCCGTAGAAGTCTTCAAGCATTCTCATCAGTGTCTGCTGAAAACATTTTTCCTCGTTCTATCGACTCCGCGCGATGCAGAGCGATTGTCGCGGCCGACCCTTAAAATGGTCAAACGAGACAGGTCTGATAGCTCTGTAAAAGGTGACTCGAGTGGGGACTTCAGGGAGCGAAGGAATCTTCGTGAGTCAACTTTCTTACGTAAAAAAGACGACAGACGTCCTTAGACGGGAAGCCGGCCAAGACCTCCAGGAGAACCGGATCGCCGTTGCCGTCTTGACAGAGGTTCTCATAACAATAGAGCCTCAAGAGGAAGAAGAAAGAAAAGGCTGAGGTAAACTCAGCGGGGTTAAAATTAACCGCAGCCACGGAAACGCAGGAAATTCTGGAAGAAAAAGGGAATTGTATGCGATTTCTACTTTTTCAAGAATCTTCCCTCTTGAAGCCTTACTTAGCAATCAAGATGGTACGTCCTGCAGTTTAGTCAATCCAGAGCACCTTGCAAACTGGTGTTATGACAACTCATATTGTCATGAAACTCATGTTATGACAATAAAAACAAGATTAGCTGAAAGTGCAGAGTAATATCAACTCCATGGCTGCAGAATTCCTTAGTAAATTGTCGATGAAATATGAAGCTTTGAGCAATTATGTCTCATGAACGATGTAGATAACCCTCGTTTCGCCTAAAATGGTTCTTCAAATGTTCTGGGGGAGTCCACATAGCCTGAGTTCAATGAATACGTGTTCACAGAAATGAGTTTTTATCCAAATTGAAGCGAAATCTCAGAAGTTCCCTTAGCAATCATGGTGATACTTGCAGTAGCATCAAGGTTATCAACCATACCATGATGAATAAGGAGGCCATTTTTCCGATACCGTTGGGTATTTTCCTCCGTATTCCAGGTGAAAGCACCAGTTGGGGCCGTCGCCACCAACTGGCGATATGATACAGTTGGCATTGGAGGAGTGTCTTCGGCTGGAGCGAGTACCGGACACAGTCATCCTGGTAGACTCACAAGCAGCTATACATGCGATAACAGGGCCAGGATAGGCCAGTGTCACCCTGTCTGGCAGGAGGCTGGGGGATGAAATCCTGAATAAAGGGAACCAGCTGATAATCCAGTGGGTGCCATCTCACTGTGGTCTGTTTGGGAATGAGATGGCCGACCGGTTGTCAAAGGATGGCTGAAATGGCTGAAAAGAAAATACTGGGACCTATGGCCACAGAACTAGCCGAGCGCGCCAGGGGGGAAATATGGGAAGCCCTGGCAAATCAAAACGGTCGAGTACCAGCTATTCTACCAAGGAAAGCATGCTTCCGCTCCTTGACGGGCTATGATTTCCTCCAGATCTTCCTCAGCATCTGCACCGGATAGGCGTGAAGCAGTCACCGGACTGCGAACTGTGCGGGACTGGTGAAATAGACGGAGACCACCTTGAGAGCTGTGAAGCCCTGTAGGACGTCAGAGCTGCACAGACAGAGGAAAACCAGTACCACTGGACCGCGCATTTATACTGGGCTGCGAGAGGTAGAAAGGCCGAAGATGCCGCACCGACACGGCGTAATTAAAATAAATAAAAATTTCCGATACCGAATGTCCTTACGGCCTGCTAGAGTCCACTTAGCCCGATGCTGAAGATATTGCCACGTGTTCAGCTGAGTACTTGTCCACAAAGACAAATGCTCAACTGTGGCCGTCGCCTTGTTTCCTGGTGAATTCCTGACAACATTCCTGCATTAATTGTACTTCAGGCCTTCCAAAATGTCTACATTTTGGAAGTCTTTTGGCCTCAGGTCTTCTGCCCTCAGAAAGATCCTACTACTAAGCCAGAAGACCCGCTACTACTAAGACCCGCTACTATGCCAGGGTCGTTTCGTTTATTTTGTACCAACCGAAGAGATTTGAGTCCACTATTTATTTATTTATTATATACACGGGCATTCATGCCCAATAACATTTAATATATTATTGCAAAGATCGCAAAGATTGGGATAGTACGACATTTAAGGTTTCTGTTTTGCTGAAGCTGAATTATATTTACTCAATATTTACGATATATTTTTATTTAGTTTATTTTATTTAAGTTTATTATGATTTATAATAATAATTTTAAGCAATCAACAATTTTGATTTTAAATATTTTTTATACATTTTTTTTAATTGATTTTGAGGGTTCACATTTTCGTTGAGCCAAACCTTCAAAACCTCTTAAAGTTCAGATTGTTTCTTTGTGCTTTTCGAGCCTTACACCAGAGGAACCAGAAGAAAATTTGACAATAATTATGGGTCCAACTTCCCTGTGGATCCTCCTGAGCTCGGTAGGGCGCAAAGCAAGTTTTACACGCGTTGCCGTATTCGATCAATACCGCCGTGTTTATTCTAGATAAATTTATCTCTCTTTTCTCGTTGATGTTCAGGTTTTAATAATTCGGTGCCAACCACACTGATTGGCCGCTAACCAGAGTTGAAAAAAAAAATTAAAAAAAAAAAATTGGGTGAACTTTGGAATGTGATGTCGATTCCAATGCTAAATATAAATAATATTCCTGAGAAGAGGATTGTTTTGGACTGACAGAGGTAATGGAGAAATGGCTTATTTATGATGATCTACATAGATGGCTTGGTGTAAGAAGAAACTGCAGGTACAGGTGGATAAGACATCATTATCCTAGTAGTTTACCTTGCTCCTACCTCACCATCTGTTAACACGTTGCATGGAAGAGTGAGCTGAAATGTGAGCGATGCAATGCGAAACATCTTAGATCTTCTTCGTCTGGTGGAAAATGGATAATCTCGAGAAATCCCGAATTTGGTCGTGCATCGTCCCCCATGGTTCATCTTTTACTTACTTTCTTCCTTCTCACCCTTCACTGTATTTTCTCCTTCTCTCAAAAACCAGTTTTTCATCTTTCATTCAGTCAGGTAGACATAGTAGGTAAATTTCCCAATATTAAATTGTTTATTCCAAATTTCATTATCGTAAAATTTACAACACACAGTTTGAATGTGAAGTCAATTCTGATTCGTTTTGTTACTAAAAAATCTTCCTGGTCGCCTGAGATACCGAAGAACAGAGTGTTTTGGACAGACTTATCCAAATATTGATTTACTTGGACGCCAGAACAAACATCAGGAAGTATCGTCATGATTTTCGGAGATTCCAAAGGAAATTCGTTATCCTGCTGCAAAAAATATCAATAACATAATAACATTGAAAGAACGAAAATGTGTGGACAAAGAAAGAAAGCAAAAGTCAGGAATTTCGTTTACTCGCTCAAACGTTTTCATTGGACGCCAATCCTTCCCAGAGTTGCCAACTTTAGCTATTTTTTCTAAATTTCTTCTGATTTTTTATGGGTATCTATAGATATAGAGACAAAATTCAAAATTTACTGTATTTTGGTTTATTATTATTATTTTTTTTTTTTTTAGTGGGTTTAAACTTTAACCCCACTCAAAATTTGATGGTATACTTTTCGGAGTAATAATTACTATATAATTATAATTATTATATCCGAAAATCGAATTTAAAAAAAAAATCCGTCCGTCCGCCGTACGTGGCATTTATTATAAGCTAATGGACTTATTTTGATGAAATTTGGCATATGGGCTCCATTTAGGGTCTAGTTGTGCCCCGAAGCTTTTGGTTGAAGTCAGTCACTTGTAAGGGGTGAAAATTGAGTGTTGGAAAGTTCAAAAGTGCTCTACCTCGAGAACTCTCGAAATAACGGTAATTATGGATTTTGTTGTAAAACACACGTTTTCATGCATTCAAACTTGATTTACTCCTCCAATATGGATTTTAAAAAGAAAAACCGATGTATCGTTGGAAAGCTGACAATTTGAGCATGTTTTTCCCGAAGAGCGCCCATCGAAATAGCCAGGGATTCATAGTAAAAATTCGATGTAAAAAGAGTCACATTTCGAAAAAAAATTGAATTTTGCTATTTGCCTTGATTTTTTAGAAATGGTTTATTGTTAAAAGATTTTGGTTTTACACTGGGTAGCTTGGAACTTTAACGCTCTTTCCAACGATATCCTCGAATTTGAATTTACTTGGTTAATAACAGGAGTTATGGCAGTTTTAATGAAGTAAGGTAAAAAACACGAAAAAAACCTCGAAGTGAGAAAAAAGGCATTTTGAGTGGGTTAAGAAAAAAATGCTAGGAGACATTTTTTGTTGGAAATGCCTTGTAGAATTGATCCCTGAAGTTATGGCCATCTTAGTGGTGACACCCTGTATATCGTACCCAATAAGTAAGCTGCAGCATTGTAAATGGAATTTAATTTTGGTTTATTATTTTCAATAATAAGCCTTTGGAATCGAGCAAGAAAAAAATTTTTTTAACCCCCCCTCAAAATTTGATGTTTTACGTTTCAAGGTACATAGAATACGAAAATCGAATAAAAAAATTTCCGTCCGTCCGCCGTACGCCGTACGCCGTCCGCCGTCCGCCGTACGCGGCACTTTTCTTAGCAACACTGGACCGATTTGGTTCAAATTTGGTATATGGGCTCCATTTGTGGTCTAGTTGTGCCGCGAAGCTTTTGGTTGATGTAGGACACTTCTAAGGGGTGAAAATTAAGGGTTGAAATTTTCAAGAGTGCCCTAGCTCGAAAACTCTCGAAATAAAGGTATCGTTTTTTCACCAATTTTAAATAGTACAGAATTTTTAAAAATTTTTGAGACCACCCGGAGCTCTGTAGGACAAACCGTTCGGTCCCTACGAGTATTTGAAGGTTTTCCTTCGATAAAACAGAATCAAGAGTGTGAATCGCAAAAGAGGTCTAATCTCCATTCAAATTTTATCGGACTAAAATGCGATCGCTGTTCATTTCTTCGATTTGTATACAGTTTTGCCTTCTGCGTAACCAGTAATCAAATTTCCATATCAAGCTTTCTATTTTTCGAATCGAGTGTGAAGCGTTTAGTTCTTTCTAATAAACTTGATTGTGAAGGTGTGAAGCCAGTATGGTGTGGTAGGTAGTACCTACCAATAGTTGGTAGGTAAAAAAAGTTGGTAGGTAAAACAATGTTTGTAGGTAAAAAACGCTGCAAATCATTGCTCACTGATCAGATCACTGATCAGCTGAGTGAGCTCCGAAGCCATTTTCAATCCTATTGAATGGAGGTGCTCTTCCAGGCGTCTCCAGCATTCGAGGATATCTTCTTCACTCCTCACATCACTGATCAGCTGAGTGAGCTCCAAAGCCATTTTCAATCCTATTGAATGGAGGTGCTCTTCCAGGCGTCTCCAGCATTCGAGGAGATCTTCTTAACCCTTCAGATCACTGATCTGCTGAGTGAGCTCCAAAGCCATTTTCAATCCTATTGAATGGAAGTGCTCTTCCAGGCGTCTCCAGCATTTGAGGAGATCTTCTTCACTCTTCAGATCACTGATCAGCTGAGTGAGCTCCGAAGCCATTTTCAATCCTATTGAACACAGGAGCTGAAATTTGAGAGGGAAGGTCAAGGGAGAATACAGATGGTGGTAGGTGCTATTGATGGAGAACCAGTGATCTATACAGAAGGATGATCTATACACAAAATAATAAACCTTTGAGCAATGATTTGCAGCGTTTTTTTAATAATAATAAAAATGAAAATATCGCCATTAAAATTATGCTGTAACTCCTTCCATCTTCGATAGCAGTTCACCTGCACAGATTTCCAGGTCGTGGAATTTGGCGTCGTTCAGGCGAAAACCCTCGTCTTCATCAGCCCCACTGAACCGCTATGATCCGACGCGTTCGCGCAAGCCGAGAAAAAAAATCGCTTCCGGAACCGATCTCTTTGATCACCCGGACGAACGACTCGTCGTCCGGAGGGTCAAGAGGAATCGACGATGCGTCGTCTCCACGCACGGTCGCCTAAAGCCGTTCAAAGGGAATCCGCGGTGTCTCCCCTCTAAGAAAATCCGCGTTTCGGCGCCCGGACGCGTTCACACGGACTGAGCTCAGGTCGCACGGATGAACGGGCGCTCAAAAGGGGTTTCGCGACCCTTCGCCTTCCGCTTCATCCGCTCGAGGTTTCCGGGAGGTGATCGCGAAACCTGTTTTAATTTCGTGAACTCCGCGTTACGACCCTCCAATTCTGTTCACATGAGGTTAAACGGGCTGCTTGGATGAGCAGTTCACCTCCCTCCCGAAATAACCCTTCAAGCCCCAGATGGGAAGCTCAGCGCATTCTCACACCCCTTGAAGACTTCGCTACTGAGATAATACGTACTTTACATGGGTTAACATTTTGCAAGACTTCTACAGACTAGCAAGGAATTGAAAAGTATTCAGAAAACCATTGTGAGAATCATTACGCGGTTCTCTTACTTTAGTAGATCAGTTGAGTATTTCAAGAAACTAGATGTGCTTAACCCTAAAATAGAAACATGCATCTCAAGGCTTTCAATGGAAACATTGAGTAATTTTTACTCCCACTTAGGAAACCTCCTCTTTCCTCGCATTTTTTCTTTGAATGGTAATGGATTTAGGCGAATATCATTTATAAACAATGTGAGCAACTCATTCTGTATTAAAAAATATAAATGAACAAAATTTAGAGTGTCAAATTATAGCAAAATTGGTTTTAAAAAAAAACTTGGAGGTACCTATCTTCCTAACTATTTCTCAGACTAGGTAGGTGTCTGCTGTTTTCTAAGCAGGTTGGTAGGTACGTAATTAACACGTTCGGACTTCATTCTTATAGAAAAATAATATATAGCTAATATATAGCTTCCACTTATCTCATCAGAAAACAGTATCCCATTGAAGAAAAAAAAAACGAACTTCCCATATGTTAACAACTCAAAATTACGAGATTGAAAAATTTTAACCCCCTCTCAAAATTTGTTGGTTTACGTTTCAAGATACGTAGAATCCAAAATTCGAGTAAAAATTTCTCCGTCCGTCTGCTGTCCGCGGCACTTTTCTTGGTTACCATGGACCGAATTTGTTGAAATTTGGTAAAAGGGCTGCATTTGGGTTAGAGTACTCCTTCTTATCCATGTTGTTTACCTGTGTCAATAGAAAAATTGTCCAAAAATTGTTACAATTTAGGCAGAAAGTTTTTGGAAATCTCCAAATCAAGTTTTGAACCCCTAAAACGTCGTTTTTTCTCACCTGATTGCCTCGGTAAAATAACCGTTAATATGTACCTTCATGAAAAATAAATTCAAATTTAATATTATGGATATGTGAGATTTCCTACCTACTATTAATGGAAAACATGAGTAAAAATGACTCCCTTGGTGGGCCTTCTATTGGAAATGAGGAGTAATGTTTACTCCTCTGGACCTACAGTATTGGAAATGTTGAGTGACTTTTACTCACTTACCTTTGATAAGGGTTGAGCCACACAAAGGGTGAGCACTTGTCCTTCCTGGGTGCACTATCACAGCTGACTAGAAACCTTGAAGGAAGCATAGCAAGAGCCAGGGGGCGCCACCTACCTAAATTCTGCCAGTTACCTACTGAAGGTGTTGAGGAGTAAGATTTACTCATTTTTTCCATTCTAGGGTTAAGGGGGTCTCAGTCGGTCGACGTTCGTTCCTCCTTTCGGTTCAGTATTTCGCCAAATCGAAGGAGCAAAAACTTAAAAAGTTGTACCTACCTAAGATGGAAATTTCAAAGGATCTTAGGAATTTACTAGTGCACGGCCCTAGGGAATTGATAAACTGAAATATCGCCGCCGGAATCATCAAAATCGAACAATAATTCCCAAAGAAAAATGGGGAAAACCGTTAATTCAGTTGTTTTTCCATAAAATGTAGCAAAATTTGAAATTTGCAAGGCTATTAGAAATTCATTAGTGCATGGGGCTTGAGAATTGATAAACTATTTTTAATAAAAAATTTTAACCACCCCTCAAAATTTGATGTTTTACGTTTCAAGGTACGTAGAATCCGAAAACCGAATAAAAAGTTTTCCGTACGTACGCCGTACGCGGCACTTTTCTCAGCAACACTGGACTGATTTGGTTCAAATTTGGCATATGGGCTCCATTTGGGGTCTGGTTGTGCCGCGAAGCTTTTGGTTGATGTCAGTCACTTCTAAGGGGTGAAAATTGAAGGTTGAAATTTTCAAGAGTGCCCTAGCTCGAAAACTCTCGAAATAAAGGTATGGTTTTTTCACCGATTTAAAACAGTATTGAATTTTCAAACATGTTCGAGACCACCCGGAGCCCTAGCTCTTTACGAATACTTAAGGGTTTTCCTTCGATAAAACAGAATCACGAGTATGAATCACCAAAGAGGCCTAATCTCTGTTGAAATTTTAGCTAACCGAAATGCGATCGTTGTTTTGCGATTTTGGCTTTGGGTATATTATGTACCTTTTAATGTCCATTAATCATTAAAAATACAAAAATCAAAAGTTGTAAAAACAGTATTCTCTGTAATGTTGGAAGGTGCGCAGAAATCTGAGTGGATTTGTCATTGTTTCCACCCTTGTGGGGTGTTTCTCACCCCGAACGGCTTCAGAGAAACTAAAAGGGGGGTCCCAGGCTGGTAATTCCCGTTCAATCACTGCCCTCTCTTACTTCCAAACGCATTCCAACCGAGAAGCCGCCCCTATAGCTACCTCTAAACCCTCATCAACCCCTACAACCGCCATTCTCTCACTCGCTATGGGTCGGTATCTGCTTCAACAGTCCCGAGCAATTAGCAGCCTTCACTTCTAGGTAATTATTGCCAGGGGGCTATTACCGGGCTTAATGATGGCGTGCCCTCCCTTTGGAGGTTTCTCTCTATTGAATAATACTGCGTTTCTGTTGAGCTCAACCGCTCTAACAGGTTACAAGAATGAAAGCATTAGTTGTAAATGACGTACAGAGGCACGGTTACATCTCTGGCCTCGATTACCGCATATCAATTCTTCAGGTTTGCTGAGGATATGAAACACCTGAATAATCTCACAGATGGATTGATCATGGATCCAATGTTGCTACAGAATCAGTCTGGGATTCTTCTTTTTCATTCTTCATTCATGTGAGACAGTTTTTTTTTTTTTTTTTTTTTTTGTGTCAGTCCATTTAGAAATTTGGGATTACGACCCTTAGCCGGACAGTTGAGGCTTTATGTTTTGGGAACCCACAGTTGAAACAATCCTGATCTAGATCTAACTTCTTCTGCTCGAAATCTCTCCTTCTTCGTTCCTGGCTAACACTATATCTTTCCTTGTTTTTACAATTTTCTCTGATTCATCTTGCAAATGAATCCATAATCCTATCTTGTGACGGTTGTGGAAGCAGAGGGTTCACGATAGAACATGCCCTAAGCTGCAAGAAAGGAGGCCTGATTTCACGGTGGCATAATGAAGTTAGGGATGTTCTCGGTGAACTAATAATGACGTCGGCATGGGGGAACTGTTGTAAGGAGCCCATCATTGCAGAACCAACTCAGATGCAACCTGGCCTTAGAGGGGACAGCATGTCGAGGGGTTTGGGAGGCACATAGGGAAGCATTGTTTGATATCCGTGCAGTTGACACAGATGCTCCCTCATATGTCTCTCGACCCGTCGTAGCCGTCCTTTCAGGAGCAGAAGAAGAAAAGACACGAAAATACCTGAGTGCCTGCGAGGAACGTCGGGCTTCATTCACTCCTCTGGTGTGTTCAGTTGATGGAGTTTTTGCCCCTGAAATGGTAGCTTTTGTGAAGGTGTTAGCAGAAAGGCTATCAGACAAATGGAGTCGACCACAGGGTACTGTCCGAGGATGGCTGAGAGCTAGACTAGCGTTCGCTGTGCTACGAGCTACTTCAATGTGCATCAGGGGCACGAGGAAGAGATGGCGGAGTGCTGAAGAACTTCTAGGGTTTAACGACGGAGCAGCTCTTCAATTGGGTCTCGCTCAGTAACTGGTCTTCCCTTCCTCCAGTGACGTTCAGCAGACGTTCAATCAAAATCATTTTTGTACGGTTCTAAAGTATCCACAAAGGAAATATTCAATAAAGATTTTAAGTTCAATCCTTCTAGTGCTTGAAGTGTTGATCTTTGTGCTTGTGCGCGTTCTTGTCCTATAGCCGTTGCCTCTGCTTGCTGGAATGTAGCCGTATTATTTATTAAGTCGTTAATGCCTATCACCAACTGGTCTCAAGGTGATACGCCAGTTTCGTCACCAAATTCGTATGTTCCTGCCAATGTTCTCAACTTATTGACAAATTTAGCCACTGTCTCATTGTGCAAACGCTCTTCTCTCTGCAAATATGCAGGTTGCCTTGACATAATATCCGTCCAGTACCTTCTTCAATTGTGTGTAAGAAACTGTGCTTACTTCATTTGGTTGAAAATGGTCCACTAGCATCTTGAACAGCAGAATACGTCAGAGGTTGTTTGAAATTGTTCTGCCCATGGTATACCGTTTGACAACTACCTCGAAGTGACTGATATAATACGTCCATATCTCCTCCTCTTCCACGTATTCCCCAATATAAAGTAGTATTCACATTTAGTCGAAGACTGAATATATTTTATAATCACATTAAAGAGTATGATTGACAACGCAATGACTACACTGTAGTGACTCTGCAGCCAGGTTGAAAAGGAGCTTCTCTAAAAACAGCCATGTTTTGGAGCAGTTGGACTAGAACGCTCATTTGACAAGATACTCATGTGAACGAAAGCTGTCCCAGTTTGTGGTTGAACAGAAGGTATTCAAGAGAACTGATTTGCTGAGGATCGCCACGAGAGTCTCATACAAACTGATTAACAGTCGCATTTGGAGCAGTTTCTCCTAGATCAGTATCCCTACCCTCTCTAAACATTGCTAACATTGCCTGAAAATTCGCAGAACTGATTCTTTCAGTCATCCTGGCATTCCACCAGGTTTCCAACGTGAAACTTTTCGAATTTAACGAGTCTGGCTGTGTGAGTATACTTTGAAACAGGTAAAATTGTCCTGGAGAAACTGCTCTAAAAACGGAATCTACTCATATCTCTAACCTCCCTAAACATCGCTAATATTGCCTGAAAATTCGCAGAACTGATTCTTTCAGTCATCCTGGCATTCCACCAGGTTTCCAACGTGAAACATTTCGAATTTAACGAGTCTGGCTGTGTGAGTATACTTTGAAATAGGTAAACTTGTCCTGGAGAAACTGCTCTAAAAACGGCATCTACTCAAATTGGACCAAATATCCTTGAAGTAGGGGTACTGATTTTAAAGGGCCCAAAGTAATATTTTAGAGATCAGAAACTGGTGACCAAAACTGATTCAAAAAGGCAGCTGTTCAGTTGTAATTAAAGTTTTTAAGAACCAGTCCGTTTCGTAAGCGCCATTTTCAGACCAATTCTGTCCCTTCTCAATATTTCACCTTTGAAGACGAGCGGAGGCGTCCATTATTGCAATAACCGTCAAACTTCCCGTCACCCGTTGGTCCAATACGCTGAGGGTGTAGGAAAGAACCGACTTCCAGAGGATCCCTATCTGACTCAAATTAAGGCCGATTACGGTGTAATGAGCTGAAACTCGATCAAGCTCTGTACTGTCCAATCAGGAAGCTACAGCCTGTAAAAGTCGTTGATTGTCGTTTCCCTCTTCAATGAATTGGAAATCCGTGACACAAATCCCCTTGACTCGGAGGATAACTGGATCAACCTGGTTGCGAGCGGATAAAAAGTCATTTCGGTATTCACGTGTGCAAATTTTAGTCGTGAATTTTCCTTTTTTCGAACAAGACACTTGCTACGTTTTGAAAAACGGATCGTTTATTTCCATCCGATCCCAATTTGGACATGTCAACACTTACATGTCCAGAGCTTGTTCTAGTTTACTCTACTACCACCAGAAGCCATGGTTTTGGTCGTTGGTTCTCGTTGTCTGAGCTTGATTTTGAAGCCCTCATAATCCTTATACGTTTCCTATTTGATTCTTTTATGCGCTATGAGATTCCTTGTAATCTGAGTCAAACTTGGCGTCATGAAGTCTGATAGTTGCTCACAAAAAAAATTCAGCATTGAGATGGAAACGTGAGTGATAATACACACAAATGAATGATTCAAACCACAAAACTGATGGATGTTTTCCTTCTACTAGGAGGCGCGATCGGTCGGTTGGTTTTGCGGGAAAAACGGGAGGGAATGAAACCGGCTGTTTATTGACTGTTGGCGATTGAAGGTTTACTCACAACTGCTCAACTGCAAAAGGGGTAAACAAGGGTCGGATCTGGTTACGCTCAGCGTGGATCACAGTTGCCCCAAACGGCGGTACCTTGACCACCGAAATAAACCTGGAAGACCCATTTAGTTTTTCCTGGTGATGTATTGTTAGAACGTGCAGATGCAGTTCGCTGATAGGCACAATGGTGGTCTAGAAAAAGTTTCTTTCTGCTCATCTTCCAGTATCGGTACTTGTTCCTGATAAGGCAGACAGTAGATACCTGCCAAGAAAATGGAGTGAACTATTCGTTAAGGAGGTTCATGAGTCAAAATCAAAAATTTTTCGACTTTTTCGTTTTTATTTTTATAAAAGTCTGCAGGTTTTCCCAGACATTTTGGTATATAAAAATATTAAATTTGAGCAGTGGAAAGCAGAGATATGAATTTTCAAAGATTGAGGAGCCAATCACTGTTTCCGGGGGATAGCTGTTTCCCGCTCCAGGTTCATAGTTTCTATATTTCTGTAACTACCTACCGTTTTTTATGAAGAATGCTTTTATTTGGGCGAACGATGTTTCGCTGCATAGTGCAATCTTGGGGCTGTTGTTGGTGTTGATCGTCGAGGTAGGTGTAGTGTAGGTGGTCAAGGGTTTCATTTATTTTTTCTACCTACCTACCGTTCTTTCGCTGTTCCTAAGTTCTGATTGATATACTATGTCCTACTCCATGGTTCCAGCACAGGTTACCATGCCACTAAATAGTACAAAAATAGCGTAGCACTAGATTGATGAAGAAATCAAGTGAACCAACATAATATGTTGGTGTACATAACATAATATAATGGTTATATTATAACCATTATTCTTATCAGTACTACGTGATATGAAATAACCTTACCTAACCGGTGCAAACACTGACTGATAAGAATCATAGATAAGGAATAATCAGACCTCAATTTCAATTCCTTCAATATGAAATAATTACGAACTATCGATCAAATACCTCAAAAACGGTAACCTTTCACAAATCGCGGTTTTTCTCCAAATCGGAAAACCCTTGTTTTTCGTCACTTAGGTACCTGTTTCTCGACAGCCAATAGAGCTTGAAACTTCTTTTTTTTTATATTGTCAAGAGGGGTTTATTACAGTTATTGAACAAGTTTGGACGGAAAACTCCCAACAGAAACATGGCTAGAAATAAAAAATCATAAGCATGAAAAATATGAAAAAACTGTTTTGCTATATTGTCTCTAGGTAAAATAATATTTACACAACAGAGTTGAAACTCGCTCAGTGGTTATGTGAAGAGTAGATAAAGAATTTTTTTTAAAAGTATGATGATAATATCATCATACTGATTCATGATAATGATGATATTATCATGAATATATCCAGAGAAATAGGTACATGAAAAAGTTTTAAATTAGAACCGACTCATGAACCATTCATGTTGCAGAATAATATTGTGAAAGATACACGTGAATATCGCCTTCCTATTACCAAAAACCAGAAGCGTGAAAAGGTTGTAGAAATGTCCCATTCTTACAGGATAAAATAACGATCAATTTTCCAAAGAAATTGTATCCGATTTTCGAACAGTGATAATTTGTTCTATATTTTCTCTTAAATGGTGTTCAGGAAAATTAAAGCTTTAATGGTTATATAGTATTGTATAGTCGGATATTTAACACCAATTCCTATTATACCACATAAAATATGTTTAACTTTTTGAAATTGGACATCCAAATATTGGATTTTCAAAATATACCTCGAAAAACGCGTTCTGAAACGTCAATTATATCGGTAAGGGGTAATGAATTCGATTGAAAAATACCGAGGTTACCGAAATTTATCTGAAAAATTGCCCCTGTCGGGCTCAAAGAGGAAAAATTATGTTCTTTATTATGTTCTTTATTATGTTCATATAATAATGTTCTTATAATCATAATAATAATAATAATTGTAATAATGTTCTTATAATAATTATGTTCTTATAATTATGTTCTTTATTATGTTCTTTATTATGTTCAAATTATGTTCTTTGTTCTTTTTCTTCACGTGATGTTTTCTTCACTGTTCCAGTTGCTGCAGCTCGTCGTCGGAGGTGACCTGCCATGTTCGAAAGAGGAGGCAGCCGCTCTGGCTGGCATACAGCTGAGAATAGAGGAAACTTGGGGACGTCCTCACGGCCCGACGTCACCGGACGACAACACGTTGAAGCCGATATCGGAAGATAAAGTAAGCCATTCCCGATAATGCATCGAACTCGAAGTCAATTTTCAGAGAGAACCCCTGATTAGTTGGAAAATTCAAGTTTCAACTTCAAAAAATTGCTAGATTTACAACAATTTATTTTAGTTTTCAAAGTGAACTATTTTAAATAGAAATATATACTTAGTACTCCATACTAACTTATTGTAGTCCTGCTCTATCCTACGTTTAAAAATCAAAATCTCCACTGAACTCGGTTTTTTCCACTTATAGGTTTCTGCCTCTTTAAAAAAAATTTTTTTTTTTGGTTCAGTTTTTTTAGAAAGTTTGAATTTAAGTGAAATACGTCGATTGAAGCAAATCCTAGCTCTTAGTTTTTTTTTGACATTTTATGTCTTTACTATGGCACATAAATGAAAAATCGTCACGCGGGGATCGTCACGCGGGGAGCGTTATGAGGGGAGCGTTACGAGGGGAGCGTTACGCGGAAATTTCTGATGATTTTCACGTACAACCAATCGTTCCTAGGGAAAACTAACTTCCTCATTTTCCACCCCACAAAAATCGTTCACCGCTCATTGGAAAGCTCTCAATTTATTAAACATAAGACATAAAATGTCTCTCGTGGTTGTGTAATTGTACGAAAGCTGTATCCACCGTTTTTCTATCAATTTCTATGATTTTATTTCTTGCAGTTTTTTGAAGAAAGTTGAAATACAAGTAATACGTCGATCGAAGCCAATCCTAGCTTTTAGTTTTTTTTTTGCCGTTTTTTGAAGATGTACGCCTTTGAAATCGTTGGAGCTACTGAATTAGAGCTATTCCAAACAAAAAATTCCAAATAATTTTATTTGAACCAATATTTTGGAAATCTAGAAGCCATAAGTCACGAGATCACCTTTTGGTTCAATTGTGTCAACATCACCTGAATCTCTAGACCACTTTGGGTCAACACAATGACTGTCAGAATTATTAGTTTTTGTTTTGCTTGTCGTTCGATTGAGTAAAATTTGTTTTACCTTTTTTGAAAATCCTTCAAGTCAAATCTCGCTATCCTCGAAGATTTTGAGTTATATACACATGTTGAATTATCAATTCCTTCAGCTCTCCTTGCACGCTGTACTCAACATAATTAAATTGTGAATCTTCATTCGTGATTAGCTTCTGATCTGTCGAGAATCGAGTTCCTCACCAGACAGCTCATTCCTTGAGACAATTCTTCATACCTGCGCGAATTGAGAATGAGTCACCCACTTAAGGACTAAGTTCAAAACTGTTTTTTTACAATAGAAAAATGTATTAAAGAAGGGGTTTTTCATTGAACTGGGATGGTTTCGGGATAGCTGCGAGGGTTTGTTTTTTGAGTGAACTTAGTTATTTGCGATTGCTTTCTCTAAAAATTCTGAGTTAACTAGGATCCTCTTTGTCGATTTTTTCTTCTGTAGCACTCAGATTTTCTGTGTCGATTTATTTTTAGCCTGTGTATTTATAAGAAAACTTTTCACTGATTTATATCATAAAATTGTTTACGAATTTCCAGGAAAGCTTTCTCCTTCCTGTGCCAAATTTTGGGGGCAACATGAACCGCCCAGTCAGTCCTCTCGTCGAAGAAGCAGAGACGGAAGAAACGGAAGGGAAAAGCCTCTGTGGCGAACGGACTCCAGTTGGCGTCGCACCGTCGCCAACTCCGGCACCTGTAGTGGCGCCAGCTCCGGCGCCAATGTCCAGAGGTCACAGCCTCCTGAGGAAATGCTATCCGACGTCGTCTCAGCAAGTGCCGTTCATGCCGTCGGGCCACCTTGAAGACTGCCTGCCACCCTGCTACCACGGAGCCAAAGCGATGGCCAAACTTGTTAAGGTTAGTTATTTTGATGATTACCAATTAATGATCTAGAATAATTTAAATTGAAGTGCCAGCAACCAAAGAGACGTCATGTTCTTGCTGCCTTCCTCAGTTGATGTACCTGTAGGATTCTTGTTTGTATTCCTAGCCGTGGTTGATTGGTTTGAAGATTGAAGTCTTCCAGGCAGTGCGCCTAACTGAAGATAGTTGAGGGAAACCATCCATTGTATGAGTACATTGAGTACCATCTCTGAAGTACTGACAAGGTTGAGGCTACGAAGAATGTGAAATAGAAAAGTTAGCTACTTTCATAAGCGGTCGTATTTATCTGGATGATAATTTGCACTCTAGTGCTACGTCATGGTTCCTGGGGCAACAGATAATAGGAGATAGGATGGTTGTTGTAAGATCTGTGGCTCGTCTTCATTTGGGTGGCTGCCTTCAAAGATGGTCGTATTTATGCAAGGATTGCTGTCTAGCGCTACCTCTTGAAAGGAGAAGAAGAAAAGGATGTTTATTCAAAAAACGAAAAATTCATCTCTGAATAGCATACTGCGTCAATCTAAGTCTGCTGGTTATAATAACTCGCTGTACTAAGTTGACCACCATAAACAAGTTCATAAAAAAGAAACTATTCAAGTAGTCATTGCTTCCAACATAATTCACTCCAAAAGTTTAAATACATAAAATGAAAAATTAATGAGTAAATATTTATATCAAGTGAAATATTCTTTCTGTAATAATATTATAGGTATACTTGCCATTACAATAATTTTCGATTATTTCCTACAACTTACTACTAACATTTCAACTAATAGATAGGAAGAATGGTTTGTGGCATTGAAGCCCGGAGTGGACTGAAAATAAATAGAGCACCCACTGAGGGCTTACTAGAATTTAATGAATCTTCTAAACTGATCAACTATAAACTGTCTATATTTTAATGAGTCCCTTACTCAATGATATAATTCAAACAATTCGTCTTTTTTGGTGCTGTTTAGTTTTTCAACCACTTCCTCTCCCTCAAAGTAACATCTACCAGAATACAAAAATTTGATTTCTGAAATTATTAGACACTTCCTCCTGACCTAAGTTACATATTGAACATTTTTTTAGCCTCTCGTTTTCCTCGGCTTCAAAGCCTCGAGTTCAAATTAAGTTGCTCACACCTCAGCCTTACTAATGACTTGAGATCTCTGTGCCCCAAACCTTCAGTCTTATTTACAAATCGGGAAATGTTCGGAGCTCTGTGAGGAGTTGTAAAACTCTGCCATCTCAGATTCCTTGTGCTAGCGATCAAAATTTCCGTTATTTTCTTCACAGACTGTGGTTGAAAAAATGCTAGGTTTACTCCATAGATCCACATAGATCCACTCCATACTTAAGAGCATCCTGAACGCTTCCAACCTAACACACTCATTGGCAAGTTACCGCTTGGTTCCAGGAGCAAACTACACATGTTCAACGTTCAAACTTCATTTCATACGTTTTTTTTAGCCATACTATAGTCATGATTGTTATGTCAGCGTGTCGTCGAGTGAAGGAGATGACCTTCTCGATGCGGCGTTTGTGATTTCTTTAACCCCTACTCTACGAAGAGAGAATGTCCCTATCCTAGCGACTGCACCGTCTCACTGGCGGCGTTGGCCCAACTGTAATGCGAAGTGCAGGTAAGATGCGCTGGCCCGATAACCCCGGCGTTTCATCAGAAACTGACAGACGGGAAGCGGGATATTTACCTAGTGAGCCTATTTTTGCGATGAGATCCGTTCTCGGAGGAGAAGTTGTTGACAAATGTTGACGTGTTTCTTCGTACCTCATCTCCCCCTGTGGGTGGTGACTCACTCAGGGATCCTCTTGTTGCTTCTTTATTTAAGAACTATTTAAATGTTGAAATGTGGGTCATAACAATCAAGACATGATCCTGCCAATTTTACCTACCCTGAGTAGAGAATAATTCCCTATAAGTACCCACTTTGAAAATTCAACTAAAACAAATAGTGGTTTAAAAATGTCCCTCTGACTGGACCAATGACGTAAATACAGAAAAAAACGCTCACGATCGAAGAGGAAAAAAAACGTTTCCAACACTAACCTTGGATCCGGGCTTTGATAACAAGGTAGATAACCTATCTTTCAGCGCAGGATTCATCCTAATTCGATCACAAAAGGACAGATGGAGGAGAGTAGATTGCTATACCTATCTAAGTTACCCCTCTCTCACCTCCCAGGGTCATCTGGGGCCTCAATCATTTTTGACCCCGTCGCTCGAAAATGATATCCTCTCTTCCGAACCCTCCGGCTTAAAGTGATTAGCGACTGCTTCAGAAGAGGCCTGTGAAGCTCAGGAGGTGTTTTTCGAGCTTAGTAAGTAACGTAGAGCTCATTTAGGGACGAAAATGGACTTTCGTTGGTAGGCTGAATACTCGAAAAGAAGAAATGCAATGTGATTGCGATTTTCGTGATATTCATCAGGAAAACTGCCTCGTAAATAAACAGGATTAGGCTGATACAGATGGAAATAGGAAGAAAATTGGACTCATCTCTTCAACAATTACCATCACCATTAAAAAACCAATCAAAGTCTCAAAATCTACGATTAATGGAGGTTGCAGAGCATCGAACTACATCAACTGATTGGGAATGAGGACTGGAATTCAACTCCTTCTTTACCGTGCTTTCGGTAAATTTATTATCTTCTTCAGGGCTCAAAGAACGTTTTACTCAGTGAGCATACAAAGCGTCAACACGAAATGAGATGGAGGAGACGCCACCATAATTATTGAAGCCCAAAATTCTATGATATTAAATGAGAGAACAACAACCTTGACAACAATGATAACAGATCATTGTATTTAATTAATTGATTATATTTTTGCCTTTTTCCGGCAGCCAGGTGGGAAAATCTCGTAAGATACCTACCTGAAGGGTCCACGTCTTCAGGTTATGTGGTATTCAAAGCCACTTAAAAAAACACCTCCTTTTCTCCCTCGTTGGAACTCAGCCTAGAACCGTTTAACCCTTAATGTCCCACTTGTTTTTAAAAAAATCGGATTTTTTAAAATTAAATTTAGATGTATGTTGACAAATGTATAAAATATTTGAGCAGAAGGTTCCTCAAAGGCCCTATTATAGCCTGTCACCTCAAGATTGATATTTTCAAGGGTTACACTAACCCTATCAGCATCAGCAGAATCTGTCTATAAATCCAATTTTGTTGGAGTAGAAGAAGGAAACTTGGAGAAATCTTTGGTGGAATGTTGGGGTCAGTTATTTCTCATGAAGTACAGAACCAAAGAATAAGGCGGAGAAGGTTCCCTACAGAGACCTACCTACCTTTGACATTGGCGCGATCTCTGATGAGCAAACCCAACTAATAGCTTACAAGGTGAGGGAAGAGGGTAGAAGGTACCTCGAAGGCTCTATTTCAGAATGTCAACACGAGAATTATTTCGTTTTATCATCGATAGTAGGCGAATCAAAATAGCCAAAGCCTATCAGTTTTGGTTTAAAAGAGGATAACTGTTGTAGGTAAAAATCGATATTCCAAAAAGATACCTCAGGACATTAAGAGTTACCACATTACTTCCGGCTGAGTTCTGGAGTGTGTGGTCAGTTCTGGGTGAGGGGGCAGACCAGATGCTCCCTCCTCTCTCTTTCTCGTTCGTAAGATTATATTTTGTTGTCTAATTGTTCCCTGAAGCTGGTGTTTGGTTCATTTCTTAATTAAATACCATATAATTTTGGTCCACCATCTCATTTCGTATTGACGTTGGTATGCTCACTGAGTAGAACGTTCTTTGAGCCCTGAAGAAGGTCATAAATTTACCGAAAGCTCGGCAAAGAAGGAATTGATTCCAGTTGACGTAGAGTGTTTTGTTGGGTCGATCTATGTAGTTTGCTGTCGAGCATCAAACCCTGGAATCTGTCAAGGAGGCCTCAGTCGACGCCGTTTGTTCCTCGTTCCTAAATTGCAGCTGCTCAAACTTTAAAAGTTGTACCTAAATTTGAAATCATCAAATCGAACAATGATTGCCAGAAAAAATGGGAAAAACCGTTTACTTTGTCAGGTTTTTGACGTTCGATTTTGAGAATCCAGCGGCAATCTTTTAGTTGTTCAATTCTCTAGACTGCTGCACTAATGAATTTCAAAATTCATTGAAAATTTTCAAATTCAGGTACAATTTTTGAAGTTTGAGCGCCTGCAATTTAGGGAAATACTAACCCGAAACGAGGAACGAACGGCGACCGACCGAGACTCCCTTAAGTGACTCTTGGAGTCCATTAGAAGTAAATGGGAGTGAGTCTGACTAGCCTTTGTGATAAAGCTAATTTGTCTTTGAGGTAAACAGCACCTTGGAGACCACAGGAAGTCGATACATAAACTCAGATCAGCTTTGTGAGTGATGAAGTTGACTGCTTCCTGTTCATCAGGGAAGGCCACTCGAAGTGATCGCGAGAATATCAGATCAGCTCGAATCGCTCAAGTAGCCTGAAGTAAAGTTGTGATATATTATTCTTCTTCTTTATAAACACTTCGTTATTTGGTTGAATATTTTTATTCTTATACTCTGTATGAACTTTTTAATCTTACTCATGAAAATACAATGACAACCAATTTATATAATCACATAAAAACTAATTTAGGGCCAAAATTATCGCAAGAAATTAAACCTTAAAATTTGAGTATTAAATTTTGATGCCAAAAATTATTTGAATATATTGAAGTATCGCATTCTCGACACTCCAGCGCAAGGAAGTGTCCTCAAGTCGCTTGATGAAAAATGTGGAAAGGTTCCCTTTTTTCGCCTCTTCCAATCCAGATGTTAGTTTTTCTGCATTTTCATCAAATTTTGAGTTTCTCTCGTCTGTTGTTTTTCTTCGTTGACCCTCCACCTGCCGAAAACACTCCTGGCTTTCCCGGAATATGAAGACTGAATATAAGGTCCTCCAACGTTAATGATGATTGTGATTTTTACACCCTTTGTGAAAGCTTTCTTTTTTGGCGATGCCTGCAACTTCGTTCGTGCTGTTTCCACTGCTATCCTTGTTGTAGCTGAAGTTGTACTGTGAACCAATTTGTCACTCACACTTTCAATATTTCGTTTCGTGGTGTTAATTTCCTGAAATGTGTTATTAGAACTGTGTTTTGTATGTTGGGTTCCCATGTTTTGCATTTTGGAAATTGAAGTGTTACTGGAAAATCCAGTTTCGATAGACACACCTCTTGTAGGTCCTAATTTCATCGATTGTTTTAACTTATTTGTACACCCTTGCGATGGCTTTTTCAACTCAGCTTGTCTTGAAAATAGTGGTTCTTCGTGGAACAGTGCTGACAAGTCTCCCTTTTCACTCCACAAGTCCAAGCCATAACACTCTTCACTTGAAGTTCTTCTTTTTTGCGCTCTATTTCTACTCTCTTCCTCTTGAGAAATTTTTGTTTGATGGTTTGGTCATAATCTTGGTTGTTTGGTTTCAAACGTTCGTTGTCTAATTCACTTTCGTACTGATTTACCATTTTTTCGAGAAATTCGATGCTCTTGAATCGTATTTGGATTTCTAGTTTGTATATATTCATCGCTGTTTCTCTCCAGTTCGTTTTTTCTTATTCTCACCTTCTTCGTAGCCGTGAATCGAACCACGCTCTTTCTACCACTGAAGTAAAGTTGTGATATATTATTCTTCTTCTTTATAAACACTCATAACACTTCGTTATTTGGTTGAACATTTTTATTCTTATACTCTGTATAAACCTTTTAATCTTACTCGTGAAAACACAATGACACAATTTATATAATCACATAAAAACTAATTTAGGGCCAAAATTATCACAAGAAGAAATTAAACCTTAAAATTTGAGTATTAAATTTTGATGCCAAAAATTATTTGAATATATTGAAGTATTGCTTTCGCGACATAGCCCTCATGCTGTGGAGCACATAGTTACTTGGTTATGGTTATTTCAACAGCTTTATCGTCCAACATTCACATGTTGAAACCAGCTCGTGGGTACTTATGTAAATTTTACCGCGAAATAGTACCTGGACTAGTTATATGCTCGCTGGCCTTTCGAGGTGATAAAACCCTCAGTACGGCTTCCAAATGGCCACGGATGCTTCAAGTATTCTAATGACGGCCTCCTATCATGCACCCCCTCAGACTACGTTAAACTCTGTTGTCCTCAGAAGAGCCGTATTCAACGTTAATTGCTATGTAAAGTTTCCCATCTAGCTGATGAAGGGGAAAGGAACCTTTTAACAAACCCACACCACTCCCGAAAGGAGCTCGCTTCCTCCCTTGATTCAGTTTGTGTTGTACATTTTGCTGGTAGTATCGAGTTATGCCTCTGCACAGGAGGGTGGAAACCTATAACCGAGTTATCTCGCCATTTTGATGTTGAACTAACAGAGCGTTTCAAATTGACTGCGATTCCTCGAAGGAACGACTTTTTCCCGTCAAAAACGATCAGGTTTGTTCGGAATGAACACATCGTGGTATTTCATATCTAGTTAGCAGAACGGAGGTCAATTCTATTGACTAAAATCCAATTATTATTGGTATTTTAATGTACAGTTTCTCGCAGAGTTAATTTTATAATATTTAGAATGAGCATACTATTCCAGTCAACTTTTTCTCACAGAATGATAATCATTTATTTTAGTTCTTAACTACAAAATGAGAAACAATACCTGTTGAAGATAACGTGGACTTGATTTTTCTACACTTAGTTGAGAATTCTCCAGTTATTTTACTTACTTCAATTACTACACAACGGTTTATTATTAAATAATAAAAATAAAATAAACACCAAATTTTTTGTATACGACACAGTGTGACCCCCTCCACCCTCCCTAAAACCTAAGTTCTGTGGTGAATTTTAAAAATTGTTAATAAATGTTTTTTCCAAGTGTTTGAACTCCCCACTGCTTCATGAACGGTGATTTCAAATCAACCACTTAGACCCAGTTCTGAGACGCCCCAACAGAGGTCAGCGCTACCACCCCATTCCACCCCGTTCTCAACCCAAATGAAAACCATAACCAGATAACCCGTAAACCAGATTACAAGAACCAGTACGAGTAGCCTATAATTTTGCGCAATAGAAGAACCTTAAACATAACCGATTATCACCGAATAAGTTTACCCCACGAAAGTACTAATTCAGAGTGACACTGCTTCATCCCACTTCTGAATCGCCCCGCCATCTTTTCCTCAGTCCAGATTCTATGTACGAACCGATATCCCGTCAATAAAAACATCGAATTTCCAGCTGATTGAAGTTTTTGTTGAGTAGAAAGGTGTTACTTTATGCTCACTACCATATCTACGAATAATGCGTATTTTTTGTA
Source organism: Apolygus lucorum (assembly GCA_009739505.2). NCBI lineage: Eukaryota > Metazoa > Arthropoda > Insecta > Hemiptera > Miridae > Apolygus > Apolygus lucorum. The sequence continues at coordinate 36,086,351 of CM019173.2, forward strand.
CGAAAAACGTAGGTTTTCCTCGAAAACCCACTTTCTAGCAGTCGGAATCATTCGGAAGTATCACCATTGGATTCAGCGTAAAAAATTACATAGAAAATTATACCAAAATCGTCAAGCCATCTTGAGATCGAGGGGGACCATAAACCGCGTAAAACACTGGATTTTCTTGTAAATCACGCGTTTTTTGGCATTCAAACTTGATTTACTCCTCCAATATGAATTTTAAAAAGAAAAATTGGTATACCGTTGGAAAGCTGACTATTTAAGCATGTTTTATCCGAAGAGCGACAATCGAAATGGGCAGGGATTTAGAGTGAAAACTTAGGTCAAAGAAAGTCGAGTTTCAATAAAAAAATTAAAGTTTGCTTTTTGACTTGATTTTTTGAAACTACTTTATTGCTGAAAGATTTTGATTTTGCACTAGGTAGATTATGAATTTAATGCTCTTTCTAACGGTGTAGTCAGATTTGAATTTTCAGGAGAAATAAGGAAGTTATGACCATATCAGTGCCGTGAGGTCGAAAACGCGAAAAAAAAACTTTAAAGTGAAAAAAAATGAATTTTGAGTGGGTTAAAAGAAAATTGCTAGGAGACTTTTTTTGTTGGAAATACCTTGTGGAATCGAACCCTGAAGTTATGCCCATCTTGAGTGTAGACACCCTGTATAATTTACAATATTTGTATTCCAAGGTTTTCGATGATTCGCTGCAGAGCATCAATTTCGATACAAAATATCGAGTTTTTCCTTGTTCACACCCAAATTACCCTCCTAAATTTGATTGTAAAATTTTGTTTGATTATACCGCTGGAAAGCTGACAGTTTGAGAAAGTTTTTTTCGAAGAGCTCCGTCTAAAAGCCCTCATTCTAAAAGCAAAAAAACCCACAATATTTTCATTTTTTCAATTTTTTTTTTTCTGTTTCAATATTTTGAATTAATTAAAATTGATTAAAAAATGTTTATTTAATGTCAAAGGAAATTCAACGATCTTTCCAACGGTATCCACATAGTTGAGTTAATGTTGTAAATTGAGGGAGTTATAAACATTTTTGTGCGATATGGTCGAAAACACGAGAAGAAAAAAACTTCAAAGTGAATTAAGTGGCATTTTTGAGCGGGTTAAGGGACAAAAAATGTTTAAATTTGTTGTAGAACCACCCTTGATTTTAGCTCAGCTCTGTTGCTGTATTTTTAAAACACTGTATTTTTACCAATCAAGGAATATTTTTCAAAAATAATATTACAGTCGATTTACTATCATTTAAAACAATTCCCTTTTTAGATTTTTTTTTCATTTAAATAAATATACATATATTTATTAATATTAAAGAGACACATAATATGCCTCACATGACCTGTCTTCAAAGGGTACTACAAGGTACGTCCAACGGCATAGGTTCTGACGATGTACAGCCAGGTGGTCGTTTTTGAGTCAGATCCCAAATTTTGATTTTGGAGTGCTCAAATTCGATCGCATACAATGATTTCTTTTCTTCGATAACGAGAAAATACAGTAGATTTTTCTCCTTGTTGCTGTACTTTCCTCTTTCTCCGTTTAGGGTGGGGAAAGTAAAAACTGGAGATGGGGTTTGTGGCGGGGGGTGGGGGTGAGAGATGATTTTCAAATAGGACGTAAAGGGTCGTTTCCGGTCGGAAGAGCCGATGCTTCCGGTGCGACGACGGCGCAGGCGCCCGACTCCCGCGGAACGAAGCGAACGGCGCCGCCGGCTGACGTCTTCTCCTTCAGTCCGCCGAGGGACTTGGCAGGGGCAGCATCCTCCTTTCCCCCTTAGGCGTCAGCGTCCTCTTCTTCCCGGAAGACTCCGCTGAAGGTGAGTAGGCAGCATTTCGTAAGCGGGCGTCAGCAACTCCTCTCTTGTAAACATCATTCCAGCCACAAATCATAAATAACAACCATTTTGGTGGGTTAATCTTCAAATTTGGGACAAACTTATTTGGAGAACCAAAGTAATTATTTTCAAAAAAAAAAAATTAACAATTCCATTAAAATTTGAAAACATTTATTCATTTTATTTATTTATTATCATTTTTTTTACATTTTTCTTTGTTAAAGCTTTGTTTTACTTGTACCTAATTTGAAATATTTGACTAATTTTTGGAAATTTGATACGTAACAAATTTGATGTTATCTTTAAATTTTTGGACAAACTTATTTGGAGAACTAAAGTAGTCATTTTCAAAAAATGTTAACGGCACTATTGGAATTAAAAAATTTTTTTTTTTTTTTTGTTAAAAAACCTTTTTCATTATAGTACAAAACAATGAATTCAAAATTTTTTTATTTTTCGTTTTACTCGTGCTTAATTTTAAATGTTTGACTTAATTTAGGATATTTGGTACGTTGATTCACAGCCGACACTAAAGATGGAAACATCAGTGCAGCATGGATGAAAGAGCGAATTTTCACAAATATACTCGTACGAGTATACTCGTATACTCGTATACTCGTATATTGACCAATAAATAGATTAGTTTAGACAAGTTTTTCCACTGAAAACTTCATTGGGCCTCCGTTTATTACAGATTTCTGACGCTATTGTATCATTGACCCCTCAGATTGGTCCAAAAGCGTAGGCCAACAAATATGGCATTTTTCATGGCATTATTGTCATTTCGGAATCAATTTGGGGTTTGTAACTAGTAGGTACCCATTCAGAGGATTACGAATGTATCCGAAATATACCATACATTTCTACCCAAAACTCCAATAATCCTCTTTTTAAGCAAATTTTTACCCAAAATTTTCGGTAAATTCAACTCTTTAGAGTGGTTTAAAATATCTGGCCAATGAACTTGGTTATTATTTTGTTATTGTTGGCATTGGTGGTACAATTTTGGGATCTTCAGCCAGTTCTTGTGGTCGTGATTCAGAATGTACTTTGTATTCATGTTCACCATAATGATCATGAATGTTTTGTCCAGTTTTTGTTCAAAATTTGACTCTTTAGTTTGGGCCAAAAGTGCCTTTCTTTGGTTATTATCGACATTTATGGCACAACTTTGGGATTTTAAACCAGTTCCTAAGACCGTGGGTTGTAATTTTTCCAGGTTTTAGAATTTTAATGACTTCTGCCTCCTTCCAGCAGCAAGGTATATATTTTAACCGTATCGCTGCATTCATGTGATGAAGTAGCATTCGTTTCCCTTTCTCAGGAAGTTGTTTGATCACGTTGCCAGTCATAAGATCATATCCCGGTGCCTCATGGGTTTTGAGCTTGCGTATGTTAAGAATATGAGGAAGCTAAGTGCTACACCCACGTGGCAGAGGTGTGATATTGACTAACGCAGTGTAAACGATTATATATCTTGAAATGTTTGTCGCTTATATTTAGCAAACATCCGGCTTTCAATCGGATGATCACTATAATTAACATGGTAATTAGGTTCTTCAAAACTGCTTTGTTTTCGCAAAGTGACCAACTGACCAACGTGACACGAAAATTTTGGGCTTGAATTAACGACGGGCTAATGTCGACAAAACACGCTATTAGACGTTTAAGAACGTACGTTGTTTTTCATCGAATTTCTCCTCTATAAAGTTGTTAATTGTGCAAGAAGAACATCCATTAGGAGCGAGGAAGAATGTAAATCCCAAAGTTGCTTTATCGAAAATAATATTCAGGCGACTTTGAGCGAATGATTATATGACATTCTAAAAAGAATGATTATTTTAATTATTAATCCAACGACTTCAAAGTTATTCTATTTCTGCTCTTTCGCCGTCGAATGTTTTATTTTGGTACTAGAAGTTAGAAGTTACAGTCATCAGTAAGAGAAGATTTTCAAAGGACCATCAACTGCCTTCAGTATTGCTTCTCCATTATTTCCGATAGCATTTTACGCTTTAGGCCTTCCTGAACAATTTTGGTCTGCTTGTAACGTGCAAGACTATACGCAATTAAAGTCTGTTGTCAATGAAATTTTCTGGGATTGAACGGACTGGGTGTAGAAATTCAAAAAAATAAATAAAATAAAATAAAATCACCTCTCTCCGACTGATAGTAGCCATTACGCTTCTTTTTTTTACTTGTTTTATTGCACCAGTCCTATAGGCCTATCTCACTCCTGCCAGCTCCGTCCAAGTTGTTCGAAAAACTCCTCCAAAAGAGGCTGCTCTATATCATAGAAGAACGCAACCTAATTCCTAACCATCAGTTTGGGTTTAGGAAGCACCATTCTACTATAGACCAAGTCCATAGAATTACAAGTATTATTGAGAGAGCAGAAGAGAAGAAGGTCTGCCCTGCCATCTTCCTTGATGTGACTCAGGCATTTGATAAAGTTTGGCATGAAGGACTGATGTACAAGCTTCGTAAAATGCTGCCAGAATCCTACGCAACACTCTTGCAGTCCTACATATCCAGCCATTACTCATGCGCAAACAAGAATTTCATTGTAACAGCCATAACTTCTACATTTCCCACCCGATTTTGGTGAAATTTTCAGTGATTGTTTGAGTGGGCGAGTAGATGGTCCCCTATGAGGGTAGTGCAAGAGATTAATTTTTTAAGATTAGCTACTATGCAACGGATTATCGATACGACCTGGTTAAGGATTTATGGATACGAGGAAGCTACGTGCTACACCCACTTGGCAGACTTTTTCAAACTCTTGTCAGTAATTTCATTATTATATGAAATTACTCACATTGATAGTGTTAGATACTTCACTACCTACTGTATGACGCGCCACCAGTTTCATTTTCCCTTCTGATTGTTCCTTGTTCCAATTATTAAAAATATACCTACTTGCGATTTGCAAAAGTTATGTGACGTTATTTTTCTCACTATAAAATAATACGTAGGTATAATTATTTTATTTACTTTTCCTATAAAAACTTCATAGTTTCTTTTATGTCAGATAGACTTCTACGGTTTGAGATTGATGATAGGAATTACTTGAAACAGTATTGTTCAGGGGGATATAGACAATTGCGTTAATTAACGAGAATAATCAAATAGACGATATACCTAGTATACGTCGTATTCTATCCCCAAGGTGAGTAGAGGTGAGGTCTCTACTCTCCTTGTTCTACCCCCATAAAATTATACGTTTTGCTTGAATACCTACTCCTTGATGGCGAGCAACCCAAGGACAAGGGATGTTGAATGGATACAAGTTGAATAAGGAAATATTGAGGGATATAATGATGGGGTGGTTAATTGACCTTTCTAGACTTGGTTGAGTTTTCAATTCCTTCATTCCATTTCGACGTTTCGACCCTGGATCAGGGTCCTAATAATTTTTTTTTTTTTCAATATTCTTTATTGCACCAAGTATAACTTATTAACTTAACTTAACTTGACTTATAACTTATTTTGAAAATATGGGCATAACTTAACTTGACTTATAACTTATAACTTATTTTGAAAATATGGGCATATATTCAAAACTTAACTTGACTTATAACTTATAACTTATTTTGAAAATATGGGCTTAACATAACTTGACTTATAACTTATATTGAAAATATGGGCATATATTCAAAACTAAGATACATCACTGAGTTTTGTTGATTATGGTGGATGTTTCACTTCACTGCTTCACAAGTAAGCTAGGTCAAGTGGTTTGGTACGCTTCAATCTTTTGATGATATCACTTGTATCAAGGAGTTGGACAGCTTCCTCGTTGATGTGACAAGTCAGCCTCTGTAGGTGTCTCACAGCTTGTCGCTTTATAGCATCGTTTATGTTGTTTCGATCCGAAGCTCATGATGGAGACGTTTGTTTCGAAAGTACCATGGTGCATTGACCACCGTTCTTAGCACATTGTTCTGGAATCTTTGGATGATGTCTCGATTTGACTGAGCCGTACAGCCCCAAAGCTGAGCTCCATATGTCCAGACTGGTTTAAGGACTTGGTTGTACAATGTAAGCTTGTTCTGGATTGACAACTTCGACCGTCTCCCCATTAGCCAATGCATTTTTCTGAATTTTAGAAGGAGTTCTTCCTTCTTTTTTTTTTTGGCATGAGCTTTCTATCTAAGTTTGGCGTCTAGTTTCATGCCTAGGTATTTGGCTTCATTAGCATTCGGAATAACTTTTCCCATGAGATATACCGGAATATACTCGATTCTCTTGTCAGTGAAATTGACATGTACCGACTTAGTTTCATTTATTTTGATTCTCCATTTTGAGGGTCCTAATCATGCGAATCTACAAAGAGTACAGGAAGAATTTCAGTAAGGATGTAGGCGACAAATTGGTGGCAAAAAACGGTACTTATGGGCTAATATGGTACAAAAATCTTAAGTTACAGTTAGTGAGATGGAGTAACCAAACATCAAATTAAAGGATAGTTTTGAAACTATCAAAGAGTTTATACAACTGTGGCAAATACTTTATTTCATTATCACAGATGGCAGCCCCCCCCCCCCTTAATACCACCGATATATCGGAGTATCGATACTTTTTTGGTATCGATACCGATATTTGTATCGACACTTTTGATGAAAAACTCATACCGATATATTGGTATCGATACTTTTGCCTGAAATATCGGAGTTATCGATACTTTTTTGAGGATATTATTGATATTTTTGCCAAAGTAGACTGGTAAAAAAATACCAAATGTTACGCACTCAGAAAAAAATACCATACTATATCTGCCACATAATAATAGTCAGAATATTAGGAATCAATCGGAACGATATATCGCTTCTAACATCCTTCATCGATATTCAAAAACTGTCCACAGGTTATCTCCCTGTAACCTCGCATTTTTTGCGTTTTTCATTTCGCTGGCTTTCTTGAACAGTTCGAGTTCCTTGTGATCATTGTTTTAATTTCCGGTTCACAACAATTTTTTTTTAATTTTTGTAAAATTCAAGTAAAAATTTACTTTGTGCCAAATTTTTGTTTTTATGATCCGATAATATATATTATTAATTTGTAATGTAACTGATTTATTACATGGTGCTTCCCATTAGCAGTGGAAGAAAAAATCATTTCATTGAACGGAGAATTCTTGCAAATAATAATTGGAATAAACCTGAAATGAAATGATCTTTCATTTTTATTAAATTTTAAATTATTGACTTTTATAACATTTTCAATTACAACTGACTTTAACTACATTTTAAATTATTGACTTTCATTAATATATTTATAATGTTAATATTTATAATTCTTGGTTAATGAAGTTTTTATTTGGTTTGCAAAATCATTGGTGGGTTATTTTGAATTATCGATAGTATCGATACTTTGAGCCGATAATATCAAAGTATCGATATCTAATAATATTGGTATCGAAAAAATTTCGGGTATCGATACTTCCTGAGAAATATCGTATCGAAAGTAGTATCGATACTTAGGAGTATCGTGCCGTCCCTAATGGCAGCAGACTGGGAAAGACGTTTCAAACATTCCAATCTGATTGGGAAGGGGGAGGTGGTAACGAAAAAAAACGAACTTGAGAGGGGAGAGGCTCATCAGGTAGTATCATGGTTGTGTGGTGGCGCCATTTTGGCGGGATAGTTTCAAATGTGGATATTGCTTAATGAAGTAAGATTAAAAGAAAAAGATCACTACTAAAAAAGAGTGGTTTAGTGGAAAGATTAAATTATTCCTTATTTTGTAACAATATGAGGTATAATCTAATCTATCTTATGATTTTGGTAACTATTTTAATAGATTTAAATAAACACTGGAGGGGCCTTTCACATCTCTTTTGTTATTTATGGATATAATCATATCCTTATGGATGGATATAATTATATTCTTATTCAACTTGTAAATCAACTCGTAAAATTCAAGTTTCTAATTAATAATATTATTTAAGCAATGAGGCTTATATCCATACATTAAGGGAGGCGGGGGGAAGAATTATCAATAGATACTACCTATTAGATCATCGGATTTGAACTACGAGGGTAAGGGAAATGATCTTGTATGGGAGTAAGTACTTACTGAGTCGATACTCTATATGGAGCGATCCTTGAGTTCACTTGCGTTCTATCGAATCATGAATCAGGTGTCAGAATAACTGTTGCTTTGTCACTTACTAGAACTGTGAAGATGAATTTTCAGCGAACTTTCTCTTCCATCGGAGTTGACGACTTTCAGGAAGTACCTAACTGCACATGAGGTGATTAGTGAAACGAGGGGTCGAAGGCCCCCACGGGTAGTTGAATGTTTTCAAGTGGGTCATCAATACAAACAAAGTGGTTCGTGTTTACAAACTCTTTCAAGGGTTCCGTACTGTTACCACAAACGGCGCCATCTGGGTGTTCTGGCATCGAGTACAGGTTTGTCCCGATGAGGAGAGAGAACAATTTTCCTGTTTACTTAAAACATGCAGTAATATGATCAGGGCTGATCCTAAACGACAATCAAGTTCGGTGGGAATTCCTGATTAGAGCCTTCTTCATGAAGGAGCGTTAATTACATAGTTAGAAATATTAGTAAAAATTGGTAAAAAATTACATTTTTTTCCCCGAAAATATGTCAGAATTTACCTATTTGTGATTTATGTCAATTTTATTCCAAATATCGATACCTTAAAGCACAAAGGAGCTATGTCTATCCATCTTCTTCATTTTTTATTTTCTTTTAATTTCAGTAAAACTCAAATTCAACAAAACTATGATTGACTTTCTTGACGATTGTAGCTTGAAAACTTATTGAGGAAATTAAAGAGTTTGGTGTAAATAGCCATTATTTTAGGAATTTGCACTGGTGATAATGTCTTTTGCGTTTTTCTCAAAACTCCGTTTTTGGACATAGCCCCTTTATGCTTTAAGGTATCGACATGTATCAAATTCATATCAACATTTTGACAGAATAAGTAAACAAAATATAATTTTTTAATCAACATCGACATTTTGACTGATAAGTCAGAATCAACAGTATCGACATTTTGACAGAATAAGTCAAAAACTGAAATTTTCTTAAAAGAAACAATTATTTTGCAAACTACATGAATTTAAGGGGAAAATGCAGCAAATATCCTAACACAACGGTTTTTTATTTTTCTGTAAAGATCAACCAACTACCTTCCAAAGACATCATGTGCAGATGGGATTGGTTTTGGGGTCTTAAGGCAAGGGGCCTAAGTGTTCAAAAAATTCACAAAATTTGACAATCGTTGATCGTTAGGGGTGGTTCGTTCGTTTCTTAAAATTCAAAACTCTTAAAATGATGAAAACACGTCATAGAACATTCATTAATTAGGTAAGGAATTAATTATCCTCATCAAGCAATCGGTTGGTCCTCACAACTCTGGGTAGTGTCACAAAATTCTTTAAAAAATTGGATATTGTAAATTAATGAAAAAACAAACCTATATTCCAAAAGTTTCCGAACGTGTTGAAAAATGTTTTCCCACTTTTTAGAAGTCGTTGACAATAATCAACTGGCGCCGATATTCCAAATTTCGTTACAATCGGTCTACAGGAACAGGGCAAAGTGCCGAAGTGTGAAAATGTTTATTCAATTTTTGGTTTTTACATACCTTGAAATTTAAACCATACAATTTTGAGGTTCACCTTTCTTTATCTTGCTCGATTTTAAGGGTTCATTATAGAAAATAATAAACCAAAAATGAAGATTGGACATAATCAGAGTGATCATTGAAGAATTCGTTTGACACCTGCAATATGAGAGTACCTGCAATATTATGATAATACAGGTTTTCACAGTACATAAGTAGGTTCATTAGTGCAGCTGTTTTATAGCATTTATAATGGGGCTGAACGGTTTCTGGCAGGTAGCTCCTGATTTGGCATCACTTGCAAGAACCTGGTCACTTTACTCTCCATCCCTGCGTACTCCCTTTACCCTCATTGGACCCTGGCATCACTCGTGTCATCGAAGTCACCAAAATTAAATTGAAAATTTAAATTTAATGGACACCAGAATTTTTTGTGGGCTATTGGAGCTCTCAAAATAGAGTTATGACAAACATGTTCCAAGGAAGTCGATGAAAAAATGTTCAAAATTTTCTTCATAATATAATTTTTTGACTTCTAATAATTTACAAAAAATTCAGCTCTGTCCATTAATTTTCAAATTGCAATTTTAATCCAGTTAATCTGGTAACACCTTGGGACAGTTGTGGAATTCTCAAGATGTTTTTGGTGACACTAATGGCACCATGGTCCTATTAGGGTTAATAGTCTAATGGAAGCTCAAAGCTCCTAATATACTACCTTTGAGACGGCTTTGTTTGGTAGGAAAATTTTGAAGTGACGGAAATATGTCAAATTTCACGTAATTTTCCTCAAAACTGCCAGAATAACGTCATTACCGAGAAAAAAACTCGAAAATATGTCAAAATGTCATCCGGCTTTGGATAATAATCACCTTTGTGTAATAATCACCGTTGGACAATAATCACCGTTGTGTAATAATTTGCTGTTTCCGACTTCTCTTCCCCGAGTCGAAGTAAATACGAGGAGAAAATGGCGCCTCGGTTCCTTTTGCATATTTTACGCCGCAATTATCCGGAGAACACTGTGAATCACCGAGTCACCGGTGATTTTCCGATGCACACAATCGATTTACTTTAAATATAGAAACAGTCCCTTAGGAAAGGGGTTGTCAACACTCACTACAAAGGCACAATCAACACTGAGATGATTAAGAGAGTAGGTCGTCCCGTAGGAGCCCCTGGGGAGTAGATATGCTTTGGCAAAGCGAAAAGGGCTTGGAGAGGCCTTGAAGGATGGAAGTGTCAAGTGAAGGAGGATTACCAACGACTTCACTCCGACTAATGGGTCCGCTCCAATTACCCAAATCCGCGGATTATGCCATTAGAGGCCTACTTAAACCGGGACGGATAAGGCACCATTTGTATGCCGAATGGTATTATCTGTTGGTTTATTCAAGGTAAATATGGAATCAACATCAAAGAAATTTTGATTTGACAAGGGACAAACGATAATTTTTGGTACCTAAATCATGAAACTTCACAGGCTGGCATACTGATCCATAACTTCCTTGGGAAGGTTATGGAACTCATCCAAAGACATTGGATCAGTTTCCATTCCAGAGCTTTGTTTGTTCCAGTTTTTCCACCAATCCGAGTTGTTGTTTCAGACATGACTGAGGCTGCATGCCGTTACTTTCCACAAGCCTTTCAGAATGCAAGATTTCCTGCATACTGATTGCCCCCGGCGCCTTACTTATAGCTCCATACAGCTTATAAAAGTGAAGGATTTCTTGCATTCTAATTGACTGAGGCCTCTTAATTGTAGCTCCCAACAGCATATACAAATTCGGGATTTCCTCAATTTTGATTGACTGTAGCCTCTTACTTTATTGGGGCTAAGTCTTGATGCCCTGCAGGAGGCTTTTGGGGTTTTGCATGAAGGGGGAAAGCCAATGGGTCTGCGAATAAATGAAAGCAAAACTAAACACCTCAAGATGTCTCTCCCGAGCCGTGTCCTGCGGGTGCCCAGAGGGGTGATGTTTGGTTCTTATAAGTTTGATGAAGTCAGGTCCTTCACTTATCTGGGGAGCTTGGTCACGAATAGAAACCGAATACAGGATGAGATATGCTCACGAATAATGGCAGGCAGCCGAGTATTTTATGCCAATATAAAACTCTTCAAGAGCCGTGAGATCTCCAGATCAACGAAGATGAGGCCATAGATCCTTGGTGCGGCCTGTGGTTTGTTATGGATCGGAGGCTTGGGCCATGCGAGCTGAGGATGAGGCTAGACTGCGGATATTTGAGAGAAGGATTATAAGAAGGATCTATGGAGCGGTCAGAGAGGGCCAAGGGTGGAGAGCAAGACGGAATGCTGAAATTGATGAATTATTAAAACATGAAGACATAGTCCGATTCATCAAATCTGGGCGCATCCAATGGCTGGGACATGGCGACCGCATGCCGGTGGAGGCCTGCCCGAGAATGATGCTGCGAGCTAGGATAGAAACTAGAAGACGAAGAGGTCGCTGGCTTGATGATGTCTTGAAGGACCTCTGGGTGGTGGGATTGCGGAGGGCTCAGGCGGGTGACCGTACTCGGTGGCTGCAGGCATATCGGCCTGTAGTGCTGTCTAGTTAGTGGCCTCTTACTTGTAGCTCCTCACAGCTTATAAAAATGAAGGATTACCTGCATTCTTATTGGTTACGATTGCGCTCCTTGGTATTTTATAAGATGATTTCTGAAACCGATTCGCTGTGGCCTCGTCCCCTTAGTTTCTACGAGCTATACAAAATGCTCATGGTCATGAGGTCTCCAAATGAGCTAAGTTGCCAAACTTCTTCTTTAGTGGTACTATAGGAATGTAATGATGAGTCCCTGTTGGCTTCGGAAGACCTATCCTTGTTCCTGTCCATCTGATTTCTTCATCACACAATCTTGTTCCTCAGACAATGAGTTTTTTTTAAAACTTCGCGAGAATCTTCCGAGACGTAAAACCCGTTAGAAGAGTCAGCCCTTGTACACACTTTTTTTTTTGAGTGGCAACCCCTTCGAAAAGAGAAAGTGGATGGGAGAAGGTAGGTAACTAAGTCCCCGATAAGATCCCATCCCCCTCAACGTCAGACGAAGTTACCTGTAATATTTTACTTCCCGAAGCGTGGAGACTTCGAGGAGGGTAGACCAGAAAAGCTGATTAGCACCGTCACAAAAGCCACCCTAACCTTTAGGCTGCCCTTTCAGAGGCTCCCAGGCCGTTCTCCAAGTCTCGTGGCAGTAATGGGGAGGGGGGGGGGTAGTCCTCTCGGAATCGAGGTTTATTGATGGAGGCAAAAAGTAACCTATTTCCCTCGAGTCGGGAGGTAGGCGTTGATGTATCCACTGAAGGGAGGGATTTCGAGAGATAATCCCAGAAGGCGGGTAAGTGTCGTTGGAGACCTCAAAAGGCTGGGATGAATGTGGAACTCATCTATCGTGGAATCAGCTGTGCTCAAGAATCGTCATTTGCTCCTTCTAAATGGTAGTTTTGAATCCAGAACTTTCCCATCTGCAAAACGTATTTTATCGGATTTGATCATGAAATTTTGTAATCATCGAAATGTCAACGTTGCACCAGTTATGGTAATCTAGAAAAGTTCGGACAAATGTGAATGATTCTGGGATTTCATACAAATTGCTGGGTTGGTGATCGAAGAGGCTACCCGAACTGGAGACAAACAGTAACTAATCAATAATTCAGCTAGTTTTTAGAACTATTTCCCGACGAAACATTCACTTTATTTTGTGGATTCCGCGTCTCCCTTAGATGGACACTCAGACAGCCGTCAATACAGAAACTACTTGACCTCAACTTATCCATTCACGTGTTGGACGTATCACGAAAGGTACGCGGCTCCGTTTCGTGATATTTTATTCACCCGCACTTATGAGTGCGTGTTTGCACAGTTACAGCACAACAAAGGGAGTACAAAGGCTGAACCCTTAGAGAGAATAGTGGACGATCGACCGGTTACTCGGGTATTTCGAGAATTAAATAGGACTATGTCCTGTTGCTAGCTACTAGTAATGTTTTATGAGTGTATCCAATTACCTTAATTACAGTTCCATCAAGTCTAAATTTTAAGTTTTCTCCGTGAAAAGCTTTTTGAGGCAGATAGAATTTACATTAGTGTTGTTTGACTTGGAAACTTTTGAGTTATGATTATCAGTGTGTTATGTATGCAAGGGAGGATAGATTGTGGTGGGAAGGACTCACCCAATTAGCAATTGCAGCATCACCAAAAAAGAAGTTAAATCAGCCGAGTAGATGCAGGCATGGGGTATTACCAGCAGTGACAAAAAATTGTCCAAAGTTGGCCAAATGGATGCAGAGCAGAATCTGCGTATAGTATATGACCAATATGTAGAATTGACGGACAATCAGCCGAAAGATGTCGAATCAACAAAATAGATTGAGACATCAGCAGAATCTAATTGCCATGAATATAAAGGGAAATAATAGAAAAGGAGTTGACAAAATAGATGCAAAGTCAGCAAATAGATATCAAACTAGCAAAATTTTTGTGAAATGGGCACCAAAAAATGCGAAATCAACAGGATGGATGCGGAATTAGCAGGAAAGATGCAAAATCAACAGAACAGATGCGGAATGAGCAGACATCGACCGAATATATTTACCAGAAGTATGAGTCAGAAATGATGTGTGTGTCTTTGATGGACTCAGAGTGCAGCAGTGCAGAGAAATCTACGAAAAAGATTCAGCTGTTTTGTAATTTTATAATTTAATATCATTTTATTTGTAGCGGCCAAACTGGCATTACAAACGTCAGTAAGTAATACAATTGTATAAATATAGAATAGACAAAAATTGAATAGAAATAACAATAAGAAAATCAACAAGATTGTCCCATTTGAACGCCCCAATCGCATCATCAATTTTAAAATTTCATCCGCAAGAAATCGCTCGGGTCGTATAATTCGGCCGGAATCAAAATGTTCTTGATTTCATTCTTGATTGATGGGAATTCAAGCTAAACGGATGTTGACCGGGAGATGGTTAAAAAAATCTCTGTTCAATTTCTCCCTTGCGAGGGAAAAACATTAAATCATGTTTAATGTTTTTCCCTCGCAAGGGAGAAATTAGATTGCCGATCACTCAGCTGATCAGTGACCACTCAGGCGCCTTCAGCATTCTCCATTGACCCTGCTTCTCAAATTTCAGCTTCCTGCGTTCAACAGGAGAGAAAATGGCCTTGGAGCTCACTCAGCTGATCAGTGACCATCTTGGTACAACTAGACCCCAAATGGAGCCGATATAACGTGGTAACTAAGAAATCGGTCCGTGGTAACTAAGAAAAAAAAGCGTTGCAGATTTGCGTATCGGAATTCACAGAATGACCCCCAGCCCTAAAACATTAAACATGTTAAAAATTCACACCAATATATGCAGGGCTTATCCTCATCGTAGTTGTCAAGCGAGTAGTATGAATGTATAAGTCGTTACGACGCCTCGTTGAATGGTCATGAAGGTCTGTTCCTTTCTGAAAAAATGTCAATATTTTGGCGGACGTATAATAGGCATGCATTCACAAATAATCCTGGAAGCGTCATCAAATTCAAATACTTGAATTGCCCACGACAGCTCTCATTCCAGCCCAAGTTACGAATCGTTCTGATCGCCTTCTTTTGAAGTTTGAAAATTTTCACGCTGTGGGACGAATTTCCCCACACAACACAGAAGCACACAATACAACAACCGGCTTTGGAAACAAGCACAATAAACGGATCTTAGAACTTCAGGTGAAACATTCCCGGCCAACCTACAAAGCATGAAGTTGCAGGAGGCCGGTTTTGAGGACTACGACTCAACATGATTTGCCCATGACAGTCTGCCGTCAACCACAAGGCCCAACAAATCTACTGAATCGGACGTACGACCGTTCAAATCGAAGTTTAAGCTTTGGGTCTTTTCTTCATTGAGGCGGAGAGCATCTAGTGAGCACTAAATTTATTTGTTTAAATTTACTGGATAAATGCGAGGTTCTGCAAACTTTGAGGTGGCTGCAAGACCTCGAGGACTTTTAGGCATAGATACCACACACCTGAGGAATGTGGGTTTTTCGTGATTCCCTTTGTGCATTAGGTAATTTGTATCACAATGTATAATCCGGAGTATAACATCAAACGTTCCTAACGGCAGAAACGTTATTGGAAGTTGGACGAAGTCAACAAACGAGTCAGGGGTCATTCTATTATGTAAATACACCCAATGTAATTGGCTCGCCTCTGACCATGTATCAGATAATGAAACTGTTCCAAAACATCTCATTCCGACCATTTCGGGGGTCAGAGGTATTAAATCGGAACGCAATGAACGCTCGGCGGGAATCAAACGTTTACCCATACAAAAGCTTTTGCCCCCGCAATGGCTCTCTCCAAACCCGAGAAAATCTTTTGGGAAAGGGGGTGTATATGCATGGGAAGCTCAATAGGCCGAAATGAAGAGATGTTGGAAAACCGTACGCGCCGTTTTGAATACAAACGGGTCGGAAGTGT
Source organism: Apolygus lucorum (assembly GCA_009739505.2). Classification (NCBI taxonomy): domain Eukaryota; kingdom Metazoa; phylum Arthropoda; class Insecta; order Hemiptera; family Miridae; genus Apolygus; species Apolygus lucorum. The sequence continues at coordinate 36,102,292 of CM019173.2, forward strand.
TGCAGGAACAATCAAGCGGTGACCACAATGGGAGGAGGAAGGGGATGTTAAAAAGAAGAGTGTGCATAGCGAGATAAACCTTGGGGTCAGCCGGCTACTATGGAGTGTCAGTTTTGGGTAGAGGTTTAATTTAAATTCTGACGAAGGCTGGGGGTTCAGGCAGAATATCGGCGGTTTAAGGGGAGGTTGGAAGGTAGGAAGTGCGGTTTTAATAGGGACTCAGGGATCAAGTGGGAGGACGTTTAAAAGTCGCTTTAGAGAGAATTACCACGTGCCTGTGTGGACTTTGGGGTCCCTTGGGGCCTTTGGAAAGTAATGAATCTTATAGATTAGGAGAGTGGGGAAGCTTTGGTGAAGGGGCTGACAAAAGAAGACTGGAGCGAAATTAGTGGAGTGAAGAACTAGAAAAGTGATAAAGACCAAACATAGGAAGTGCCGCTTCAACAGGGACTCGAATATTATAGGGAAGCTCGCAGAGCTGCACACGCCGTATCCTAGGAGTAATTGAAAACTGTTGTGGGTTGTTTATACTAACTCTGACGATGTCTTTGTAGAATCTTCTTCTGGGGTCTCCTGACGGCAGAAAAAAGTCATTCTGCACTTGCCATTCAAGAGCATCTTGGTAGGCACTGTTCAAGAACTTGATGTTCCCCACAGGACCTTCGAGTGTTTGTTTCACCCATCTGAAAAGGGATACCACTGTGAATGTGGAACACCTAGGAGATCACTTCTACGATGCCTTCGTAAGTGAAATTATTGAGTACCTTCCCCACATACAGTTCAAGCGTCACTACAGTTCTATTGAAAAGACATCCTGAAAGCCAGCATCCGTACATTGCCTGAGTTGGGGGTCAGCTGTGACTTTAGCGGCGATTATTGTACCGGCTACTGCGGGGAGGTCGTGTGTTCGAGTCTCTCCGCGGGGGCGTGTTTCGTGAGTCCCGGGCTCAGCCCCCCCTCAAGGGGAAATCATCAGAACAAATTCTGAACTTCCTTTGAAAGACAGCTGATGACGTCCGCAATGCCAGGTATGGACAAAAATCCTACCTGAAATGATTGTTTACTTTACTTAGGTATTCACATTACTTGCATTGCCTGAGTCTATAAATATCCTCTGTAGCAATTCGAACAGAGCCGGATTACTAACCCCCTACTGTCAACCCCCAAGACTATTTGTCTGCCATGACTAAAGCTAGAAATCTTGTGCTTCCTCCAATACTCATGAGTGCAATTGAACATGACCAGCTTGTGAAGTTAAGTATCTATTGCACAACTTTGACTCTGCTATCAAGTAGAATCCATCTGCCCAAATCGGACGCCTGATTCCTAATTGCTGAATTTCAGCTTCATTCACCTCCGCACGAGCTGAGGAGCTGTTTACACCTGTGCAGGGTCAAATTTACTGAATTCGTACTGCACTTTGGGTATCTGGGAGGATGTAAGTAAACTCCCTAACTCCAACCTAGGCTGTACAAATGCTCTGAAGAAGAACAAAGCAGAACTAGTAAAACCTAATATTTATGCGAAAAATTTCAATTATATTGTAGGACCAATTCAACAAGACAATGGCCGTAATCCGAGCAGTGTCGATGAGACTTCGTGGATGCCGAAGGAGAGTGCGGTGCTTAGGACTTGAGGATGGTGCTCTAATGCCTATATAACCCTTCAACAACTTCATTCATTTAGATCTTAAAATAGTAAATTCAAAATTCAACAGACATCGACATCAAAATTTGACAGTGAATTCACTACATAGAAACATCACCGTTATGGCTGCTTGTTTTACTTATGTTGTTACTGTTGTTGTTGTTGCTGATTTTGTACATTTTCTATGAAATAAACGTAGACGATTATTGTTATTCAACAAGATTATTAGGTATTTTCGTACGTGAGTTGGTCTGAGTGGAATTCTCCTAGTTCCGGCATAATCTTTCCGCTTTCATACATAACTCCATAATTCACGGATCCTTTCCTAGCATCTTTTCCATCCGTGAAAAGGCAAACTGCTGAGGGCAACGCATTGCGGCTGCGGTCCTCGTGAGTGGGCTAACGCTCGGAATTTAAATGAGTTTAATATGGGAGCTCCGGACCATAATCCTTGGGAGCTTCTTCTTCGAGCCGACTAAAACGCTTTTCACAATAGGATTTGGATAGACACGTAGTCTTGTCGAGGAGAAAAATAACCCTCTTTCATAATCGATGGGTCGAGCGTGCAATAATTTCCCATTTACTCGAGGATGGAGAAACTCCACTGAAGACTCAGGAATTGCTCAATTTCGGCGTAGTAAGGGGTTGACTGGTTAAAAATGGTGGATGTTCTTGGAGTTTTTATGTTATAATCACCAAATCAGTACAATAATATTATTAAAGATAAACTTAATATTCAACTTTGGAGTCTAAAACGCCTCTTTCGCAGTGGTTTTGTGGTATTGGATGTAATGAGTAGTTCGAGGAATTACCATTCCAATGAGTATTCTGATATTGTAACCCCCAAGTCACCGTTCATAAAAAGTCGGGATATTGTTATTTGATTTTGGAGTCTACAAAACATCATTTTGAAACCGTTTTGTTACCTTGAACGTGATAAGTTGTACCAAGGGTGACCATTATATCCCTAACGTATATAACTACCCAATGTCTCAAAACATCCAACGTTTCAAAATGTCTAAGGTATCTTTAAAGTGCCTAATACACCCCAGTACACTCGTGGGTTGACACTAGTAAAAATTCACTTTTATTTACTACTCATTTACTGAGATGGTTCAACATAAATGTTTCTCGTATTTTATTGATTTATCTATCATAGAAACATAATAGTATCAAACTGTTCAAAGTGACAAAATGTTCATCGTATCAAAATGTCCAACATATCCAAATTTCCAATGTATCAAAACGTCCAATGTTTCAACATTTCCAAAATTATAATATTCAATATTTTTAATATTAGGGTGCAGGGAACAGTGTTTGACAACTTAACCAAAATTCTGACTTTGACAAGCAATTAAGTGATGTTCTTCCAATTGTTCAAACCTCATTCTTACATTTTTTACTGCTACATCAGGATGTCCTCAAACTATTCAGTATTGAAGAAAATAACAAATTCAAGTCACAAGCATCATGAAATCTTGTTTTTCAAAATCAATTTTTTGTGGGGACCTAGTGTTTGACAGCCAAATTGTTGTATTGTATTTATCAACAAAACATTTATTTTCAACAGTTTTAGAAATAAAATGAACATTTACTCTTAGTTTTACTAATTCAAGTATGAAATATAAGGATTCGAATAGCTAAAGTTGAAAATATCACCATGATTTATCACGGGCTTGGTAAGGTAAATTAGATCTTACCTCCTTAGCCAAATCACAAGGAACGCAACTCGTGATTTTGTTCATTCGAAATCTTTTTCCTCATTTAAACTTCACTGAAGGTATTGTGGCTCGAAATTCGAAAGAATCAAGCACGAAAAACGCTATTATTCCTTATTATTATTTGTACACATTTTGGTGAGATGTCAATTACTGGTTCCTTGTCAAATACTGATCCCTCCACCCTAAATATTTAAAAAATATATATTCTTCTTCTTCTTTTGTGACTCTACAGCCCTGGGTGGGCCTCGGCCTCCTTCAAGACGGTCCTCCATTTCACCCTATCTCCTGCCACACTTCTCCAATCTCGGCACCCGGCCCTGGCCGTATCCTCTTCTACATCGTCGATCCATCTTTGCCTGGGTCGTCCTCTTCCTCTGGTCCCATACGGCTTAGTTGCTAGGAGCTTCTTAGCTGGGTCATCCTCCTGCAGTCTCCAGACGTGGCCAGCCCATCTCAAGCGCCCCAGCTTTGCAAACTTGACCACGTCAATGTCACCGTAGAGCTGGTACACCTCATCATTTCTTCTGCGCCTCCAGCATCCTCCTTCGCAGACTGGACCAAGGATTCTTCTCAAGATCTTTCTCTCAAACGCTCTAAGCCTACTCTCTGACAGCTTCGTCATCACCCACGACTCAGATCCATATGTGAGGACCGGGCGGAGGAGAGTTTTGTAGAGAGTAATCCTGAGTCCTCTCGAGAGCGTTCGAGATCTGAGAAGCGAGAGGAGCCCAAAATAGCATCTATTTGCGGATAACAGTCTCGTATTTATTTCAACTGAAGGATCGTTAGCCATGTGCACCACCGAACCGAGGTATGTAAATGTCTCTACCCGCTGAAAGCTTTCTCCATTAAGAGTTATTGTATCGAGGAGTGTTGAGCCCTCCTTCTGACCAGTAACCATGTATTTGGTTTTCTCCATATTTACTTGTAGGCCCATCTGTGCCGCGGCTTGGGACAGGGACCCAAAGGCATCTTCCAAACTCCTCACAGTTCTCGCCATTACATTTATGTCATCCGCATAAGCGAGTAACTGTACGGATTTATAGAAGATGGTGCCTCTAGTGTTGAGTCCCGCTTGCCGCACTACTTACTCCAGTGCCAGGTTGAAGAGCAGACAAGCAAGAGCGTCACCTTGCCGCAACCCAGCATTGGTCTGAAACTCATCAGAAAGGTCGCCTTGAATCCTCACTCTGTTGGTGGTGCTCCTCATGGTCAGCTCGACCATACAACACAATTTTTCGAGAATTTCAAATTCGCGGAGGGCAACATAAAGCTTTTCTCTTCGTATACTGTCATACGCTGCTTTAAAATCTATGAAGAGGTGGTGCACAGTCATCTGGAATTCCACGCTTTTTTCTAATACTTGTCTCAGGGAGAAAATCTGGTCGACAGTGGATTTCCCTTTTGTGAACCCACGCTGGTAACTTCCCACCACTCTCTCAGCATGAGGTAGGAGGCGATCAAATAGGATGTTTGATAATACTTTGTAGGAGAGGTTAAGAAGGGTAATACCCCTGTAGTTCCTACACTCAAGAGGGTCTCCCTTCTTATGAATTACACAGATTATGCCATTTTCCCAGTCAGTAGGCATCTTCTCACTGTTCCAAATTCTGTAGATCAATCCGTGCAAACGGGTCGTCAGCTCTTCACCTCCACCTTTGATCATCTCTGCACAAATGGAGTCATTTCCCGGCGCTTTGTTGTTCTTAAGCCGGGATATTGCGCATCGAACTTCATCAATTGTTGGTGGTTCAACCAATTCCTGGTGGCTGAGCCAATTCAGGCTGAGCTGAGTCGCACCCGCTTTGCTGCTGGGTGTTAAGCAATTGGTCAAAGTGTCTATTCCAGCGATCCAAGATATCCTGCTTGTCAGTGAGGAGCTCATCATTTTCATTTTTGCACATGGTGTTTTTAGGCTGAAACCCTCTTCTCTCCTTGTTGATGCCCTTGTACAATTCCCTAACATTACAATTTTTGTAAGCCTTCTCAATATCTTCAACCTCCCTCTGATCACTGATTCTCTTCTTTCTGCGGTGCATCTTTTTTCAGCTCTTCTCCTGTCTGAATACTCCTTCGCAGACCTACGTGTGTTCTTCTTCTGAATCATATTTCGGTACGCCTTATTTTTCTCATCTGTCAAAGCCTTACATTCCTCATCAAACCAGTCATTCCGTTTCGGAGGTTCAGCTGTTCCCAGGATAAAAATATATATTAAATTTTATTTATTCTTATACCTACTTATTTCATTTATTTTATTTAGGAAAAATTAATTAAATTTATTATTTAATATTCCATATTATGGAATTCTGATGTCAACACCTAATTTTGGATTTTGAAGCTGCTTTGACCATCACATCTCTATCTGGAATTCTGAAGTAACTACAAAATCGGAATTTATGAAAAAGCCAAAATAAACCAGTCGCTCTACCGACCGCGAAGTGTTCTTCCGATAAGCGAACCCTGGATGAGAGGGAATCGCCCCGAGTTTATCACTTCTCGTAATTCCGAGTTCGACTTTGGCTGAGGTTCAAATCTCCCTCATTCTTCTGGGTAGTTGAGGATAGTAAAGAGCTCGTTTTTCACACTTGCAGCTTTTTACTGCCTGAACTATTCGCTGCGGTGAACTATTTCAACGTATTTCCTAAGAGCTAACAATCAATATGCTCGAATTCTATTATAGGCTAGTTCTTCGAATATTTTTGTTCAACTTAGCTATATTTTAGAGGAAAAAACTCCGATTGATGCGTCATAAACGGTTTTGATTTCTCACTATCGAAGATGTGGAAGCTAGTTAAAAAAATGTTATTCCCTCAAAATCAAAATTTTTTACCATTAGTGGTCTCCTAAAGGCTGTTCAAACTCTTCCCATGGTGGTTGATAATTGAATTACATATAAGATGAATAAAATTAATCAAAAATTGATTTTAATCTTTCACGGAGCTGATTGAACGTCCTCCCATTCATTTACGGGTGGTGTCCGATATTATTGTGTATTTTGTGTATTGTGAACGACTTCAACACCCAAAATCTAGCAAAAGAAGGTCTCTCATTTCGTGTCATGACATAATGATCTAGTTTTTTTATTTAAATTTAATAATGATCAATATTGTCATCAATATTGGTGGAATGTCGTCGAACACTTCTGATATGTAGGTAAACGTTGAAAGGTTAGGGATATTAGGTACTAATACTCACTACACTCCAGCAGGAATATGATTTTTTTAAATCTTTGACTACGAGAACCACATACAGGGTATCACACCATTCCAGCTGATCGAAAAACGAGTCTTCCAAAATCAAAATTTTTACTCGGTTTCCCCAGTTTTCTTTCTTGCTACCTACAGTGGTCTCTGAGAGACTGTACAACTAGTCCCTAGTGGCCGTGAATTATGTTGCTGTACACGACAATGAACAGGAAGGAAAGGTATTTTTATCTCTCACGAATCCGATTTGACGTCCTCTCAATCACTAACTGTGATATTCGATTGGCACTCCTGTTGGCATTCTCTTCTGACCGTTTATGATGTTCGTACACCGGAATCGGGATGCAGATGCAAACAGGATTCCCTTCGCTACATTTCAAAGTGAAAACTCCCAGTCGGTAGGGTTGTAACGTTCCGAGGAGCAAAACACCGTTGGAAGGCAGTAATCGGATTTTTTGCTGCCTACTTGAGAAGAAACATCCGACCAGATAGGGCTCAGTCCACTGTGGCGCACCCCACCGGGAAATACTGACTAAAAACCGTGGCAATTCAGTTGTCAAATTCACCGTAAATGCTAAGAGTTACGTGAATTTAATTCTACTGGCAAGTGGCGACTCTTCAAAAATTAAGCTGTACTTAGCGTTCGAAGAGTTACAATTTTGCCCCGATTCCCAATGCATGCAACATTGTTTTTCCAGAACAGTAACGTGAATTAAATCAACAATTTTTTAAGATCCTCTGAGGTCTCTAATCTTGAAACATTTTCAAAAGGCAAATGTCGATTGTTTCCTGAAAATAAAAGCGGTTTTTAAAAAAAATTGTATGACTGAATTAGATTTTTGTTTGAGAAGATCATATATCCTTTCAAAGAGTTTAAAGAGGGCAAAAGCTCGAAAAAGTGCAAAACATAATTTTTCTCAGTTCCTCTGCCTTGAATAGTTGACTAGAAGAGCTGAAATTCTTGCTGTCTCGTCTTCATTGTTACGTGCAGTACAAAATCATTCTTAAGGGATGATCAGGAGGAACTGTTTTCTGCCAATTGAAATACTTTCATTTCATCACGTTCTAAGGTGGATAGGAAAATTGAGAAAATATCTGAGAGAGAGAGATCTCTTTCACAATAAATATAATTTTTTTCATAATAATTATGAAAAAAATTATATTGAAAAAAAAAATTTGAAAATTATTTCAAATTTTTCTAATTTTCAAAATTTTTTTTATTTTTAGTTTTTTAAATTTTTTATTTTTTAGGTATTAGGTATTTATTTTTAATTTTCATAATTTTTTTAAAACTATTTTTTATTTTTTTTTAATCCCAAAAATTTTGTTTTCTTTCTTAATTAACTTTAATTTAAAGTATACTTACCGATTAAGACTGACTTGGGCCAATAAAATTTGAGCAAACCTTTTAGTTATACTTTCTACGATTAATATTGGAACAAGACAAACACGTTACGTTATTTGAAAAAATATCTATCAATCGCTATTTTTCGTTCTGTATATATGAAGAAATGATATTGTGATATTCCCTTGGGTTCAACTCTGAACATTAACTTCTGAAAAAATCACGTCCCACGTGCGTTATGATGCTCAGGCCAGCGTGTTTAAACTGCTCGAACAAAGCCCTCATTTCCCTGAACGTTTTAATTAAACCGATCGCTCCTATCTAGAGAAGCCAATAAGCGAATCATCTAAGGAAGAGGGGTTTAATATTTAAGAGGAGAAGAAAAAATTGAATTTTTCATCCTGAAGAAGAAAAAAAAACAGAAAGGAAACAGACAAAGAAGGATTTTAATTAATTTTATCAAGAGGGTTGGAATGATGAAGAGGATATTAGTGGATACCTGCAGGAACGTGGCCGAGATTAAAAAGTACCGCTGTTTATATTGACGGAAGCTTCATTCAAAACTCTGGCAAGCCTGTCGGTATGAACACTGGGTGCTTCGCCTCGTGTGGGTATACGGTTTTAACCGAATGACACCTCTAATTCTTCATGTCATCCTTCATGTCATTCTTCTTGTAGTAATCTACAACGTGTATTATTAAATACATAAATATATAGATACGTGTATACAAGGGGGATGAGCCGCAACAAGATTGGAGATATGCAATGTAACTACCCTGTAGATACAGGGATTTCGTCAAAATAACATTTACAAGTCAATTTTCGTCCTTTTGACGACTCTGCATGAAACTTGAAGTTGAAATACTGAAACATCGGAAGAGCACGGGACACATGGTCGACTGAACCGACGCACCTGCTCGAAAAGTCGAAACGTTGTTTTTTTCTGAAAGGCGTTTTATCTGTCAGATACCCCCAATCCGAACGTCATCCCTTCCAGGGCTGAAAATATTTATGGACGTCCACTGATAGGTCTGAACAAGGGTGATTGAAGAGCTCCGTCCGGTCGGATTAACTCGACTGTTCTCCCCGAGAATTTTTCCAGGCTTTTTGTCGCTCCAGAGGTCTTTTGATAAACGCTTTTCCGAACCGATTCCATTTTGGAGGGAATTTTCCCCGGACAAAAGAGCTAACGGGGTCTTTGAAATTCGCTCGTTTCGCAGTTCTCCGAACGGCGCAACAGTTGCTATTTATATTTTTCTCCTCTAAACACCATTTCCATCGAGTTATCTGAGGATTCATATCGCGTTCAGGCAGTCATGGAGTTAATGAGGCTTCTTTTCAGATGGCTGCAGTCTTTCTAAGCAAATGTTCGACAACAAAAGTCGGCTACATTATGCTATTACATGGACATATAGGCACACATATATGATGAAAAAATTATTCAAGTTGCATTATAGAGCATTGCTGAATTTGAACTGTTCAAAATGACTTTTCTTGGGATCCTACTTAGGTGAGAATAATGAAATGAAGGGTTGATGGGGATTATTGGCTAGCAGGCAAATATTAACGATTTCGGTCTAGTGTAATTCAATCCGGCACGTAGAACTGTTAATAGATGTGGGTGAGGAGGTTAGGAGAGATTACACGGCACGTGGAACCAATAGCAATCGTAATGTGAAACATGTGATTGAGATGAGTAGGAAAGATTCTCCGGCACGTAGAACAGATAGCAATCGTAAAGCAAAGGTGAGTTTGATAAATAAAGGCGGAATGAAGTGCGAAATCATCATCATTTTGTGGAGAATGGCGTTGACTGGATAAGCAGGCTTCACAGCTGGATATTTATACAATACCCCAGACTGGAGAGGGATGAAGGCTCGGGTGTCTCCAGTACGGCCATTCACCAGGCGCACATGTGGTCAGCTCAAGCTACCTCCTTCCTTTATTTTCTGAGTCTAATATTCGTACATGTAAATTTCACTATTAAATTGATAATTTTTTCTACATCGACGAACTACACCGATCAAAATTATTGATTGGTGAACGCAATTTTGTTGAGGATTTCTCGTTTTTTTTTGTGTGTACTGAGGCTTCTTCTGGTCAGACCCAAATCAATCATCTGAGACTAATCATCGTGAGAAGTTGGTGTTTAAGAAAAAATCACATTTTTTGTACGCAGACCTTCTTTTATATACCGATGGCGATGAAATTTATTTGGTATCACCTGGGAGCTAGCGCAAACCCTAAAAATTGCATCAACGTCGGACGATGATTTCGTGTAATGATGCCCGGGATAAGCGTAGAAAGGCCGACAGACAGTCGAAACTTCTAAGAACTCCCATCAACGTTGCTAAACATGTTGCTAAATGTTATGAATAAACCTACATAGTGAATTACTATGTATGTAAAACCTGGTTTTGGGTCTTATTGAGCCGACTTTCGTGAAGATGTCAATCTCATTGATTCGTTCACAAGTTGATTCTTAAGAATTTTCTTAAACATGTTAAGAAATAGGAGTATTATATAAGTAAACTTGGTTTTCTATCGAGACTCTAAATCCTACAAGACTGGTACTGAAATAACTTGTGAAAACATAATATTATTCTTATTATGAAAGTGAAACATTCGGTTCTGGGATGGATATGCAATGACCCGCATGACCTTCCCGTCTTGAAGGTGGGGTAGACCCTTTGCGCCGCGAAGTGGTTCATCAATCTCACGATTCAAAATGTCCTGTATGTTGGGGCGCTTTCAATTCAGAATTGTATCATACTTGGAAATTAATATCTCTAATTACTTTTTGAATACAATCTGAATTAAAGCCTATTAAGCCTAAATAATAATGATATCTACCTTTTACTCTGGTTATCTCACAGGCAGGTACAAATCAATAATAATTACAGAAATTTATCCCTCGAAGGGATACAAGAACCGTTAATTTGGGTCTCAGCAAAGCTCTGTATATAGAAAATGACAATGTTATTGTTTCATAATGACATTGAATAATGATTTTATTATAATAATGTTGAATTGCCGAATTCAAGCGGTGCATGAAGTTTTAGGCCGGACTGGAATGGCCAACGGACTCCGGTATTTCGTATTCAAATGAAATACCGATCAGTTGGTAGGTGTTAGCCTTTAAAAAACCAACACGGAGTCTGAAACCCGATTTCAATTGAGTGCGGTTCGAGCGTTTGACGTGAAGTTTGTTTCGGAAACGCGTGGAGGCGCAAAAGTTAATTCCAAAGGCCCTCAGGCCTCATCATGTTGTTTCGATGAGTTGTAAAGGGAGATTCAACTTCTCTGGCGAAACTCCCGGTGACATGGTCGAGTGACTGATCCTGGAAATCGAACTAATTTCCTCTGGTTTAGTTCGAATTAGATCGATCGAAAAAGGACAGTTCGCCCGAGTTGACTGAAGGGTCGGACAGAATCAGGGGATGAAGAGTGTTAACCCTAGGATGGCACACCTATTTTTCGCATACATAAACGACACACTGGGGTCAATTGTGACCCCAAAATTTAAATTCCTCTAATTTAAATTTAAGACAGAAATTTGAATTTTTTTAGGTTGTAAAAATCTATTGATAGCCTGTTTGTTGAAATATATACAAAAAAACAGTTTAAACCAGGAACAAATTTCGGTTTTGAATATAGTTTCGTAAAAAGTCAATAAAAATATGGAAATAAATGAAATTTCTAAAATTTGAAATTATATTTTGTTGAAGGTTTTTTTAAATAGATTCCACTATCAGCATTCCAAGTTGACAATATTTTGAGTCAAATATTTAAAAAAATCATTTAATTCTATGGAATAGTTACGATAACAGATCACCTCAAAGATGGCCCTTTTTTGAGTTTGACTGACGACTTTCACCAGCACTTGTATTTCTCTGCTTTTCAAAAAAATTGTATTATCACTCCTGTATTATTGTGAATTTTTATAGTATACTTGCTTTGGCTCAAAGTAGGGGCTTCTCACGGTAAATGGGAAAACAAGAAATTTAGAAATCAATATACGTATGTATAAATCTTGGCACACCTATTTTTCGCATACATAAACGGCACACTGGGGTCAATTCTGACCCCAAAATTTAAAACGCAAAAGAATGAATAGAAAGTCACACTGGGGTCAAATAGTCCCCCACACAAAAAAGTCAACCGATTATAGCACACTGGGGTCAGACGTGGCCCATAGCACGTTTGCAAGTTAACTGCACGAACTCTAGCGAGTGACTGACCTTAACCACTGACAAAGGGGCTCAGAAGGAGTTCCAACTTTATTTACAAAATATCCCTGTTCGAAGAAAAAATTTTTTTTTATAGATACACGGCCAAATGTAAATCGTGGGGTCACGAATGAACCCGGTGTGTCATCCTAGGGTTAAGTACCTATTTTAGTCGCTGCACGGAAGTACATACACAAGAGATTGCCTCAGAGATGCTGCGTAAACTAGATCTTTTTGAAGTATAATTCTGATATTGAACAGAACATCTGTTGAAATTTTAAAATGCCAAATCGACGGGATTTATACCCCCAAAGGCTATCGGGAAGCTCAAGAAAACTTTGGGAGATTTCACCGGCTGCAATAATAGTCCGATGAATCTGCTTTGTTAGAACCTCAAAATTCCTTTTTTTGTGAGCGACTCGTCCCAGAAACTACCAGGAAAATGTCCTCGAGCCGATGTGTGAAGCCTCGTAGTAATACTCTATTTGAGGTGAAATATTGTGTCTTCCAGCTGTACTCTGCTCCTGCCCACAAGGCTCGAACGACTCAGGAGTTGGTCAATAGTTCAAAATGGCCCTCGGGAAACACGTATCTGAACCCTTCGGACTACCTGCTTAGGTCTTACCTTGAACCAGGATGGCTTTCGACAGAAGACACCGCAATTTGGAAGCCTCAAATCGTCTCTGGTCAACAAGTCCTGCGTGCTGCTATAAATGACGGGCCCGGTGGCTTAACCCTTAATATCCTGAGGTATCTTCTAGGAAGTCCGATTCTTGCCTGCAACAGTTCATCCACTCAAACAGAACTGATATCCGTTGAGGTGATATCGATTGAGTAAGGAAACGTTATAATAAAAATTGAATAATTCTCGACAGTCTTAAATGTGGCCTTCAAGGTACCTTCTACTCTCATTTCTTATCATGTAGACTATTAGTTGAACTTCCTCGTCAGAGATGACGCCACTGTCTAAGCAGCACTGATTCCTCTATGAAGTGTACCTTCTCCACCTCATTCCTTGATTCTGTACTTTATGAGAAATGACATCCGACCAAAAATTGTTTCAAAGTTTCCTTCTTCTACTCCAACAAGATTGGGTTTATAGACAGATAGCGCTAGTGTGGCCCTTGGAAAGATCATTCTCAAGCTGACAGATTGTAATAGAGCCTTTGAGGTATCTTCTGTTCAAATATTCTATAAATTTTTCAAAATATATCTAAATTTCATCTAAAAATCCGAAAGAACAATTTTTTACAAGTGGGAAATTAAGGGTTAAAGGGAGCATAAACGCTAAATTGAATTTTTTCTAATCGACGTTTCATTTTTTCTAAATTTATGTATACAATCCTTCCAAATTTGATCAGAACTTATGGCAGGACCAAGTACATGACGCTGTGCTAAAATTTTCTGGCACCCTGGTGACATAATATTATACTTTCAAAAATACCAAGTTCAAATTTGTTCAGAAACAACTTTTTGAAAAACATTTTTTAGGTCGATTTTGAAGGTTCATTATTGAAAATAATAAACCATAAGAGTGCAACTCTAAAGTTACCTTTCTTCATATATTAAACAAATAAAATAACAGTGAATTATTTTTGTGTGTTGCAGGTGAGTTTTTGAGAGCAATTGACTCTTCCTCGTAATGCCGTAGGTGTGGTGGTAAGTCGAGTAAATTTAGTTACTAATACATACATAATTACCAATTAGTAATACCAAAATCCTCCATGTTTTATATGGGAGAGGTTTTAAGATTCCTTTTTGGGTTGTCCCTCATAAGTACTTGAATCGTTACGAATTCTACCTAAACAAATCATAACCAGAAGTAGAGTACATGACACCACCTACCTCTATCAGAATACTAAAATTAAAAACTGCAAAACTATTTCTCAAATTCTTAATGAAATTAACCTGTACGAGTGCATTTGATAACTAAAATAAGATTTTGAAGGTGCAAAAAAGTTTGTCTAGCTGGGTGGGCAGTATATCTACTTCACGTACGTATTATGATGAACAGCTCTCAATCACTCCCAAATGCGGATAGAGACAAACCTTGTACAACCTGTTACTCAATGGAGATTCTTTGTTTTCAAGAAAATTCAAATTGTTGCCTCTAAACTACTGTAAAAATATTTTTTTAAAGTTGAATTTGGAACTTCGAAATTTTTAGTTTTTTGTTTCCAAACTCCCTCTTACTCAGATTTATGAGCTCAATATAAAATACTTGTTATAGGAATGTCTTTTTATACCATACAATACTCTACAAGTACAACCTGTACGTTAAAGACTTAGCGACTGTCATAGTGAAACGAGAATTACAGCCTGTAGGTACGTAATGGAAATAAAGAATGTGTTCTTCGTAAACCCTGAAACCTCTTCTGACGTCGTTATTCCAAGGGTTAGCGCATTCCTCGGCTCTTTAAGTGATTTTCTCAATCGTATGGAAGAGAAACGAGGTTGTAAAGTTGAAGACTCGACTTCCTTTCAGAAAGTTCCTTTTCAAATGAAAAAAAAGGTCTCCGTACATTCGTTTTTCGAGGAATGTCGGGGTCACCCTCCAAGAATCTCAGGTTACTGCATAACTCATAAGCTTGTTTACCTGTGGAATGTGACACCCACCTGTTGCATTCTTCTCTGTATATATTCTCTTTGTGTTGCTCCCTCGCTGTAAAAGCTCGAAAAAATTTAAATTATTAAGCAAATTTCATGAAAAAAAATATTTTGTATATACATTTTTTTTTCGAACATTCAAGTCCGAACGTCGAAAAATTTTCACCTTAGTAGATCCCAATAATATTACCTACTAGCAATAATACCGTTGAGAGTTGTGGGAGCCTTCATTGGGTAATTTCATTCATGGTTGCTAAGGAAGCACTAGCACAACTGAATACAACACGACATTCCATTCAAAGAAACGAACAACTATCGCACTTTTTGATCAGCTAAAATTGTAACGGATATTACCTAAGCCAATTTCTTTTTTCCCTTTTTATTGTCTTTTGCGATTCACACTCGTGTTTCCAATTTATTGATTCCTACCTCTGAGTCCTCATAGGGTGGAATTCTAAAACTCCAATTCCATTTAAATAAATAAATAAACTAAATTTTAATATTGAAATAAAGAAACCAAAATCAGAACGTTTCGATTTTTTTGATAATTCGAAAAATTGAGTAAAAAGTTATGTACCTATACTTGGCATATTTTTATTCATTGAAATTGGTATTCAAGTGTCAAACTGTGAATAAATAAACCACCTAATTGCCAGTATTGAATAAGTTCGAATTTCTCTTGTCTTCCAAAGTTTTGTTGTGAAATTTCTAAAAGTGCTGTTGATTGCTTTTATAATCAAGAGGGTCCACAGTTAAGACGGTTAACCCTCTAGAGGTCGATTCTACAACCAATTTTCAACGAAAAGTTCCTCTCTGCAATTTATTTTTAAACCCTGGTTTTTTGGAGTTTTTTCACTTTCATTTTTTTTTTCTCATAGGGTTCTTTGTTCAACCTTGACCTCGGCTCCAAAGGTTCATTATTGAAAATAATAGGCCAAAAATGAACTGGAAATTCAACACATTCTTCGATGAGTTTTCGGTAAATGTATTACCTTCAAGGCTCGATGGATATTTTATTTAGTGAAACGACCAAACGTCAACATAAAAAGAGAATGTGGAGACGCCACCATAATAATATAGAAGATAACATTTCATGGAAAAATGAAACCATAAATGAAAAACACCATCTTTTGGCACAGAACAATAATAACAACAAAAACAACTACTCGCAGCTTGTAGAGAATCTAAATTAATTATTAGATAAATTATTAATTATTAGATAACGCTGCGAGTAGTTGTTTTAGTCGTTATTATTGTTCTGTACCAAAAGCCGGTGTTATTCATTCATTTTTTTCATTTTACCATAAAGTTTTATCTTGTATAATTATGGTGGCGTAGACCTCTTTTTATGTTGACGTTTGGTGGTTTCACTGATGAAACATCCTTCGAGCCCTGAAGAAGGTAATAAATCTACAGCTCGGCGAAGAAGGTGTTGAATTACCAGTTGACCCCAGTCCCAATCAATTGACGTAGTCAGTTTGTTGGGTCGATCTACATAATTTGTTTTTAAAATGCTGAAATGTTATTGAATTGGGGTGATGACTGCAAAAAACAACTTGACAACTTTTTGTAGAATCGATTGTACCACCAACCGCTGAGATTGTGTATCATCAACAAATTTTTCAAGTCTGCTCCCCTTATCAAGGGAAAAGTGTGAAGGAAAAAATACCTGACCCGAATAATGAACTAGGGAAGAGGCTCGGGGGCAGAGCCCCCCTCCAGTCACGACCCTTCCACCTTAGCTCACGCCCTACCGTCCTTCGTCCTAGATCGCTTTTAGCCTGATGAAACGTCCCTATCATCGCAAGTCACGTGACCGTATTTTTTTCCTCATTCTTTTTTCCGTTTTTTTCCCCCAACGGCCTTCCTCATCTCTTCACACGTTCTGTTCCTTTTTAGCCTTTCCCCTCCAAAGGTGGCAGATCTCCCCTTAGTTTACCACCGCAGATAAGGTTTCATTCACTTGGGACCGAAAGCATGAAAGGGATCACAATCCCGTAGTGGACCCGTCCTCCATCCTCGGTTTTTGCGTCGATCCTTGAAGATTCATCTCCTCCATCTCCTTTACTTCAGTAGGAAGAACAGGCACACTACACTTCCAATGTCCTCATTGAAGGTAATACCTGCAATTATTTACTAGAACAAAACTACTGTTAGGCTGTCTCCGACTGCCATTGTCTGGTTAGAGCTGTCCCTGTCAGCCAATGGCTGTGTACCGTTCAGTTAATCAATGTAGGTCGTTGGCGTTCTTTGGCTTCCAAAATACCAAACAGGACCTTTTGGTAACTTTGAATCGTTAGTGTTTTTTAGGAAGTAGGTAATAACACTCGAGAGTTGTTGTTGCCGCTCCACAAGCCGTTTGTTTACTTTTCTGAACCCCTTAACGATCCCGGATCCCTCTATTGTGTCCACCTGTACCTACTCCCTCCACGTCGTTCAATCCTTCAGTCTTCAACAAGCTCTCGTTGTGTTCTGCGACTATTCAGACCTCCGATCTTAATCTATTTGCAATCAGCCCTACATTTCCCTAAAAGTACTACATCCGGCTGGAGTCTTGCTCGAAGAATTTGCTACCTACACTACCCGTACCTCGAGGATGAAGTAAGTGTCCAGCGACTTCTGGCATCTGCGTCGTTTCCAACGGGAGATCAAAATTTTAATGAATTCATCCCTATGTTTGTAGCTGCTGATCTGCAGGCATTGGTTCCCCCTCTACTCAACTCAACTCTATTCGCTCGACTCTCGGCTACTCTCCTCTCCTCTCTTCACGTCAATTTCCTCTTCGATTTTCCCTGGACTTCCCATCCCTTCACGATCTGGTCAGATCTTTTTTATTTGCTTATAATTTAATTTTTTAACGGCAAATTTAAGAAACGGCACCCTAGGGATTTTACTTACTTGTGAAGGAGCTCCTTAGGCAGTCCAATTATTAATTTATTGTTTCTTTAATTCATACAGTCCATTTTATTTAAATAAATGATTCGAACTATATTTTTTACGATGGAAATCGGTTATTTTCAATTATGAATACCCTTTTCACGTAACAGTTGTAATGTGAGAAATATTCATGAAGATAATTTTTGCTTTCCCATGATAGGGAAAGCGTCGTTTTCACTTTTAAACGTTTACAAAAAATGACTAAAATCAAAATTTTTCTCTTGTGTTTTACGTTTTTGATCTTCCTGGAAATTTTGATTTTGTTTCTGTCTATAAAATCATTGCCCCCAAAATTTATAGTAGCCTCTGCGGATGAGCAAACGTAAAACCCGTGTGGCAGCCGTAATTTCTACATTTTTCACCCAAATTCAGTGAAATTTTCAGTGATTGTGCTGGTTGGCGTGTAGGTGGTCTCCTAAGAGGGTAGTGCGAGGTACTTAAAGATTGATGTTTTGATAGGTAATAGTAACTGTCGGATCATCTATACAATCGGGTTATGGATTCGAGGAAGCCATGTGCCACACCCACTTGACAAATGTTTTCTCAAATTTTGATGAGCACATTATGATAGTCATACCTCAGTTTCCTATTAGCGAATTTTCTCTAAAACCTGATATATTTCAATTAAAGTATTCAAAAATTATGAAAATGTCGTCAAACATGAATATTTATTACTTTAATGACTTTCTAAATAAGAATAGGAACATTTTCCAATGAAAATTTATTGCTGAATGATGAGCTATTCAAGTTTCTCCTCGAAAATGCTGCCATATAGCGAAAAAAAATTGTTATTACACAAACCTAATCTTGCTGTTAGGCATATCTACCGCTGCCACAATGTGAGTTAGCCTGTTCCTGTCAGTCAAAACGGCTGAGAACGGTTAAAGTTGCATCTTTTCAATCAATTAGTCAACGAGATCACTTTAACTCTATCTGCACCTACCTAAGGTTAGATATCTCATCACGTCTGACGCAACTCGACTCTCCTCGTGATAAATTGCCAAGCTTTCGACTCCGAAACCGCCCGAAGGGCGCAAACCGGCAGTCAAGCCTCGCGGTTTCCTAACCGGGAGTTTATATCAATTAACCGGGAGCTCCCCAGGCCAAATAACCCTGCCAAATATTCGCGAGGTTTTTCATACCGTTTTGCTCTCCCTCGAGGGTTTACGCCAGTTCAGGTTGTGGCGTTGCCGTCAGCGGAAATATCAGCTTCTCCGAGTCAAGTCATGGTGAGCGAGAGTTGAATTGAATTGCGTACAAGTTGGAGACTATAAAGCTGCTCAGGCATAATACTGAGTATCCTAAATAAGCGCAACATGTCCTGAGACCTAAGAAAGATTGAAAATACGTACACTTTAGAAAACCTAATTTCGTTCCAATACCCTACATAAATCACGAGGCTCAACGAGGGCACAAGGTCAGAATGAAACTATAAAGTGGGAAAGGAATAAGAGGCTAACGGTTACTAGTAAATACGTCGAATTCTTTGACTACTTTCAGGGAACCATTAGTGACTATAGATAACCGATACTTCGTCCCTCGGTTTTTCGGCGTTCGGAACGAAAAGGAGAGAGGAAAAAAAAAATGCTTTCGGAGTAACACAAAACTGGGAGGGAAGAGAGAAAGACTGGTAACGGGGCTTTTGTCTCGAGTGCCCCCGTTGTATCCTTTTGGGCTGTATCTCTTATATGTGGATACATTCTCGTTTCCTGATGTTGGTACTATATCGTAGGTTATAACCATCTCCGTATCTCTGGAAAAGTACGTTATGACACGGTGCCGGGAGCACTTCGGGTCGGAATGGGAGCAAATAGACGTCAGGATATCCACAATGGAAGTGGGACGCTGGGAGTTTTCCCTCACAAAAATTCGGTTGTGTAGGTCGTGTAGACTTAAGGAGGCCTCAACTTTGTAAATCCCATTCGTACAGCATGAGTAAATGAGTGAATTTTCAAAGTTTCCATTTTTAGGGAGACTTGGTCGTCCTTACGCGATTAATCTCGAGAGATGGAAGACAACACTCAACAGAAAAAAAAATACCATAAACAAATTTGTTTTAGACCATTCTAAATCCGCAAAAGATCGACAGTTGTACGCCTATGTGTGTAATAAAATCTTGTGTTATCTGCCCAGGCCTTATCAATCGGAAATCAATCTAGTTGTGCTCTATGGGGGTGTTACTGCCAATAATACTCGCTTGCTCGAAAAATGTCTAAGTAATCGTAAAGTTATTGCCAATTTGAAACTGTAATGGATTTTTGAAATCCAGCAAATGAGTAAGGAGACTTCTCTTTATTGTCTATTGTCATCTCTCTTTATTGTCTATTGTCTAGGTGATCTCTTTTTTGTTATTGTCATCTCTTTATGTCCTATCTAGTAGCCTCTCGCATCTAAAGCCTCGTTCTGTAACTAGCCAAATTAACACTTAACACATTCTGTGTTTAAAAACCGTTTTTCTCGATTCCAAAGGATTCCATAATGTTTCATAATGAACCAAAAGTTATATATTTTTCTTCGAATACAATTTATTTCACGTCACTCAGGCTTCCTTGGTACCCATGGATCAAATTTCTTTATGAAGGCATTCATACCTCTCAAATTTAGCGATGATATTGGGTGAAATTGTTTTCATTGTAGAACGAAAATTTATGTTCTAATGTTTACTGGTTATAATCGAATGATCTAGTCTTTATCCACTGCGAATTTATCTTTTTTCCACTGGGAATGAATCTTTTATCCACTGGGAATTTATCTTTTATCCACTGGGAATGAATCTTTTATCCACTGGGAATTTATCTTTTATCCACTGGGAATGAATCTTTTATCTACTGGGAATTCATCTTTGATCCACTGGGAATTTAACTTTTATCCACTGAGAATTAATCTTTTATCCACTGGGAATGAATCTTTTATCCACTGGGAATTTATCTTTTATCTACTGGGAATGAATCTTTTATCCACCGGGAATTTATCTTTTATCCACTGGGAATTTATCTTTTATCTACTGGGAATGAATCTATTATCCACTGGGAATTAATCTTTTATCTACTGGGAATGAATATTTTATCCACTGGGAATTTATCTTTATCTTTATCCACTGGGAAGTTCACTGGAATTCATGCACAACTAAACAATATTTTCTTTTTTTCACCTCGTGTACCTCGAAAGATACTCCGTTCATCTCCCTGGATTCAACGCCTACCCGCACTATAAGCTACAAAACAGGATATTTTTGACAACTCTTTTCCCTCATTCCCCAGACATTTCCAATTTTCCGTACGATTCCGATGAAATGTTTGTGAGTTGGCATGCAGTTCTAGAATGCTACTTCATGGAAGTTGGGATGTTCTAAGATTACCGACTTGTTCCGCAATAGTTCCTCCGATAAGTTAATCGGTGTAATCACCTCATACGACCGCCCCGAGGCGAAAAAGAGCCGATAAGACGAAGCAAACGTGTGTTATCCTCTTTTTCGGTTGATTCGCTCTCTCAACAGCTACTCCTCGTTTGAGTTCCCCCTCGTGGGTTTGTTGTCTTTTCGAACTCCAGTGACAACCCATTTCTGTGTGAGTGGATCTCAGAGCACGTTCTCTCGGAGCCCATCATTGCGCGGTGTTTTCTTATTGGACTTGTCTTTTGCGGTAAGTGTGTTTCCTATTAAGCCTCGTGCGATGCTCGTCCCTTGCTCTTCGGTGTTGAAGGATTTTTTACCTGTCGATATAAGTTCCACACTTCCTATCTGCGTCACACCAGAAGGTGAAAAGACCTAAGGTCTTTGTGTGAGACAAATCCCTTTCTAACCGACTTAAAACAGCCGAAGTTCCGAAGAAGGAGGGTACTCAATTCGGGTGTGTCACGGGACAACTTTTTTTCTTTTGTTTTGTATGAGAACCTTGCATTTCTTATTCTGGTAAATTTTCCGCCTGATTCTTTTTGAATTGTATTTCACCAGTATCCAAGTTGGTCCCGTTTCAAACGGATTTCATTTTGCTTCACTGCAAGTGTCGAAAATGAGTGAAATTGTTTAAAAACATAGTTGCTGATTTATGTAAGATTGGTCTGTATTCACATAACTTCCCCAGTAACTTTCCACTGAGTCTTTGACAAACGATTTTTTTGTATACTCAAATTAAAGGTCTGATTTTGATTAAGAGTTGGAGTCTATTGTTCAATTTGTATTTGTCTGCACATGTTTCGGCAAAACATGATCGCCTTCTTCAGCCTTACAACACTTGTCTGGGGAACATCACAGGGGCACCTATTGGAAAAATGCGAATCACTGTGGGAAAACAAAAAAGTGCAATTCTGGAACCCAACAACTGTTGTCGCTTCGGGGCAATGCAGTTTTGTGGAGTGAAGTGAGTGGAGTGAAGGGAGAACGGGTGCGTGAAGTGAAAGCAGAAAACAAAAACAAGGTTGATGATTAAGTGATGGTGTGCTCCTTGACTGGCACTGGCAAAATAGGGGCAACGACCCCAGACAGACCAGTTTTCAAAGGCTGAATGTTTCGCCGAAACATGCACTGACAAATTCAAATTGAACAATATACTCCTACTCTTTATCAACAACATGGTCACTCCATTCACCCATCAAAAGTCTGATTTTGGGCTTTAAAATGGGATGTTATACATGAGGGGGGTTCCGATAACCAGAAAATGCTGCGTGAAAGAAGAGAGAGGAGAGAAAGAGAGAGAAAAAATATTGAAATTAAGAATAATAAAAATTGAACAATTGACTCCAACTCTTTATCAACAACATGGTCACTTCATTCACCCATCAAAGGTGTGATTTTAAGCTTTAAAATGGGATGCTATATATGAGAGGGGTTCCGATAACCAGAAAATGCTGCGTGAGAGAGAGAGAGAGAAAATATTGAAATTAAGAATAATAAAAATTAACAATAGGCTCCAACTCCTTATCAACAACATGGTCACTCCATTCACCCATCAAAGGTGTGATTTTAAGCTTCAAAATGGGATGCTATATATGAGGGGGTTCCGATAACCAGAAAATGCTGCGTGAGAGAGAGAGAGAGAGAAAATATTGAAATTAAGAATAATAAAAATTAACAATAGGCTCCAACTCCTTATCAACAACATGGTCACTCCATTCACCCATCAAAGGTGTGATTTTAAGCTTTAAAGTGGGATGCTATATATGAGTGGGGTTCCGATAACCAGAAAATGCTGCGGGAGAGAGAGAGAAAATATTAAAATTAAGAACAATAAAAATTAACAATAGACTCCAACTCTTTATCAACAACATGGTCACTCCATCCACCCATCTAAGGTGTGATTTTAAGCTTTAAAATTGGATGATATATATGAGGGGGGTTCCGATAGCCAGAAAATGCTGCGGGGGGGGGGGGGGGGAGAGAAAATATTGAAATTAAGAAAATACAATTTGCTTATGGTTACAAATAAGTCTTAGTACATAATGGACGAACCTAGGAGGACTAAATGAATTAGCTAGGTACGTATTTACAACAACGTCAGTCTCTCAATAATTATTATAAATACCTAACAAATAAATTCATAATTTCAGATTAAATTAAATATCCACTTATTCTGAGTGCTGCTCACTGCGATTTCTTTTCCACATCCTACATATATAACTTGCGTTGAAAAAATAAAAAATAATGATATTGAAAGAAAGGAGAAAAAAAGGAATTATACCCTTAGCCTTTAATGATTTTTTAATGAAATTTCAGCCACACAGTTTATGTATGGGGGGGGGGGAGATAGACACACTTTTACACTTTTACAATAATATAAATGCACGAAGGGATGCGATTTGCTCAGATTTCCTACCCGATCTTTGCAAAATCGCTCCATATCGGTAAATAAATTGATATCTACTACACATTACAGTTATAAGTAAATTACTAAACAATACATGATTGGTCAGAAAAAAGGACGCATTTTGATAATCTCTAACATATACTAACTTACTTTAATATTCTCTAACTTTAATAATCTCTAAGCTTTAATAGTCTCCTATACATATATGCTGTTTAATTGAGATTGTTTGATTGATAAGTTTAATTAACCACCTTAAAGCCCGCCTTAAGGCCCTCTCTTCCGCCCTCCCTGGCTACAAAAAACAAGGAATATGTCCTCATACAATCGTTGACTAACATCAATATGAGATAATATATGTGTAGTAAATTAATTAAACTAATAATTCATAGTTTTCAAAACAAAAATAAAACTCTTTTAGACGTGGGTTATTTAAACTATTATACAATTTATTACATTCACAATAACAAAATTTAATATCAACTTAAATCTTCTTATGAACCGAATTAATAGTTGTAGAGTGGTATGTCTCTCAGTTCACTCCTGAAAGTTTCTGTGTTTTTTGTCGGGTTGAAACATGTTCACTATCTCATTGTAAATTTTGATGCCTTCAACAAGAAATGAACGATTAAATATTGTGGTTCTGGGTATGTGAACATGCATGGTTCTTTTAGCGTTTCTGGTCTCTCTGCACTTCAGACATAAAGGTGAATTCGTTAATTATGCTGGTCTTCTGAATTCTTCTGAAGAGAGAGAGAGAGAGAGAGATACAGGGAATTTATAGTGTGTTATTCACGCCTGTATGAGTCTCACTAAACGTTTCCTTGTAACTTCAAGTAAGTAAAATTCTCTACCAAATATGAGGAAAATGAAACAATTAAGTGAAGAGAGAGTATCTGCTAAGTGGGTGTAACACATAGCTTCCTCATCATCCATAACATGTCTGAGTAGGCAATGGAATAGGAGGCCGTAATCCAAACATCATTGTGTTGAATTTTCTACATATTGGAAATCAGCAACTTGATCGTGACCTTGACTTGATACACCAAACTTTGTCGTGGGAAAACTCGGTTCGGGGCTACTTCATCTTTATTGAAGTAGTTGTGCTTCAGCTACTTCTGTGTTCTTTGAAGGGTTTTTGTCAGTAATTTATGCTCCATCGGACCAAATTGGTTGAGGAGTGTTGTGAATACTAAAATTTTTGATAATTAAAGTTTTGGAACTTCACCCACCATGAAATTTGTTGGTAGTCGTGCATAGCCCCTTTACAGGTTTTGGCTCGAGATAGCATCATAATGATACAGTGCAGAGCGTGTATTGGTGTAGGTAGTCATACGGAAAAAAAATCTTGTTGTTCGATATCGATCAGCTGGTCCACCGAATAAAAATTAATAAAGATAAAAAAAGGCGAACACGGCGAGATGGAATCAGGCTTGTTTTCAAGCACCGCCTCGAGGAGGGAATAAACTTGGAAATAAAACGGCTTCCAGTTAGTTGCTGGAAGGGAGAGTCCTAAATGGTTTTCAGATATATCGGCGCAAAGGGAACACTCAACTGGGCGGGATAACACGTTCTACGCGCGTTCAGCCACTTGCGATCGGGATTGGGGCTTTGGGACCCATCAGAATGACTATTGGTCTATTTTTATCGGGATATAGAAGAAAAAAAAAAACAAGATATAACCTATCGAGAGATTTCGGTGGTTCAATTTTTTTTTTTTTCTTTGTGTACCTAGGTACGTGAAAACTGAGTACCGGAAAACGGTATGAATCAAGTACTGGAACGCTTGAAATTATTACACAAGCTCTGAATGGTCTCATTCGATTTTGGTGCCTTCATAACAAAATTTAATTCTTAGTTGCTCAGAACTATCAATTCTAAACAGAGTAGGAAAAAATCATTTGATTCTTGATTGAGGTGTTGGTTCCATTATACCGCCATCATGTGAGAGCACTGTGAACTAGAAACCAACCCTTTGATGGTACATTCGTATTTCATTAGTAATTGTTTTCACACTCAAACCTCATCAAGTACCAGATCTCTGTGTCGTCTCATTCCATTCTATTTTGAATTAATTTGAAAACAGTACCTCTACATTGAATGTTTCCGAACTAGGGCGATCTGAAATTGTCTTTTAGAAGTGACTACAATAATCCTAACCTGCGCGACACAATTAGATCTAAATGGAGCCCATGTACCAAATTTCTGAAAGTGCTGCGTATATGAGAAGAAGAAAGCTCCTACTTTCGGGTATTGGTTGTGAAAAGATTGTCATCTGAACTCGTAAACGTCCATAATTGTTGTTCTCTGATATGAAAGACATTACTCATTATTACTTACTAATTATAAACTATTAGTCGTTTATTCCCAATTTTCATGTCATTGGCACTATGAGTCCCAATCTTCAGAACTCGATAGCCCCTAAAAAGGAGCTCTTTTTTTAAATTAATTCCACTGTTGTTCCCTGGATCCTCTCAACTCAAAATTGTTCATGGATTTTTTCTGAATTAATACCATACAAG
Source organism: Apolygus lucorum (assembly GCA_009739505.2). Taxonomy (NCBI): domain Eukaryota; kingdom Metazoa; phylum Arthropoda; class Insecta; order Hemiptera; family Miridae; genus Apolygus; species Apolygus lucorum. Next base: position 36,128,301 of record CM019173.2, read on the forward strand.
GAACTACATCTATCTACCCCACCAAAATGATCTCATAAATTCAAATTTTTCAGTCTATTCAAGGTTTGAAGTGAATGTTAGAAGACAACTAAGTTATTGAAATGAATTTGAATTATTCTCGAAGGATTCCTCGTTTGAATACTTACTTCGCACGTACTTCATTTTGAGTAAGTTATGGCAGTAAATTTTATTTGGAAATTACCATTCGTTAATTGGTGGTCTCGCAGTAGGAGACCACCGGCAACTTTGGCCACTTCAGTTTTAGAAAAATCCACTTCGTTGTCGAATTGAAAAAAAAAAATCGCAGTGTTCAGAGCGTTTTTTAAAGTAGTAATGCACCTGATGCAAATTGGAAATAATTTAGTCGATTTTGGTTTATTATTTAAAATAATGAACCTTTGGAATCGACCAAGAAAAAAAAAATGTTTAACACCACCTCAAAATTTGATGGTTTACGTTTCAAGGTACGTAGAATCCAAAAATCGAATAAAAATTTGGCCATCCGTCCGCCGTCCGCCGTACGCGGCACTTTTGCCACTTAGCATTGACCGATTTTGATGAAATTTGGTATGTAGGCTCCATTTGGGGTCTAGTTGTGCCCCGAAGATTTTGGTTGATGTAGGTCACTTCTAAGGGTTCGAAAATCAATTTTGAAATTTTGAAAACGCCCTAACTCAAAAAATGTCGATATAAAGGTATTGTTTTTCCTTCAATTTAAGATTCTATAGAATTTTTAGAATTTTTTGAGACCACGCGGAGCTCTGCAGGACAAACCATTCGCTCCCTACGAAAATTTAAGAGTTTATATTGAAATATATATAAATCAAAATACGAGTGTGAATCGCAAAAGAGGCCTAATCTCCGTTCAAATTAGAGCTGACCGAAATGCGATCGATGGTTGGTGATTTTGATTTTTTTTTTTTCTTCTCTTCATATTGGATGGTTGGTGGTTTTGTAGACGAATCTATATAGAAAAATAATAAACCATTGTGTAATAATTTGCAGCGTTTTTAGGACGTCCCACAGTAAGACTTGGGCGTCCTTATGCGATCGATCTGGGGTGAAGGAAGACAACACTCAACAGAAAAAAAAAATAACCACACAGTAATCCGTTTTAGACCATTCTGAATCCAAATCCGCGAAAAAAAACCATAGGTGTATGTCTGTGTGTGTGTGTGTGTGTGTGTGTGTGTGTGTGTGTGTGTAGGTGTGTGTGTGTGTAACAAAATCTTGTGTACTCTGCACAGGCCTTAGTTATCAACCGATTTTCCTGGTTCTTTTTTTGTTCGACGCGGAAAACTATCTAGTTGTGCACTACGTCGCCGGAATTTCGAATTTTGCCTTTTAAGGGGGGAAAGGGGGGGTTAATGCTCAAAAAACGTGCGTTTTTGGGCATAATCTTGTGTACTCTGCACAGCCCTTAGTTCTCAACCGATTTTTGTGGTTCTTTTTTTCATCGACGCGGAAAACTATCTAGTTGTGCACTACGGCGCCGGAATTTTGAATTTTGCTTTTTAAGGGGGGAAAGGGGGGGTTAATGCTTAAAAAACGTGCGTTTGCGGGCGTAATCTTGTAAACTCTGCCCTGGTCTCAATTTCCAACCGATTTGTGTGTTTCTTTTGGTTTATTATTTTCAATAATGAACCTTTGGAATCGACCAAGAAAAAAAAAATTTTAACACCCCCTCAAAATTTGATGGTTTACGTTTCAAGGTACGTAGAATCCAAAAATCGAATAAAAATTTGGCCGTCCGTCCGCCGTACGCCGTACGCCGTACGCGGCACTTTTGCCACTTAGCATTGACCGATTTTGATGAAATTTGGTATGTAGGCTCCATTTGGGGTCTAGTTGTGCCCCGAAGCTTTTGGTTGATGTAGGTCACTCCTAAGGGTTCCAAAATCAATTTTGAAATTTTGAAAACGCCCTAACTCAAAAAATTTTGATATAAAGGTATTGTTTTTCCTTCAAATTAAGATTCTATAGAATTTTTAGAATTTTTGAGACCACGCGGAGCTCTGTAGGACAAACCGTTCGCTCCCTACGAAAATTTAAGGGTTTATATTGAAATATATATATATATAAATCAAAACACGAGTGTGAATCGCAAAAGAGGCCTAATCTCCGTTCAAATTAGAGCTGACCGAAATGCAATCGATGGTTGGTGATTTTGATTTTTTTTTTGATTTTTTCGATTTTTTTTGGATTTTTTTATTTTTTGGTTTTATTTTAATTTTTTTATTTTTCTCTTCATATTGGATGGTTGGTGATTTTGTAGACGAGTGATCTATATAAAAATAATAAACCGTTGTGTAATAATTTGCAGCGTTTTTTTGTTTGACTCAAATAACTTCCGAGTTGTACATGATTTCACCAGAGTACCAAAATTCGCAGGGGGAGGGGGCGAGTGGGGGGGATAATATTCACAAAATATCCGATTTTTCAATATTTCGGTTCCTTTACTTATTACTAACTGTCCCCAAGCTTTGAAATTAAGGAAAAATTCTCATTGTACCACAGATTTCCATGAATTATTCTCTGTACGACCATGGAACTAATAGTGGTGCCATCATGGTGCCAGGACACCATAAACCGCATATTTCGTGTTTTAGCGAATTTTCAAGGAAAATGAAGCTATTGCAATGGCCTCAAAATTTTTAGAATCGACTTTTTCGAAAAATTTTCACACTGAAATCCGTTTTGGAACATTCTGAAACGATCCCTGAAGTTTTTCCAAAAATCATATGTATATATATATATATATATACACATATGTGTCATTCCGGACGATAACTTGAGTAAATGTTTAAAAATTTTTTTTTAGTTTTTGCCAAAATGTTTGTAGCACCAAACCATAGGTCAAGTTCGTTAACCAGCAATTTTGGACAATCCAAAGTGGTCCAAAATTCAAAAAAACTCCCAAAAAAATGGGTTTTTCCCGTTTTTTGTGGTTTTTACATTGAAAATCATGGTAATATATGGTATATTCGGATTCAGCACAAAATTTCTGATATGAATGCATTTTTCAAAAATGAAAATTGTCCAAAATTAAGAAAAGTTTGTAGCTATATATATATATAATGAATACGTGCGTATATTTGTTGTACCCAGAAATGCAGTAGCCGTGTGGGTACTCTATGAGTTCGTAGAGACGACTAGAACATGAATATGGACTCCTAACATCTTCAAAGCATACCCAGCAATAATTTGCAGCGTATTATTAGCGAATTTTCAAGGAAAATGAAGCTATTGCAATGGCCTCAAAATTTTTAGAATCGACTTTTTCGAAAAATTTTCACACTGAAATCCGTTTTGGAACATTCTGAAACGATCCCTGAAGTTTTTCCAAAAATCATATGTATATATATATATATATATACACATATGTGTCATTCCGGACGATAACTTGAGTAAATGTTTAAAAATTTTTTTTTAGTTTTTGCCAAAATGTTTGTAGCACCAAACCATAGGTCAAGTTCGTTAACCAGCAATTTTGGACAATCCAAAGTGGTCCAAAATTCAAAAAAACTCCCAAAAAATGGGTTTTTTTCCCGTTTTTTGTGGTTTTTACATTGAAAATCATGGTAATATATGGTATATTCGGATTCAGCACAAAATTTCTGATATGAATGCATTTTTCAAAAATGAAAATTGTCCAAAATTAAGAAAAGTTTGTAGCTATATATATATATAATGAATACGTGCGTATATTTGTTGTACCCAGAAATGCAGTAGCCGTGTGGGTACTCTATGAGTTCGTAGAGACGACTAGAACATGAATATGGACTCCTAACATCTTCAAAGCATACCCAGCAATAATTTGCAGCGTATTATTAGCGAATTTTCAAGGAAAATGAAGCTATTGCAATGGCCTCAAAATTTTTAGAATCGACTTTTTCGAAAAATTTTCACACTGAAATCCGTTTTGGAACATTCTGAAACGATCCCTGAAGTTTTTCCAAAAATCATATGTATATATATATATATATACACATATGTGTCATTCCGGACGATAACTTGAGTAAATGTTTAAAAATTTTTTTTTAGTTTTTGCCAAAATGTTTGTAGCACCAAACCATAGGTCAAGTTCGTTAACCAGCAATTTTGGACAATCCAAAGTGGTCCAAAATTCAAAAAAACTCCCAAAAAAATGGGTTTTTCCCGTTTTTTGTGGTTTTTACATTGAAAATCATGGTAATATATGGTATATTCGGATTCAGCACAAAATTTCTGATATGAATGCATTTTTCAAAAATGAAAATTGTCCAAAATTAAGAAAAGTTTGTAGCTATATATATATATAATGAATACGTGCGTATATTTGTTGTACCCAGAAATGCAGTAGCCGTGTGGGTACTCTATGAGTTCGTAGAGACGACTAGAACATGAATATGGACTCCTAACATCTTCAAAGCATACCCAGCAATAATTTGCAGCGTATTATTAGCGAATTTTCAAGGAAAATGAAGCTATTGCAATGGCCTCAAAATTTTTAGAATCGACTTTTTCGAAAAATTTTCACACTGAAATCCGTTTTGGAACATTCTGAAACGATCCCTGAAGTTTTTCCAAAAATCATATGTATATATATATATATATATACACATATGTGTCATTCCGGACGATAACTTGAGTAAATGTTTAAAAATTTTTTTTTAGTTTTTGCCAAAATGTTTGTAGCACCAAACCATAGGTCAAGTTCGTTAACCAGCAATTTTGGACAATCCAAAGTGGTCCAAAATTCAAAAAAACTCCCAAAAAAATGGGTTTTTTCCCGTTTTTTGTGGTTTTTACATTGAAAATCATGGTAATATATGGTATATTCGGATTCAGCACAAAATTTCTGATATGAATGCATTTTTCAAAAATGAAAATTGTCCAAAATTAAGAAAAGTTTGTAGCTATATATATATATAATGAATACGTGCGTATATTTGTTGTACCCAGAAATGCAGTAGCCGTGTGGGTACTCTATGAGTTCGTAGAGACGACTAGAACATGAATATGGACTCCTAACATCTTCAAAGCATACCCAGCAATAATTTGCAGCGTATTATTAGCGAATTTTCAAGGAAAATGAAGCTATTGCAATGGCCTCAAAATTTTTAGAATCGACTTTTTCGAAAAATTTTCACACTGAAATCCGTTTTGGAACATTCTGAAACGATCCCTGAAGTTTTTCCAAAAATCATATGTATATATATATATATATATACACATATGTGTCATTCCGGACGATAACTTGAGTAAATGTTTAAAAATTTTTTTTTAGTTTTTGCCAAAATGTTTGTAGCACCAAACCATAGGTCAAGTTCGTTAACCAGCAATTTTGGACAATCCAAAGTGGTCCAAAATTCAAAAAAACTCCCAAAAAAATGGGTTTTTCCCGTTTTTTGTGGTTTTTACATTGAAAATCATGGTAATATATGGTATATTCGGATTCAGCACAAAATTTCTGATATGAATGCATTTTTCAAAAATGAAAATTGTCCAAAATTAAGAAAAGTTTGTAGCTATATATATATATAATGAATACGTGCGTATATTTGTTGTACCCAGAAATGCAGTAGCCGTGTGGGTACTCTATGAGTTCGTAGAGACGACTAGAACATGAATATGGACTCCTAACATCTTCAAAGCATACCCAGCAATAATTTGCAGCGTATTATTAGCGAATTTTCAAGGAAAATGAAGCTATTGCAATGGCCTCAAAATTTTTAGAATCGACTTTTTCGAAAAATTTTCACACTGAAATCCGTTTTGGAACATTCTGAAACGATCCCTGAAGTTTTTCCAAAAATCATATGTATATATATATATATATACACATATGTGTCATTCCGGACGATAACTTGAGTAAATGTTTAAAATTTTTTTTTAGTTTTTGCCAAAATGTTTGTAGCACCAAACCATAGGTCAAGTTCGTTAACCAGCAATTTTGGACAATCCAAAGTGGTCCAAAATTCAAAAAAACTCCCAAAAAAATGGGTTTTTCCCGTTTTTTGTGGTTTTTACATTGAAAATCATGGTAATATATGGTATATTCGGATTCAGCACAAAATTTCTGATATGAATGCATTTTTCAAAAATGAAAATTGTCCAAAATTAAGAAAAGTTTGTAGCTATATATATATATAATGAATACGTGCGTATATTTGTTGTACCCAGAAATGCAGTAGCCGTGTGGGTACTCTATGAGTTCGTAGAGACGACTAGAACATGAATATGGACTCCTAACATCTTCAAAGCATACCCAGCAATAATTTGCAGCGTATTATTAGCGAATTTTCAAGGAAAATGAAGCTATTGCAATGGCCTCAAAATTTTTAGAATCGACTTTTTCGAAAAATTTTCACACTGAAATCCGTTTTGGAACATTCTGAAACGATCCCTGAAGTTTTTCCAAAAATCATATGTATATATATATATATATATACACATATGTGTCATTCCGGACGATAACTTGAGTAAATGTTTAAAAATTTTTTTTTAGTTTTTGCCAAAATGTTTGTAGCACCAAACCATAGGTCAAGTTCGTTAACCAGCAATTTTGGACAATCCAAAGTGGTCCAAAATTCAAAAAAACTCCCAAAAAAATGGGTTTTTCCCGTTTTTTGTGGTTTTTACATTGAAAATCATGGTAATATATGGTATATTCGGATTCAGCACAAAATTTCTGATATGAATGCATTTTTCAAAAATGAAAATTGTCCAAAATTAAGAAAAGTTTGTAGCTATATATATATATAATGAATACGTGCGTATATTTGTTGTACCCAGAAATGCAGTAGCCGTGTGGGTACTCTATGAGTTCGTAGAGACGACTAGAACATGAATATGGACTCCTAACATCTTCAAAGCATACCCAGCAATAATTTGCAGCGTATTATTAGCGAATTTTCAAGGAAAATGAAGCTATTGCAATGGCCTCAAAATTTTTAGAATCGACTTTTTCGAAAAATTTTCACACTGAAATCCGTTTTGGAACATTCTGAAACGATCCCTGAAGTTTTTCCAAAAATCATATGTATATATATATATATATATACACATATGTGTCATTCCGGACGATAACTTGAGTAAATGTTTAAAAATTTTTTTTTAGTTTTTGCCAAAATGTTTGTAGCACCAAACCATAGGTCAAGTTCGTTAACCAGCAATTTTGGACAATCCAAAGTGGTCCAAAATTCAAAAAAACTCCCAAAAAAATGGGTTTTTTCCCGTTTTTTGTGGTTTTTACATTGAAAATCATGGTAATATATGGTATATTCGGATTCAGCACAAAATTTCTGATATGAATGCATTTTTCAAAAATGAAAATTGTCCAAAATTAAGAAAAGTTTGTAGCTATATATATATATAATGAATACGTGCGTATATTTGTTGTACCCAGAAATGCAGTAGCCGTGTGGGTACTCTATGAGTTCGTAGAGACGACTAGAACATGAATATGGACTCCTAACATCTTCAAAGCATACCCAGCAATAATTTGCAGCGTATTATTAGCGAATTTTCAAGGAAAATGAAGCTATTGCAATGGCCTCAAAATTTTTAGAATCGACTTTTTCGAAAAATTTTCACACTGAAATCCGTTTTGGAACATTCTGAAACGATCCCTGAAGTTTTTCCAAAAATCATATGTATATATATATATATATATACACATATGTGTCATTCCGGACGATAACTTGAGTAAATGTTTAAAAATTTTTTTTTAGTTTTTGCCAAAATGTTTGTAGCACCAAACCATAGGTCAAGTTCGTTAACCAGCAATTTTGGACAATCCAAAGTGGTCCAAAATTCAAAAAAACTCCCAAAAAAATGGGTTTTTCCCGTTTTTTGTGGTTTTTACATTGAAAATCATGGTAATATATGGTATATTCGGATTCAGCACAAAATTTCTGATATGAATGCATTTTTCAAAAATGAAAATTGTCCAAAATTAAGAAAAGTTTGTAGCTATATATATATATAATGAATACGTGCGTATATTTGTTGTACCCAGAAATGCAGTAGCCGTGTGGGTACTCTATGAGTTCGTAGAGACGACTAGAACATGAATATGGACTCCTAACATCTTCAAAGCATACCCAGCAATAATTTGCAGCGTATTATTAGCGAATTTTCAAGGAAAATGAAGCTATTGCAATGGCCTCAAAATTTTTAGAATCGACTTTTTCGAAAAATTTTCACACTGAAATCCGTTTTGGAACATTCTGAAACGATCCCTGAAGTTTTTTCCAAAAATCATATGTATATATATATATATATACACATATGTGTCATTCCGGACGATAACTTGAGTAAATGTTTAAAAATTTTTTTTTAGTTTTTGCCAAAATGTTTGTAGCACCAAACCATAGGTCAAGTTCGTTAACCAGCAATTTTGGACAATCCAAAGTGGTCCAAAATTCAAAAAAAACTCCCAAAAAAATGGGTTTTTCCCGTTTTTTGTGGTTTTTACATTGAAAATCATGGTAATATATGGTATATTCGGATTCAGCACAAAATTTCTGATATGAATGCATTTTTCAAAAATGAAAATTGTCCAAAATTAAGAAAAGTTTGTAGCTATATATATATATAATGAATACGTGCGTATATTTGTTGTACCCAGAAATGCAGTAGCCGTGTGGGTACTCTATGAGTTCGTAGAGACGACTAGAACATGAATATGGACTCCTAACATCTTCAAAGCATACCCAGCAATAATTTGCAGCGTATTATTAGCGAATTTTCATGCGAAAATCATGTGTCGGGGAAAGAAAAAAAGAAAAGAAAGAAAGAAAGAAAGAAAGAAAGAAAGAAAGAAAGAAAGAAAGAAAGAAAGAAAGAAAGAAAGAAAGAAAGAAAAAAAAAAAAAAAAAAAAAAAAAAAAAAAAAAAAAAAAAAAAAAAAAGAGTCCTCGTTCAAATATTTTATCGACAACTGCCACCGATAGAAACGTTTAAAACCCAGTGTATTATTGAAAATCGCACGATTTTTTCGTACATATCGCGAATATAACTAAATGTTATCAAATTAATTACTTAGATGCGGTAACGCATCAAGGAGAAAAATGTGTGATAAACAAAAGGTGGCTTGTTGTTATGAGGTTGGGAACATACGAGCATGAACGCGATCTGTCGCACTCATCTTTAACTACGTCCTGGAGCTTCCACAATCAGAACGCTTCTCGGGCTCCCAGATTCAGCTTTCAGCCCAGTGATTTCACGTCTTCCAGGACGTCGATTATTGGTGTAAAAGTATGTAATAAAAACATATATACATATATATAAACCAAGAATCGAAAAAAAAAACTTTCTACAACAAATTGCAACACCATTGGTCCTTTCCTTAACCACACCTTAAACTGAATGATTTCTTTGAAAATTCGCTCATTAATTCATGCTGCATGAATGGACTTTTTTTTTTTTTTGTGTGTTTCACCTTGAATACGGATGTGAATCTCGACGGACCGCCTACTAAAACTAATAGATGGAAGTTCAATGTTGCGACGTATTTCCGCTTTGGTGCCAGACTGGCACCATTGGGGTTAGGGGGGGGGGGGGGTGAACTCGAATTCGCATGTTGGGTATCGTAGATCATGGATTTTAAAATGCTCTTCAGATTCGAGGCTCCCATGCCGCTAGAAATGTTTTGGTAGATAATGGTGAGGGGGGGGGTCACTATTTCTTGCCTAAAGTAATAAACCAAATTACATCGAGTGAAACAGTTTTATCGCTTACCAACTGGTTAAACTGATCTAATGCTTATCCAATGGGACGTCCCCTGGAATGCATGCATTACTAAACAATATGTTTTAATTTAATTTGAAATTTAAAGTATCCACAGAGGTTAAAAATGGGAAATTTCAATGTTCTGTATTGTGATGATAGTTTAAAACTGGGACATAATTGGAGAGAAAAAATGGAGGGGACGCAAGTCAGTAAAAAGTAAAACCACTTGTACACTGTCACTGTCCTGTTTGAGAATTACCTTAATTCGTTGTGACTAAATCTGAAATAGGTTTTACCTTTTCACGTTGTTAGATGAAAGTATCTGCCAGTTCGTTCACATCACGAGATCACTCCTTTGAAAAGCCTGGTTCGCGGCTTGACACGTGGACGAGCGACCCCACTTTTTTTGTCTTGTCCTTTCTGGTTCTTTTAGTTCTTTCTTTTTTTGCACGAGACAAACCAGAGGGGCAGTCACGAACGGGATTCTGGAAGAGAAAGAGAAAAGCAAGGGGAAAAAAACCTTGGATGAAAAATGACGAGAAATCTCTCTGGGGGCGAATGAAGGGGGAGGTACGTAAGACGTAGATGCCAGAGGCTGGCTTGAGGTGGGTAAGTAAGGGGGTTTAGTTGGTCTGACTAAGGAAAAAAAACCTCAGAGTTTCTGGCACATTTCGGAGTTGATCATTATCAGACTGTGGACTTTACTCCGGTGAGAAAGTCTTAATTTAAAAGAAACATTGGGAAAGTGAAGAAAATTTACAGGAACAAGGTGGCTTGAGGTGAAAGAGGATCCATCACCATATTAATTATGTCGGGATTCTCTTGAGGGTAGGTCAAATTTAAAAACTGTTCTATTAGGCCTCTCTTGCTTATTACTCATAATCCATGTGTTAATACAACTAGCTCTCACTTCACTTCTCTGAGTATCAAATGCTTTCATCAACATAATCATGCTCTCTTGCTCGAATGCTGTCATCAATATACCCATGCTCCTATCATGAGGACTTTGCCAGTCAAGACTTTTGTCTATCATTAATTTAGCGTACGCATTATTATTATTTATATCTAAGATTTTGCTGAAACTTAGTTAACAAGTCGGTAACGCCACATTATCCTCTGTCCTCCATTAACCAATTTTCCTCAGTATACAATAGCCCTGAAGATCAACGTCACAAAAATATCTTATTAGTAGTCAACATTCACAAAATAACGAGGTTCAAAAGTCAGCCCTTCAATTACACAGAATTATAGGCAATAGTCAACGTCTTAAAATAACCAATCATATAGAATGAAAACAAATAGTGACTAGATTTTGACTTTTTTCGTGATGACTAGATAATATAAAATTAACCTCAAATAAACAAAGTGACTAGATAATTGACTTACAGACTAGCGTGTTCTTGCTTACACATATTCCAGAGCACTTCATAATATGAGGTGATGATCATATGAGTCAATTATCTAGTCACTTTGTTTATTTGAGGTTAATTTTAAATTATCTAGTCATCACGAAAAAAGTCACAATCTAGTGACTAGGTATTTGTTTTTATTAACTTTAAGATATTATCTAGATATTAACTAGATATCTAGATATCTATCTTATTATCTAGATATCTAGTATACTAACTAGGTATTATCTAGTTAATAAAATCAGGCATGAGTACTGTTATAAATTTCCTCCGCTGTCGATAGATATTCATGCTTACTTGACTAAACTACATCTACTTAAATACGAGTATAACACCCATGTCACACAGTTAAACAGTTTACATGTTCTCTCATATCACTTTCCAAGTATTCTTTGATGGTGTAGAAAGGATTAAACGTCAGGAATTTCTTGAGCACTCGTTCAAATTGCATGTATTTCAACTCCCAGATCTTCAATGGGTTTATTATTTTCAATAATGAACCTTTGGAATCGACCAAGAAAAAAACAATTTTAACACCCCCTCAAAATTTGATGGTTTACGTTTCAAGGTACGTACCTAGAATCCAAAAATCGAATAAAAATTTGGCCGTCCGTCCGCCGTACGCCGTACGCGGCACTTTTGCCACTTAGCATTGACCGATTTTGATGAAATTTGTATATTGGTATATATTTGTATTTGTATATTTGTATATTTTGGAGTATGTAGGCTCCATTTGGGGTCTAGCTGTGCCCCGAAGCTTTTGGTTGATGTAGGTCACTTCTAAGGGTTCCAAAATCAATTTTGAAATTTTGAAAACGCCCTAACTCAAAAAATTTTGATATAAAGGTATTGTTTTTCCTTCAATTTAAGATTCTATAGAATTTTTTGAGACCACGCGGAGCTCTGTAGGACTAACCGTTCGCTCCCTATGAAAATTTAAGGGTTTATATTGAAATATATATATATAAATCAGAAACACGAGTGTGAATCGCAAAAGAGGCCTAATCTCCTTTCAAATTAGAGCTGACCGAAATGCGATCGATGGTTGGTGATTTTGATTTTTTTGATTTTTTCTTTATTTATTTTATTTTATTTTTTTTCTCTTCATTTTGGATGGTTGGTGATTTTGTAGACGAGTGATCTATATAGAAAAATAATAAACCATTGTGTAATAATTTGCAGCGTTTTTTTTTTTTTTTTTGTACCCGTAGTATACGAATTATTGAGTTGCAGTTCCCCCAGACATGTAAAGCATAAGTACACTGCGTGGAACATTCCAAAATATACCTGTCTGACTGTACCGGGTGGTAGAATCTTCACACCTTGTCCGAGAGTGAAAACTACTCCATTTAGCTGCTTCACAAGGGCTTCGGTGTGGGCACTCCAGTTAAGACTTCTATCAATTATGACGCCTACTAGTTTTGCATTTTCCACGGTTTGCAGTTCAGACGTATCGATGTTGGACTTGGAGGTGCTAACAATGATCCTTTACAGTCTCCTTATTGCATAGTATTTTCCAACATTTTCTTATTGGGACCCTCTACATCCACTAAACGTAGTAGCCAGCCTTTCAATACACATCCAGTATTTGGTCAAATTTGGGGGGGGGGGGGGGCATGAATCAATATTTTCAAAAACCTGTTTTTTTTAGTTTTTTTACTGAAATAGTTTTAGTTTTTAGGTCGGTTTCACTTCAATCTTATCAAAAATGAACTAGTGTCATGGTTTAAAATTGACTATAAATAAGTAATGAGCTCATGCTGCTCAAATGGTACTTTTCATCAATCAAAATCAATCCGAATATATGGACACCATTCATTTGCTTAGGTGTTTTATTTATATTAATTAATTTTTTTTTTCATTTTCATTCCTATCAACGAATTAATTTAATTCAAAACGCTCTCATTATACATCTGTCAATTACATTTGCTACGAAAATGTATTCCAGTTTCAACGAGATTCTCTGCTTTTCTATAAATAACGCGAAAAGGGCGGAGTTGAAATGTATTATTCAAGCTGAACGGAAAACCCTCCGCTCGATCGCTCAACCATTGAAAACGTAAACACACGTGAATCCAAGCGGTCAAGCGTGACTTCTATTCATTATTCTGAGGTCTGAAATAACCGGAAATCGGTTCTCGTAAATCCTCGAAAATTCGCGTTTTTTTTTTCCCGCGGGCTAATCTTCAGCTGTTTCGTGTTCGAGGGACTAAGCGAATCTAAGTCGGTTAAAAGTACTGACGATTCGATATGATATTATTTATTGAAAAACCTCTGCCAAGTGGGTGTGGCACGTGTCAACGTATTGATGTTCCTACGCATTGTAGCTAATCTCAACACATCAATCTCAACAGAAGTATCTTTTTGGATCAATTCTGAGAATTGCCTTTTTAAACCAGTTTCCTTACTTTTAGTTCCATAGTTCTAAGAAAAGGCATCAGGACAATCTAGTCTTGAGAAACTGATAAAAACCTTGCTTTGGACCACTTGTTCATTTCATACCATAGGAGGAAACTGTTGCAATCAAGGCACCCGCCATTTTGGTTAATTATTTTCAATGAGTTTGTGGAACTGACCAAGAAAGACAATTTTTCAACGCCTCCTCAAAATTTGTTGGTTTACCTACAATCCAATTTGATGAAATTTGGTACATGGGCTCCGAAGCATTTGGTTGATGTCAGTCACTTCTAAGAGGAAAAAAATAGGGTTTGTAATTTTCAAAACGCCCTAGCAGAACAATTATAACGGTATTGTTTTCTCATCAATTTAAAATAGTACCTATTGAATTTTTAGAATCGAACGAGACCGTCCAGAGCTCTGTAAGACAACCGTTCGCTCCCTATGAGAACTCAACGGTTGAACTTGCGATAAATCAGAAACACGAGTGTGAATCGCAAAGGAGGCCTACTCACCGTACAAATTTTAGCTGATTATAATGCAACCGGTGTTCATTTCTTCGAATTGTACTCAGTTCTGCGTCCTTAGCAACCAGTAGGTAATCAAAGTTCCTAATGAAGGCACCCGCAACTCGCCATTTCTTCGAATTGAGTGTGAAGCGTTCATTTTGGTGTATTATTTTCAATAATGAACCTTTGGAATCGACCAAGAAAAATTTTTTTTTAACCCTCCTCAAAATTTGTTGTTTTACGTTTCAAGGTACGTAGAATCCGAAAATCGTATACAAAATTTTCCGTACGCGGCACTTTCCTCACTTAGCAATGACCGATTTTGATGAAATTTGTCTAGTTGTGCCCCGACGATTTCGGTTGGTGTAGGTCACTTCTAAAGGTTGGAAAATAAGGGTTGAAATGTTTAAAACGCCCTAACTCAAAAAATGTTTATATCAAGGTATTGCTTTTCCATCAATTTAAGATAGTATAGAATTTTTAGAATCTTTAGAGACCACGCGAAGCCCTGTAGGACAAACCGTTCGCTCCCTACGAGAATGTAAGGGAGAATCTGTCCCTTCAATTCTATGTGCAATGTGACAACCTGAAACTATTACTTTATCCAAATAGGACTCGGTGGCTCAGTAGTAGCGCAATAGTCTACTTACTTCCATAGCGATCCGGGTTCGAATCGTAGTCGCGCTGAGAAATTTTTTGATCCTATCACATCGACTGGTGGTTTATTATTTTTATATCTACTTTCGATCGATGTTTTTCTTCTTGTTGGTTGGTGGTAACAGTGGCAAAGCTGTGTTCTTTGCAGACGAGTGATCTATATAAAAAATAAACCAGTGTGTAATAATTTGCAGCATTTATTTTCAATAAAAACTTTATTTTGAAGCAAAAATAAGATTGGAAGGTAGTGAAAATGGCAAATTTGTGTTTTTTGCTCGCACGTGATGTATAATGAAAAAAAAAACCTTTGCGTAATAATATGCAGCGTAGTACATAACCAGTCTTTGCCTCCACGGAATTCTAAGCATGAGAAAATAGGGCTGTCATATAAGATAAATTAAGTTTTACGATCATTGGCCTACTTTTTACGAGCACCTCAAATCATAAAAGTACCTTCTTCGAGTGCAAAGGAAGGGGGTACCAGAAGTAGGGGCTCCGCCCCACCGCTACAAGGGGGGCGCTAGTGGTCTGTTTTGAACCTCAGTAACTGACCTGCTTGTACCCGCGTTGCAACGTCAGTCGGTCGTCATGGTAACAACACGCCGGTTTTCGTGATTCAACTACCTTCTATATAGTGAATTATTGTTTCGTATTGAGGCGATATCTCGCGGAAGTGTCTCCACCACTGCTATTCAGGATTAAGTGTCTGTGATCAAAATATTTTGAAATGGTTCCTCACTCGAACTTCGCCGATAGAAAGGTTTGTACCTACTACGTTGGAAAAGTACTTCTACTCCACTTTGAATTAGCGACATTCGAGCCTGATGTTTTGATCAACACCTGGTTTCGAGGAAAAAATTATAGTAAATTTAGAAAATCTTCAACTGTCATTTTGGTCAATTTTCCGACCAATTCTGAACTTCCAACTTCGAAATTGTTCAAGAAAGTCAACAAAAATACAAGTAAAAATTGCGCATTAGGTACTTTTTGCAAGAGTACATAGCTTCCTACCTTCTGAAGTGAGGGAGCAAACAAGAACATTCTCCTTAAAGCATAAATAATAATCCTTTCACTTTTTATATCCAGTAGGCATTTATGTACTTACGCAAATAACTAACACTTTGTGAAATTTTTTCGTTCAAAAAATGTTGGTAAATACAATTACACTTTAATATTCTAGTTGTCACTGTATGTTAACAATTATATTACCAGTAATTCCTAAATTAAAATAATCGATGTTGTTAAATTTCCAAACTTCATTGGTTCGTGCCTTTTCTACAAATTTCAACACTTATGCATAAGCAAATTATTCAATTATTCAAAAATTATTTGATTTATAAAACGCCATCAGCTAGCTACGATTACAATACAGTGAGTCGTTTTCGAATGATCTCAGTCTGAAATTTGAAGTATCCTCTGAAATTGAGCTGTTTTTGTGTAATAAAAGTGTCAGGTATTGTCTGATTCAGTATCAACCTTTAGAGGGTAAGAATTTTCATTCACTTTTTCCATTGGATGGGTCGAAAAAACTGTTTATTGTTATTTCTAATCTAAATTAGACCTCTTCTGAGGTCTAATTAAAATTCTATTCTTATAAAAATTCTGAGAATTTTGACACCAACCGTGACTTTCTAGCGTGAGAAGACCTTTTTCTATGATTTTTCAAAGTTTCGAATGTTTATGACGTCACAGTGGGCTGGGGGGGTCCCGCCCAGGCGAGAGGGGCGCGTGACGTCATAAACATTCGAAACTTTGAAAAATTATAGAAAAAGATCTACTCATCCAAGAAGAGAACAGCTGGTGTCAAAATTCTCAGGATGAGGTCTATTTTCGATTAAATTTTTTTTAAATCAGGCGCACCCCATTCAAAATACGAGTATTATTCAAAAACTGAATGGCATTTTCGTGGGAAGAAAAAACATTTTAACTTTTGGTCCTAATCTAGTTTTGTTTTAAATGAACCAGATTAATCAATATTCTACGAGAAATGCCTGCATCACACTTCAGTGAGGTCTCAAAATTTCCTTGTAATATTTTCATGAATTATATACGAGTTCATACCTGTTTATTCACCAATACTCTTTGGTACTATAAAATTTCTATTGTCTGTTCGGTAGGTGTTTCCAAACGAAGCAAAACTCTCTATGTAAGAAAAGGCGTGATATCGATATTGTGCCAACCAAATAGTGTTTTTGACTAAAGGATGTTATTTCTCCTGACGAGGATACATTACTAAATCATGTTGTTACTTTTATAATAGCCTATGACTATGGTTATACATGTAGTCTGATCACCATAGAAACTGTAATACATGTGGTCCTTTGCAACGCACGGGTAAACTACTAGAATAGGTTCCTACAATAGACACTTATTATAATAATTCCTATTAGTGCCTATAACATATACCAACTCACGAACGGTTTATAATACGTAATTTCTTCTTTTGTTTCAGGTATGTACTACACCATTTTGAATTACATTTTCAAATATTCAGTACAGGAATTTGGCGGAGGTAAGACAATACAAATATGAACTTTAGTATCAAATATTTACTCAGGACAACTTGTGAAGTTGCAGACAATGAAACAACACAAATGTCTTCGTATCGTCAATGTCAAGTTTGGGAATTCGAGTTGCAGACAATGAAACGAGGTGATTGTCTTCCGTTAAGTGCGGTTATGATTAATTCCTTTCGGGTTTGTCGTCTGTTAGTGCCTAGTAGAGTAGTAGTTAGAGTGAGTAGTAGTTAGTATAACTAACCGAAATCGAATTGCGTTATGAGATGTTCTACCGTGACGCAAGGATCTTCGGAAATGCGCGATTTAATGAAATCGGGAGTCCCTTCCGGGCATGAGTAATCTTCAACGGCAGTCCGACGACCTCAAAGGGCCTTGAGGGGAGAGAAAAAAGTAGGGCATGAGTCACCTAGCGGTCTGGCAGGTAGTTTCAGGATCCGGAATTTCGCCCCTTTCAGTCACCCGGTCTCTAGACTCGTCTGCAGCTACGATATTTTTTGTCTACAATATGGTATAAGAGAAGCCAAGAAGTGAAGTGGTATCCATGTCGTACCAATCATACCAGGTCTGGAGTCAGGATTTTGTTGAGATAAGCCCTTCGGCTTTGTTTATGCAGACGGGGAGCATTGTAAGTCTACGCCAATACAGAGAATAATTCCTGTTATGACTTTCATTTGCGTCTTTCAACGATGAAAAGATCTCAAAAACAAATGGCAGGTTCCTTCATAGAGCATTCAAGCTCATAAGTACCTCCATTATACTTCGTCCCCTTTGAAACAACATGGGTGGGTGTTGGTGGGTACCATGGTAACTTACATTATAAGACTAACTAACATTATAAGAGATGAAAGAATTATCATCCTCCCCCTTGAATTAGAGCTGCTGATCAGTTATGCAAATTTATGTTTCCTCCTATATCTACTCCGAGTTTAGATCCTAAGATACCTGCTAGTTATAATAAACTAAAAAGAAGGAAGCTCTTACTTTGAAACTCCAAAGATAAATCAGAATTTCGAATAAATTATAATTTAATATTCATTAGTAGCATAGTTATTCCTTTTATACTAGATTTTATAACATTTTCGCCACTTTCGCCTTTTTTACACTGGGTAGAAAGAGCATGGGGTAGGTAATCTTAGTTCATAATGTCAGACATTCAAAAATTTCAAAAGGAGATAATTACGAAAATTGTCCAACAGAGACCATTATTATATTCCAATAATTATTTAGACCATCATTAAGGTCAGAACTAATAAATCAAATTATTTAATAATTTTTTTTAAATACCTAATTAAAAAATTATTGGTGGAAAAAATTGGTTTGAATTCATAAATGCAGTAAGGCCATGTAGATAGTAGATAATAAATCCACATTATAACATCAATTTTAAAACCTCAATGAGGCTGAACGACTGTTTGACTCAAAGGCGCCAGGATGTGATTTTGTACAGTACCTACCTACTAAGAAGTAACCTCTCAATCGCTCAGCTAATTGCAGTTTTAAAACTCATTACAAAACCCTCCCGTTCACTTTTGCTCGGCAAACCGGCTTCGTTTCCTGGCAGATCGGAAACCTACGGGTCGTTAATAAAGGCGATCGACCTCATAAGTAGGTTAATTCCATTAAGAATAATGGCCTTTGCGAGAACAAGGGAAGATTGAACTTCGTGTTTGATGGTTCGAGCCAGGGTCGTAGCCATGGATTTTAAAGGAGTGAGGGACGACGTCTGCCAAGTGTGTGGAGCACATAGCTTTTCGTATCCTTAACACGATCTTCATGGCCCGAAAGGTAGCTTCCCCTACCTACTCCTTCAGTTTACGTTTTCGAGAAATAACCTTCAAACCATAATGATATGAAGGGTCCAGGGAAAAAACCGACTAAGTCACTTTTTCTTAAAAACGAGAAAACTCATTTTGAAAGTTTGAAACGCGATTGTGTTTGACTAGATGCAAATAAAAAATTGAAATAAGTCTTATTATGCACTAAAACATCTATTGAAGTGTTCCACAAAATGTTGACGCTATTATTATACTACTTACTTGTTAAAAAATTCAAAAACTGAGCAAACCCCCCAAAAAACAGGGAAAGAACCGACGATGTCAATTCTCGTCCAATGGAGGAAAAACATGTTTTTTTCTGTTCGAACGTCGTTTAATTATATTACAGTGGTAAAACAAAAAAAAAAACAAGCAAAAATGAAATTTTAAATTCTGACGAACGTAGGTAGAGGTGTTTTTTTTTCCTGGTATCCTTTTGAACTGTTTTCACAATCTGAAGCAAAAGAAAACCATTCCCACTCATTAGGTATCAAATTCATTTTTTAAGGATTTACAAAAAAGTACATAATTTTTTGGAATTAAGAGCTCAACCATACTACAGACATCACTCGTGCAGAAGTTTTGAGAGAAATTTGACCGCAGCTGGGCCACTAAATTTCAGGAAGCTCATTATGTCGCAGTACTTGGGTGATGAGACTGATAGCAAACCTGAAAAATAAAACCACGAATGTCAATCTGTACTATGGCGTGCTGTATTATCTCTGTATTAATCTGAATTGTATAATCAAACGATGCTTACCTTTGTAGGCGGGAAAGGGCAATTCAAATTCTCCTTGCTTCATTATGTTCAGCTCATTGGGTCTTGGTCCAATCACACCACTAGTAGACATTTTAATAGTTATTGATAAAAATAAATACAGAATTATTTCGAGGAACTGGAAAAGAACTGTAGAACACACTCATTGAAGGAAACAATACGGAACTGATAAGAAATGTTGTGAATCACAGAGGCAAGGTGGTGGGGACCACCTGTTGCGCTGTTGGGGGTTCAGTGAAGGAACAGTGACATCGTCGGTTCTTTCCCTGGACGCGAAGACATCGTCGGTTCTTTCCCTGTACACCAAAAACTCCAAGCCTTACAACTTCCGACTATGTCGGTTTTTCCTCTTTTTCTAGTTACTAAAATGAAGAGCATCATTTTCTGAGTTCAACGATATAAAAAACTCGATTTTTGAAAAAAAGTGACTTAGTCGGTTTTTTCCCTGGACCCTTCATATACTGTATTCGATTATACATTTTTACGCCGAAAACGTGCACAATAATTTTTTTTGAAAAACCCCCATTCTTCGTATTATTTTATGAAAAATTCCCCCATCACTAATATTTTGCACAAAAAGGGCGTAATTAAGGTTGAAAATTGAGTTAATTTAGGTTAATACCTATCTACCAGGAATAATGCATGATTTTAATATGTTTTTTCGAATCATATGAAATCGGTATTTTAGTTTACCCATGTTATGAGAAGACTCACATGGACAGACTGACACACACGATCCCTCCCACTCGAAATATTTTTATATTAAGTTCGAGCTCGTTAATACTTCAGCGTAAGTCGTCTTTATCGCTGTTCTTACCTATCTCCATTACACGTATATATCTCGTTATTAACTTTCATTCCAATTGCCGACTCATTTCAAAGGAATTCTGCAATTATCCGTCGTGCGATACGTAGAAATTCCACTTCATTCTAATAACGATACGGTTTTTTGATGACCAAGGACTCAAAATTCATTAGCTTGATAACAGTGCGTTATGATATTTCAACGCAAAGGAAAACCTCTGCCAAGTGGGTGTAGCAAAATGCTTCTAGAGATTACGAAATATTCGACGTGAATGTCCCCTCTCAAATTGGAAATTGTATCTGCTTTGGGATGGTTCGAATGCTCTTGGTAATGATATATAATTATGGGCTGGGCCTGATTTACCTCACAACAAAGAGATACAAAAGAGATACACAATACACAATAAAGAGATACAACATATTAATTTATATTGAAGTGGGATCTCAAAAAACTGCAATTGCAGCTGCCTTCATTTATAAATTTTGAGCACATTCGCGCTTCCAGATTGGAAAAAGTTCTTAGCTTTCGGAGGAAAACCCTAGAAACATTTGACGTCACCACCAACGCCATATCTAGGCGGGGCGGGAAAACTAGTATAAGTCAAAAAACCTAATTTTACAGGGGAGGCCATTTTTGTGGTGGGCCTGAATATGGTTCTGTTTGTACTCTTCTTACCTGCTTGTTGTTCCAGATACCCCTGGTTTTTTACTTTTAAATTACTATTTGATAGTTGAACCAAAGATACATTTAGTGCATTTTCCAATAACTTTTTTTTTTCGCTGTAATTTTTGACTTATACTGTTTCGACCTTTAAGAAAAATTGACTTATGTTTCTAAAACCACTCATCATCGTACCTAAATTACTGAAATTTCTCTTGAATTCGAAGATAAAATTCAATTCAAACACGGAATTGATTATTCTTTTACCATGTATATAGACAGTAAGAAACAAGACAGTAGCTAGGATTGTAATAAAGTTCCATACATCAAACTTTTCTTGATTATTCACTTATTTGTTTAAAAGCAGACAGGGTTTGATTTATAAAAATTGTATAAAAACAGGCCCGAGCAATTTATTCAAAACATATGTTTACAGAACACGAGTGAAAATGATAGTATTATTATTACCTATTGTGAGTAATGGAAAGTAACAATACTTAATTAATGTTTGGTAGGTATTGACAAAAAAATTTAACAACCTTGGTAATTACCTACTTATTGAGTTCATCAGGAGATAGGGTGTTTCCATCTAATAGTGTGGTATTACTAATATTCCATCTAATAGTACGATAGAGTAACATATCATCAACATTATACTGAAAAATGGTGGATGGGAATTTCGATTAAAAATAGTAATGGATGTAAGAAGTTGGTGTGCCACCTGTTCTGATGCCGCAACACACGTTTTCTCGCACAAATCATCTATGGCTGGGTACTTACGACTGAGCTACATGCACGAGATTCTGGGATATGTTTCTTATATAATTGGTGGATATTATACTGAAATTTTGTTGAATCCGGATCAGTAGGAGAAAAGTTATGAACGCCCGATTTTGGGTGATAGCTGATTTCAGTGGAAATTTCGAACACTTTCGCACTTTACAAAAAATGGTCATCTTCAAATTCCTCCAAACTCTGGTGGATGTTAGAGTAACATATCCTTAACATTATACTAAAAAATGGTGGGTGGGAATTTCGATATAAAAAAGTAATTTACTCAACAGTATATTCAACTCTGCATACTGTTGTACATACCTATTACCTATCTTGTCGAAAGCACGAATTAATACCGTTGTAACTGGTTGTCTATAGTTCTACAGGCTTCATTCATGTCAGACCTTTAAGAATATTTCAGTGGAGATCCGTTTTTTGATGGATTCGAGAAGTTGGGCGAATAAGAAGTTCTGTTGTAAGGGAATGATGTGGCAGCGCGGCTCGGAAAGTGTTGCGGGTTAGTCTAGGCGCGCCTTAAATCTATGGCTGGGCGTCTATGGCCCATTTCACACAGGTTTAGGTACCACTTACTGTTTAATACGAATTTTGAAAACGTCAAAACAGAAACACGAACAGTAAACAACAGAAAAGGGCAAAGTACAATAGATAACAGTGTTGCCCTAATAGTTCAAGTCAGGGCTTCCAACCAAATGTTTGTGGTCATACTAGTATAACCTGACATATACTATTTTGAACGGTAAACTAAAGAGTAACTTGGCGGTATTCATAGTATAAGTTGACCTATACTCTTAGTACCATAACGTCTTATGGCTTAATTTGACTTATACTGTTGGTAACCCTGCGTTTTTCTGGCTACAACACTGATTTTGACCTAAACTACTTTTACCAGCAAGTGGGAAAGACCTTTAAGAATGTATAAATGACTTAACTCATTTTGATCATTTTTTGACTTATACTAGTTTTCCCCCCCTGCCTAGATATATTTTTTGGGAATCACAACCATCCACCATAGTCCTAATTTTTTACACCAATTGATTCCTTATGTCCTTGTACATGTTAAGTATAGAGTACACTAATCTTCTCCTTAAGATCTACTGAGTTTTTATCTCTCAATTATTTCGATGGGTAGTCTGACGAAACACTTGCTCTCCCTTGAAGCATCTCTTTTTCGTTCCTCCTCCTCGCGTTGGTCACATTATGGAAATCACCGTGAATAATCGCCTTTGAAAGGCCGACCTTGACGAGGGTGACCGTGACCGAAGAGATTGCGATTTTTCTTTAATGGGAAGCGGAATCGGATGCAATGAAGTGCTCATAAAACGGGAAGATAAAAACAGGCTCAAATTACGGCATAAATGTAGTGCTATAGCCACGAGAAAATTTTTGTGATTACATCGTGTATAATGGAAGTTTGAGGATATTCAAGGTTACTGATTGCACTTACACTAAGTGAATATTTTCGTATGGTTTCGCTCGAAAAAGTTTTTGCCTCACACAGAACACACAAACAGACACGCACATGTAATTCTTGTCATGAAATTCCGAAGAAATAATCAATTTTTCAGCCCTCTTAAACCCTACTCCGCAGTTGAAGAGTTTTCTTTCAAACAGGAATTTTTCTGGGGAATTGAGAAAAACAAATTTCATGGCAAAGGAAATTCTCTAGCGTTCCCAAATTTTGTAAATGGTTGTTTATGGAACTGTCAATTGTAAGATCAAATTTCGAAATTTTGGCATGCGTTTTGATGGACACGGTCATTTCTAAGTTGTATATATGCCCAATTGACAAAAAACAATAAATATGACCCATTTTGGAAAAAAAAAACTAATTTTCGGTTGTTGGAAAAAAATCTCATTTTTTCTTTTTTATTTTTACTTAAAATAATTTCTTTTAACGACTTATAAGCAAAACATGAAAAATAGTTCTTTTTCAAGAAAAATTTGAATGAAACATTCCGATTTCTGTGGAAAGTTAATGGTATTGTAGGTATTTAAATTTGTGGTTCGTTGAAGTCCAGATCCAGGCAGTCACATTCAATGTCATTATCTTCAGCTCCAGAGGCTTGGTCAAGTATTGGTAGGTACCACTGGAGGTCTGGCGTGGTTTCCCAGTGTTCGCCAAAATGGGAAGCGAGACGGTGGGCCACGTCTGTGATTTTTTCCTTTTGTCAGGCCTTATCCCAAAGATTCAATACCCGAAGTCCGTTCGAAGGAAAACTCCTCAGTTCTACTGCGCTTTCTAATATCCTTCGAGAAATATAATAATTTTTACAAGGTAATCTGCGACCCCGGTGAATAAGTGGTCAAGTCAAATTTGCCCATTTTACAGGGGAGCATAATTAAAATTTGAACCTTCACCTAAAATCCGGATTTTGTCGTAAAAGGTTGAAATTTGGAGTGAATGATGTAGTCGTTCATCCCAAATTTCAACCTTCTACGACAAAATTCGGGTTTTAGGTGAAGGTTCAAATTTTAATAATGCTCCCCTGTAAAATGGGCAAATTTGACTTGACCACTTATTCACCGGGGTCGCAGAAATTGCCTTTAGGTTGTTGATGACACAAAGTCGACGCCCTTGGTGCCAGGACACCAATAACCGTGCCATAGAGCTGGTTTTTTCGGTCTTCCTCCATGCAGAAGTTATATTCTGCCGACCAGACGCACGTGAAGGTCACTCAAGTTCCGTCCAGACGGCGTGATGGTCGTTAATGCCCCTAATCTGCCATGAACGTCCGGCAAACGGCGTTTTGGTTGAACGTATTTTCCTGCAAACACAATTGCGTGCGGAAAAGATGCATTTCGTCCTCGACCGTGAACACCATGTCTCGAAATGGGATTTTCCACTGGATAACGCACGGTAGTTATAAAACAGGGAGTTTTTTTTTTTTTGTAAAAGAATTCTGTTCCTTTTGGTTTCTTGCAGGAAAATGCCGACAAATCATAACAGTTTCTCATCATTTCGCCACCAAAAGATGAAGAAAAATAAGTTAACGAGCGTACTATACTAGCCGATTTAACCGTGCATTGCACTGTGCCCACAAGTAAGCGTACGTGTTGAGTCAAGTGCAGGATTAACCCAGTAACTGCACATGTGTTCAATACATCAATAAGAAAATACGGAACTCGATAGAATTCTAATTCTATTAGAATCGAGTATTAAAATTCCTCAAATCAAAAATGCTCAAAAATTGACAAACAGTGAACTCGGACAAGAAATGTAAAAACTCGTTTAAACAGTCCACTAATGAGGAATTTCACCATGTCGGAATTTCCTATTTTTGACCCCAAAATCGGATTCAGCACCTCTAATACGAATGTTTAAAAAAACCGGGAAAATGACGTCATCCTGGAATAGTTCATTTACAGCCGCTTGAAGCGCTGAGATCGAGAAATCTTTAGTCTCCAGATGCAACATTTCACAAAACCAGTAAAGTTCGGAATCGAAAAACTGAAGAAAAACATAGAAAAAGCAAGATGGGGAAAATTAGTTACCCCTGTTTTTGTTTGATAACTTTCCTCTTAGATAACACAATTTCGTCATACCAACGGCAACACTGGGAGGAGACGGCGATCCGAACAGCCCAATCAGCGAGCGTTCCGTCTTCACGTTGAAGAGGTCCGTTTTCCCGGTTATTTTTTGAAATCATGAATTTTGATTGTCTCCCAAAAATAACAGGAGACTTATTTTCCGAAATCAACCCGATTGTCATCTATCCCACACCATTAACTATTCAGGAAAAATGCAAACAGAATTCGGTGAAATTCCCCATTGATCCGTAAGAATTTGAATAAGATAATATGTAGACATTTCCATTTCCCCTCATTTACGAGACTTTTATGAGCTCTCATACCAACTTGATAGCATTATAATTCTATTATCTCAACCATCATCCGTGGATCCTTCCAAATCCGGGCGAAGGGGAGAAAAATAAAAATCCGTACCACTAATGGATCCTTCGCCTCAGGAATGGAATGGAATTGAATTTTGCACTCCCGCGGCGCAAAGATCACTTCGTTCGCCTTTTATTCCCACTTAAAAGAACTCGGAAAGAAGAAAAAAGTTTTCACCTCCTCCGCAACGTGAATAGAATGAATGGGTAAATCAATTAGGAGTCTGCTGATTCGTATGAAATATAATTCTAAGCGAAAATAATATAAATCTTTACCGTCTAGAAATGTGCAGTCTCTATTCTTCACCGTCACAGTTCAGGAAGAATCGATCAAAATTCGTCAAAATTTTGACCACATTTTTACTTATGTAGAAGAGTTAGAACAAAAATGTTGTCAATTCAGTCTTATGGTCGGTATTCCAAACATTTTTATGTGTGATATAGGTTGCGTATAGGTATACGAGGTTATCATTGTTTCAAGAATGAGTTGGAGAAATAGTTGGGTAAGTACCTACTCGATAGTACCAAAACAACTTGAGTCAAGGTCTGATTGTACCAAGGTATTTTTGAAAAATCAAAAAAAGTGGGTGTGGCACATTGCTTCCTCATATCTAAAACACGATTGTATAGATGATCCGATGCATTGTAGTTACCTTGCACTTCTATAGTTGACCATCTACGCATCAACTCGCTCAATTCCAGGAAATTTTATCGAATTCGGATGGAAAATGTAGAAATTGTGGCTGTCAATCCGGGGGTGATTATTTTCAGGGTACCATCTACACGCCAACCTGGACAATCTCTGAAAATTTCAACGAAATCGAACTATAACTTCGTTTAGTTTTGACCGTTGCAAGGATTTCATGACATACACAGACAGACTCGGGCCCAAAATTGTTCGAGGAGGCCTTAAAATTAAAACGCAAGTAGAAATTTTGATTTTGTAGAATTTTTTTTCAACGTTGAAAAGTGAAAACAATGCTTTCGCTACCCTGGTAGACTCGGAAGCAAAAAGTGAAACTATAAAGTACATGAAGAAATTTCTCCCTTAGAGGGAAAAACATTAGTCCATTGTTGTACGTGTAATTTGAAAATTAAAATGATGAAATAAAAGACACACAAGATATGTACATACCTACCCATTACTTTTTCAATGAATTAACAGAATTTTGAAGAAATAATGTGGAAAAAATATTTTATTTGAATTATATGCACCTACTTATTACTTTTTTAATTAATAAACTGAATTTTTTTTCTAAAAAGAAAACTTTCCTGATATGTAGCTATGATTTTGTTTACTCGTTGCACCGTTAAATTTTAGTGGCAAAAAAAGTGTCGTGAAAAAAAATTTCGTGAAAAATTCTTCGACCCCCAGCCAATGACGTAGGTATCTATGTCAAAAGGTTTAATTTAAACTATGAAATTGTTTAACTATAAAATCTATGAAACTAGATTTAGACACTGGGAATGATAAGATATAGTTCCTTGATGGCTCCCGTATCAGCACTTGTCACTTCATCTAGCAGGTTTGGTTCCTGCAGGAGACGCACTTTGAATCTCTTCTCAGTGTAAACTGAAGGGACTGATTTTCTAACACATGATTTCTGTATTTCATTATGTGTTGAGTTACTAGATCTGTGGAGGTTTTACTCTACTACACTCACTACCAGTTTTCTGTGATTGTTTACGCCCGAGTTAAGGGTTTTGCTGTCATCTTGAGTGTTTTGTCGATAGATTTCAGAGTAGTTACTTTCTGAACAAAGTGCCGTACTTACCACCCCTATTTCAGGCCTTATACAAGCAGGCAGTGCGGTTTATGGTCATTTCGCCTACGATTCGTGTGTTTTGTGTTTGTGAGGGAACAGTGCATCAGAAACAAGCGGATTTGGTCAGCTTCAAGCGCTTTACATAGGATCCAAAGAGGACTCACATTGATTCTTAAGGTATTTCTGTAAATTTCAACCATCAACTCATAGGTCAAATTTCTGGTGCTGAAATTTTAGTAAGAAGATTTGCTCGCAGATTCATGTACACTTTGGCTCTTGCTCTACAAACGCCCCATTTTGCATTTTGCAACTAAATAATCAAATGTGAGCCAAAATTCGATTGTTAATCGACTCTGCTGAGTGGATGATGAAGTATGGAGAGGGCAGTGACAGGATTTTGTACCTTTCTCATGGATGTCTACGTATTACAAAAATTTCAGCCGAAAATGGACAACATTTTGACGAAATTTTATCGGCTCTGCCTGTATTTTTCACCTTTTAATAATAATTAGTTCTTTTAAGTGAATTGATTTCCAGCCATCAACTCCGTAACTCATTATTTCTCTGAAGTTGACAATTTCAATCGGCCGCCACTTTTGAAAGAGGGGCTTTGGAGTGGCAGAGATCCATTCTTTTACCCACCTCGGAGGAAATTTTAATAAAAATTGGTTTGTAGCTTTCAACTCGTAAGACAATGTTTTCGGCTTCGACTCGCGCATTATTGTGGTAAATTCACTGATAAAACACCTCGACTTAAAACAATGTAATTAAATTCCATGATCCAGAAAATTCTCCACTCTACAGATTCACGCTGTTTCGGTGTATTTTCTGAAAATGAATTCTTTCCCGACGTGAATGCATGTAATAGGTTTTTAAGTCGAGGTGTAGTATGTGTGGAAAACCTCCCTTCACACGGCGAGAGCTGTCGCGCTTTTATGATACGCCGTTTATCAAAACCAGAAGGGTCCGGGGGTGCCGGGAAGCCATTCCGCATTCGTCAAACAGGTTGAAAAATCGTATGCAAACACGAAACGCTCACTCAAGCCTAATGGCGTGAGAGCTGGAAGCGTCGGAATTCGAGAGCTGAAAAAAACCGCTTGATGGAAGCGTGGAAACTCGGAATAGACTTTCGAGTGGATGGAATTGCAGAGTTCCAGCTTCATTATCGTTGTTATTTCGAAGCGTATGGATTTGGGGGCGGTTAAGGACTAAATACTATGACCCATCCTCATGTCGCAGGAATTGATTTAGAGTTACGTCTAGATCAGCAAATTTGGTTTCGAGTATGAATAGAGGTTATTTGGGATGGTACTTACTGGATTTACTCAACCTGATGAAATGCAAAAGCTCAACATCTGCCTAGTCCAAGCATCAGGACATTTTGGCATGATTAGGAAGGTCAAGAAGTTCGGAACTTCCAAGCAGGTCTTCGGTTGTCCCAAAGTCTTCCCACTAAAGGTAGGAAAACTTGGAGTCTCCTTACAATTAAGAAAAAATCTACATTTTTTAGGATACAAAATCACCTATAAATCATCATTGATTGAGGTAGCACTGTAAGTTAAAAAAAAATTAATTTAATTTAAAAAATTTATTGATTAAAAAAAATTCGATTTTTAGGGAAATCATAGAAAAAATCAAAGTCTGAATACGATTGTATTTGTATTCATATTCATATTCATACCTGTATTCGTATTCATAATCATAAAATCGCAGATATGATTTGTATTCATAACCGTATTTATGAATAAGAATTCGCCTATCTCTGCTTTTAAGCACTTTGACTAATCGGAAAAAATACGAATTGCGAAAAGAAATTTAAATTGAATCAATGACAATCGAATCCAGTCGAATCAGATGATTGAGGTAGGGTGTCGATAGCAACTGGAAGGAATACCTACAGCACCCATTTTGAGTCTGTGCCTTTAAGCCTGCCCAGATATAACCAAGGATTTGTAAACTGGAACGACCCTTGCAAAGGACATACATACCTAAATAACTTTTACTGCACAATACGTAAGAGTACTCCACATTAATGTGTCCGTTTTGTCATACCTGCAGTGTGCCACCGTTGCGTCACACGAGAAATGAGATACATTTTCGACGAGTCGAGCCACAAAGGGAGTGACACATCTCTGCCACCAGGCCCTCAGGGCTTTAAACCGTGATCCTCCGGTAATCGCAGATTACATAAATCCTATTGTCTTCGTGCTCCCCGTACCTTTACGACAATTTAATTAGTAACTCGAATCCCTCCGGATCCTATACAATCTGCTGGCTATTCACACGCATCTATTGTTTTGAATCTGCTCCTTTCCGTGGGGCTGGCAGAACTGAAAATAAGCCAGTTATAAATCGATTCGTCTACAGAAAAAGATTGTTTATTTACAAGTGCGAAGCAGAATCGTAGCTAAATTCAGGGTCATAACGAGATTGTTTGCCACAAGGTACGTTTTTGGAATTATGAATTTTGTCATTAAGAGGTGGGAAATTTTCTGACACAATTTCCCACCATTTTTCGTGTTTTTTTTCGATATTGAAATTTATTTAGTTGTGCACTGAATTACGAAATTTGTGTTTAAGAAAGTGGGGAAAATGGGGGGGGGGTTACTTACTGAAAATAAGTCGCTTCTGACAACACCTCTAGCGAGCTGCCTATTCCTCAATTCTCAACCGATTTGCGTGTTTATTTTTTTGACATCATTACTTTCCAGTTTCACATTTATTCACAAGAGTAGCGAAATTTGCCTGGAGGGGGCAATTAGGGGATAATGTTTTCAAAATATACTATATTTAATATTTTGGTTCCTATTAAGGCTTACTAGTGGTACCCAAGCTTAAACTTGAGGGAATATTACCAATATACCTCAGGAATTTTATGAAATTTTCTCTGTGCCATTATGGAACAAATCATAGTGCCGGGACACCAAAAACCGCATATTTTGCTGGTTTTTGGGTTTTCCACCTTGAATATGGATGTGATCTGACTATAGGTCATGTGCCTAGGGCCGCGTAATCATTTCGTACTCTTGCTTTATCCATTTGTCGAGGTGACGTAGTGGAACACATGGACGTGCCAGACCCAATGGCCAGAGGCAATGGGAACCCATGAGCGAAATCATCAGAACAAATTCTGATCTTCCTTTTGAAAGACAGCTGATGAAGTTCGCGACGCCAGGGGCCATCCCGACAGCCAAGTCGGACGAACATCCAACCTGAAATGGTTGTTTACTTACTCACTTACTTACTATAGGTAACTAACAGGGCTCGAATTCGAATATTGGGTATCATAGGTCAAGCATTTTCAAAAGCTGTTTTCACTGTGGCTTCGGAATGAGATGGTTGGACACAGATAGTCCTTACTATTTTCCCCCATGGAGAAGCCTAGCTCATTTTAGTCTGACTCAACAGTTAATTTCAGTAATAGTAAATAAATTTCAATAATAATATCTCTTGCCAACCCTGGCAGATGGGGGTTTTGTCTGTTGGTGTATACAAGTTTTTGTTATTCCTGTGAAATGTTGAAGTTTGTCCTTAGTCACATTGATAATAATTGTTATTTACCTACTTAATTTGAATTTTTTTATGTTTTTATTTGAACTGTCGTAGTATTTTTTTTTTTTCCATTTCAACTGTCTTTAAGTTTTTGCCTTCAATCTTTGGCTGTGTGGAATTTAGTTCTTCATACGAGTTGCATTGGAGGTCCGGGTGTGAAAGAAAGACGCGAAACTCCGGTTGGCAGCTGCCAATTTACAAGGCGGGTCTGAGCCTCATCGATCTCTCAGATTGCGGCGGTCGTACAATAATAAGTGATTGATGACTGGACTGGTTATTTATACCGCCTGGTCAGATCAAACGGGCACCTCACGTATCGATGACTGACCTCTCCGTCGGGCCTAAAAGCCTGGTAATGGGTCTTGAGCTTGACTGACGGGATTTTCTGGGCGGCCCTGCAGACAATGGGGCCCAACTTCGGCGAAACCAATGGCACATCGAGAACGTTGTATTTCACTTTTTCTGTCGACTTCGTCTGCTTCTCTACCCACAATTTGAGTTCTAAAACGCGAAATCCTTGTTACAAACATAATATCTACACTTTCTATCTGAATTCGATGACACAGGGAAATGGCATGATAATCTGATCATCCGAGCCCCCGCTCATTCTTACGTTCCTCACGACCTCTCCAATTTACCTCAAATCTGGGGTGTACTTGAAAGTTTTAGTTATAATTACACCCTATGGTATGGGATCAAAAGAAAAAGCTATATGCCTCCCCCATGTCCTTCCAAATTCGATGAAATTTGCTGTGATTCTGTGATTGAAACACCGGATAGTTCCTATAAATGTCATCATAATCATCTGAAGCTCCCTCACACGTTATTTTCTCCCTACCTGTCAAATTTCTCTCAAATCTGTAGTGTACTTTGAAACAGTATTGTTCTAGGGGATCTGGACAATCGGATTAATTAATGAGAATAATTAAATCGGCGGTGTATTCTACCCCTAGTAATCTATACGTTTCGTTTGAATGCATATTCCTTGGTGGAGAGCAACCTAGGACTAGGGATGATGAATGAGAGATGCAATTTGAATTAGAAAAGATAAATAGATATATTATCCTACAATCAATGAGGCTCGTATCTATATAATTTGAGGACCGATTTAAGGCCTCAAATATTTTTATCAAAGGTGAGAGGCTACGACCTTTGCTGCTGAGGACTCCGCCACTTTGAGGACTCCTCCCTGCTCCAGTCCCAAAACATTGCCTTATAAGCAGGAAATGGTCAATCAGCCCTCTTCAACCACATCGACGCATGTATGCAGGGAGAGAAAAGATAGAAAGCGTCAAGAGACTGGAGCGGGTGGAGGCGGCAGCAGGAACAAGCGAAAAACTACAAAGAAGAAAAGGAAACCTCAAGAACCTGAAGATAGCAGCCTTGGCTCCCTCGAATCGACACGAAAATAAGGTCCGTCACTCAATTAAAATTAATTATAAATAAATATTCATAAAAATTAAATTTGGCTTCAATTTCAATTTAAATAATTTTCCTTGAACATCAAAAGGGTTAAAGAGCCAAATTTAGTTTTTTATGAATATTTATTTATAATTAATTTTAATTGAGTGACCGACCTTGTTTTCGAGTCGATTCGAGGGAGCCAAGGCTGCTATCTTCAGGTACTTTCCTTTTTCTGGAGGTTTCCTTTCTTTTTTTTGTAGTCTTTCGCTGATTCCTGCTGCCGCCTCCACCTGCTCCAGTCTCCTGACGCTTTCTGTGCTTCGTCTTCCTGATTAAATGGCGACGATGGAGTTGAAGAGGGGAAATGGCCAATCAGAGGGCTTATTGACCATTTCCTTCCCATATAAGGCAATATTTTGGGACTAGAGCAGGGTGGCAAAGTGGTGGACTTCTCTGCAGCAAAGGTGAGGAGGTTCCTATTTGTTTAAAATATGTGAAGCCACCTTAAATCGGACCTCACAATATGGGGGGGGGGGAGAAGTATCAATAGAGTTCTTATTAGATCTTCGGATTTTAACCACGAGGGTAAGGGAAATGATTGGAAGTGAGTACTTACAGGATCTTTGTATGCTATAAGATTGTCGAGCTATCCCTGAGAGCGGAATTAATCGTTCCATCGAATCGCGAATCAGGTGTCAGAATAACTTTTGCTTTGTCACAACTTGAAGGGTGAAGTTTCGATTACTCCGCAGATATGCTACACACATTTAATTTCTGTTGCCACTGTGCTTTTTCACTAACATAAATCATTTCTACATTATCATTTATAGAGGACTTTTGTTGGAGTCGTGCAATTTCATCGTAGCAATCCAATTTCATGACTATCGGACCTGAAGATTTCCTCCTTCGTGGAGGGGTTGAGGAAAGTAGAATTTCCTCGATAAACAATTGCCTCGATTAAGTGCAAAATCCCTCGCCCCACGGTCGCCACGCACAGTGGAAATAAGTTTTGATGCTTCCAACGAATTCAATATTTTCCCGAAATCATCACATACCTTGGAGAAGCTGTCTCGATCGCTTCGCTCGGCAGAAGGTAGGTATTGCAACCCGTCTCGACAACATAGGATGTCATAGGAATTTAATTTCGTTCCTGCCCCTAGTAGGGTTCTCGAGATGTCTGTCCTTTCCCACATGCTACACAACTCGAGAGAACTTGACGTCTAAGTAAGCCTCAGACTTGATCCCAGGTTGTTTGTCCCCCCCTGAATTGGAATTGGAACATTCCTCCATTCGGGATTACCCGTCTCTGTAGGTCCATGAAGGGCTAAAGCAGACGATAACTCATTTGGTTCACGCATTTAACTTAAATAAATTAACATCTGCTAAGAGGGTGTGGCATATAGCTCCAACGTAGTCCCAAGTCGTAAAAGACGAAAAACATTTTATTTACCCCTAAAATACATGGAATTTACACTACCTAGGTTTTGCCTGTTTCTGACCAATTTTGGTTCCTTTCTCTGTGTGATATAGTGCGGGTTGGTTATATGGTCCTCAATCGCGCAAATCTAGATTCCCTGGGTCCTGGGCCTCCTCCAAGATATATTACTCATCTATAGATCAGAGTGTGCGTAGTTTGTTGTACGATGGTGGAAATATTCTCCTTTACAAAGACCCTCCGCTGATTGAAACAAACCTTTCATTGTACTTTTATAATTTGACACTCATGTACAAATCAGAAGTTTCGGATCATGATTGCTCATTTTGGATTATTATTTTTAATGATAAATAATCGACCAAAAAAAATTTTTTAACCCCCCCTCAAAATTTGTTGGTTTACGTTTCAAGGTTCGTAGAATCCGAAAATCCAGTAAAATTTTTTCCGTACGCGGGACTTTTCTTAGCAACACTGAACCGATTTGGTTGACATTTGGTATATGGGCTCCATTTGGGGTCTAGTTGTGCCCCGAAGCATTTGGTTGATGTCAGTCAATTGTAAGGGGTAAAAATTAAGGGTTGAAATTTTCAAGAGTGCCCTAGCTCGAAAACTCACCAAATAAAGGTAGGGTGGTCTCACCCGGAGCCCTGTAGGAGTCCTACAGTAAGACAAACCGTTTGCTCTTTACGAATACTGAGTGGTTTTCCTTCGATGAAACAGAATCACGAGTATGAATCACCAAAGAGGCCTAATCTCCGTTGAAATTTTAGCTAACCAAAATGCGATCGCTGTTCGTTTCTTCGAATTGTATTTAGTCATGCTTCCTTAGCAACCATTAATTAAATTTCCCACATGAACCTCCCTACTTTTCGAATCAAGTGTGCGTTTAGTTTTGGCATTTTTGAAAATTTTAACCCTTAATTTCCATTCGGATTGCAAATTTAAGAGTTGAAATTTTCAAAAATTCTCTACCTAGTAGGTAGGTAGGTTGTAGGTACCTCTGGTTGTTAGGTAAAAAACAAAACATAAAACTGCGCGCCTCGGCGGGGGCTTCGCCCCCTGCACCCCCGGATGATTTCCGCTTAGAGCCTAATGGCTAAAATGTGACATACCTTGAAAAGGTTTTTGCTCCCTCTCCCTCTTTATCTTTCTTCCACTGTAATATTTAAGATACCTCCTTATTCGTAATAACATCAGGTTGTCAAGCATATTTGTCGTCAAGCATATGATAAATCATAGCGCTACTTTCCTGTCGCTTTTTACTGTCGATTTTTCCTGTCGTTTTTCGGCGGGGGGTCCCATCGCTAAAACCTTTTCAAGGTTAAAAGTTTTGACGTCAAATTCGGATCCAGTACCCTTGGTAACAACTGAATAACAATATTGTGACAAAACACATGTTTTGATTGCTTGCTAGACATTGTTGAGTTATTTGTTGAACTACATTGTTAAAACCGGAAAAGCGTGCTTTACAATATTTTCATCTGCGAATTCCTTTCAGGGTGAAGGTGAAAAAGGGTGAAAGAGAAAAAGTCGCTATTATTGAAAGGAGAAGGAGGTGGTATTTCTTAGATGTACTGTGGGCGGATGACCTCATCAATGCCAAAATGATTGCATCAATTTTCACCCACTTCCTTCCATCAGACCCCCCTCAAACACCGCCTCTTTGAAAATCTCTCACCGAGATCCCTCAGAAACGAATGAAATGAAACATCCGGAATGACCCATAGAAGATGATAATTATTCGGGATGTAATAAATCGCACGTGATATATTACAATCGCTTTTGATAACCTCCGGGATCAAAGTTCTAATGATAATCGCGACCCTGTTTCATTAGCTGGATGTTCGGAGGCCCAACATTGTTGACTTTATCGGATCGATGGCATGAATTAGTGAAAAGGAAGGGAGGATTTGGGGTAGAAGCTGGAGCCGCATACTTAATGATGCCCAGGAAGATAGCCTCATTGTTCATCACCCTTGACTAATGACCGAAGCTTCTGATGAAATACGAAACTTTCTGAACATTGAAAACTTTCGTAGCTAATGTTGGAATTTGGGATATTCCGGTTCAAAATCGGATTTAAAATCCTTATACCTACCCTTTGGTTAGGAGCCGTGACGTTTTGTCCCAATATTCTCCTGTATCTCATAGAGTGCCCCAGTTTGTCATATTTATTCCTGGAATTTGCCATCTGAACTTTGGTCTTGAGTGCATGCAGATTTTGCTGGACCATTCGACGTACCATACTGATTGTTGGTTTTTGACTCCACCAGTGGCGTCTCCTCCAGGCAAACATAGTTTGCCCTTCTAAAAATACACAAAATGAAAAAATTCAGTTTTGTTGACATTCTCCTATATTTCCATTTTTTGCAAGTAATATTTAGACGATTTTGGAAAATTTTAATAAAATTTAGGGACTAAGTATTTCAAGGAAGTTAGATGAAATAGGAGAATGCAATAAGTACGTATTTTGCCTAGAATACTAGCACGCAACACACCAGAGAGTTGTAGAGATCGGTAACTATGATCGACGGCAAGGCAAGCAGTTGAAAACAATTTTTTCAAAA
Organism: Apolygus lucorum; assembly: GCA_009739505.2. Taxonomy (NCBI): domain Eukaryota; kingdom Metazoa; phylum Arthropoda; class Insecta; order Hemiptera; family Miridae; genus Apolygus; species Apolygus lucorum. The sequence continues at coordinate 36,164,974 of CM019173.2, forward strand.
AATTAAATTTTGCGGGACTGTTTCGGATGAGAAAAGACAATCGGCGGGTAGGCGGGGGGTCAGCGCGGGGTCTAGTATTCCTATATAATACTCCCACTATATCAGGATAAGCCAAGGCAAACAATCAAGTAGCTGTTTCGTTACCTTGAAAACAGAGAAAATTGGAAGTTTAGCCATAGGTTACGCTGCCTTAGCAACCAGCAATCAAGTTTCTTCATGAAGGAATTCTTTATTTCTTTGAATGAAGTGTGTAGCTTTCATTTCATTTAAATAAACTCGATTATGTAGCCAAAACATGGTTGGTAGGTAGTGACAAACTGTCACTGACAATGGCAAAGCTGTCTTCTTTGCTGGCGCTTGATCTTCACAGATAAATAATAAACCTTTGTGTAATAATTTGCTGCCTTTTTTATTGTTTATTTCTCTAATACTGGTCAAGGTGTTTGCCGAATATTTTCACCTGACGCCACTGGACTCCACTACTAAATGGCTGGAGGTGATCCCAACGAAGCCCACAACTGAACTGGTCACCATTGAAGCATTCAAAGAAATAACGGGCCACTTCTTCTGAATTCTCTTCAATCTGTAGGAGCAATTCTCTAAAACACATTCGGACAACCCTGTCCCATCCGAGGTTCAATGGGTTAGCGGAGTGGGCGGTTCGGACGATCAATAAAAAAAAAAACACATCTTGATCCTTGCTAGTTACAAATAAATCATACTTAAGTTGTCCTACGGGAGAGTTCAAGTTATTCTGCTACACTTCATCATGAGTTGATGTTCTCAACGTAAGTCTTATTTCAATCGTACTTGCTAGTCTATAAAACTGGTATACAGCCCGATCATAGAAGCTGTCACGCAGCTGTGCCATCAAACGCTGCAGTGTCGTCAAATATTCGGTTGCCTAAGCTTTCAACCAAACGTGAAAAAATAACGCATTCCTATTTACAGTTCGTTTTTTTACGTAAGTTCCTTTTTACAGTTCCTTTATTAATCCAGTAGTGTTTGACAGTTTTGTAAGAGACAAATTCTGAGCATGATTAATGAATTTCATTAATTTGAGGAGTTTCCATTTTGGAACTGTTTGTGCACATTGCAGTTGCTGTTTGAATATCTGTTACTGAGATCTGCTCCACCAACAAGTTCTTATAGACTTATTTGGTTGGGGCAATAAATTATTAAAGGGGTTTGGGGCTATTTTCGAGAAAAAAAAAACAATACCAGGAACAGGGGAAGAAATTCAGAGACTTTAAAGAGGTAGAATAAGAATGGATGTTACCAAGATTAAGAAAGGATCTACCCGGGGACAGATGAAAAAAGTAATGATGATGTTTCGTGATAGTAAACGAGAAAGACGAGAGAAAACACGCCGACCAAATCAGGAAGGTAAGAGGGAAAAAGTACATAGGATCTTGATGTAGGGGGAGGAAGAGGTAGTATCTTCAATAGCTGACGATCAACTGTACAGTTGTTGACAAGAATCAATGTTTGCTTAGTTACTCCATTCAAATATTAATTCTTACAAAAGTCGGTGAATGTGAATACAGGAATTTTCGTTTACCAGCTCATGTGGTTCCTTACAATTTTCCCACTCTGGTACAATATTTTAAAAAATCAGCAAACATTCCCTGTATAGACTGAGGTTAAATATACAAAATACTCCTACTATCGATGGTTCAAGTTTTCTGAAAAAGTTCTGGAGCATTTTCAGATAAATGTACTAGCAAAAAAAGAAAAAAGATTAGTTCGTTAGCCAGCATTTTTGGACAACTCTGATGAATCAAATTTTTTTAGCGTTTAGTGGACATGATCATAAACGTGATAATACGTACTCAGCCCTCATCACCAAACATGGTATGACCTTTACAAACTACGTTTGTCGAGGAATATGAATTTTTTGTTAAATTCTATTCGGCTACTACCATTTTGGTTTATTATTTTCAATAATGAACCTTTGGAATCGACCAAGAAAAAAAAAATTTTAACACCCCCTCAAAATTTGATGGTTTACGTTTCAAGGTACGTAGAATCCAAAAATCGAATAAAAATTTGGCCGTCCGTACGCCGTACGCCGTCCGCCGTACGCGGCACTTTTGCCACTTAGCGTTGACCGATTTTGATGAAATTTGGTATGTAGGCTCCATTTGGGGTCTAGTTGTGCCCCGAAGCTTTTGGTTGATGTAGGTCACTTCTAAGGGTTCCAAAATCAATTTTGAAATTTTGGAAACGCCCTAACTCAAAAAATTTTGATATAAAGGTATTGTTTTTCCTTCAATTTAAGATTCTATAGAATTTTTAGAATTTTTTGAGACCACGCGGAGCTCTGTAGGACAAACCGTTCGCTCCCTACGAAAATTTAAGGGTTTATATTGAAATATATATATATATATATATATATATATATATATATATATATATATATATATATATATATATATATATATATATAAATCAAAACACGAGTGTGAATCGCAAAAGTGGCCTAATCTCCGTTCAAATTAGAGCTGACCAAAATGCAATCAATGGTTGGTGATTTTGATTTTTTTTTGAATTTTTTTTGATTTTTTTTTTTTTTGATTTTTTTTTCTTTTTTTTTCTTCATATTGGATGGTTGGTGATTTTGTAGACGAGAGATCTATATAGAAAAATAATAAACAATTGTGTAATAATTTGCAGCGTTTTTCTCATTGACTATGAAAAGTAATGTTATCACGCAAATGTTCCCTTTTTCAAATTTGTAATTATATAAATGATTTTACATATATTTTAAATGAAATTATACGTGGTTTTACTTATCAACATGAAATTTCAAAATCAAGAATACTTATTGAGTACATGAAAAATATATAATTGTAGTTCTAATTTTTTTTAAGAGCGTTTATTTGTCAATATATCAACTAGTTACATTTGAGGTACATCAGTCATGTACATCAAATACATGCACAACATGTACTAGGTACATCAAATAACTATCTAGATATTAACTTCAAATACATATTACGCATTTCTCATGCAAGTGTTAGTCCAATTACTTTCACTAATTAAAGTTGCACTTCAGCATCCAAGGTCCAGTGGCTTGGTCCTTTTTAGACGTCGGATTTCTTGAGTGTTGTCCAGAAGCTGGATAGCAGCTGGATAATAGTAGTTCTGAAGTGGCTAAAAATCGATTAAAATTGTACCTTCAAGATTCACACACTAACCCATAACGCTCAACCTGAACTTGTTCGAGCTTTGTGTAACTTTTACGCTCATGCTTCGCATATTTTTACGAAAAATTAATTTCAAGGTCCAATTCAGTCCTATCATACATTCAACCTCGCCTTGTATGTTACTGAGAGTTGGATCTACCTACCATTTTAAATAAATCCGCCAGGTAAATAGAGGCAGTTAGGTAGAGTATCAAAGAATACTCCATCCCTGAGGGAAAAGTGTTCGAGAAATGTTGTCGTTGTAACCCTCCGTGCTATTAGCGGCGTTATAAAGAATTCAATATCCTTCCTCTTTTTCCAAGAGATCTGCTCGAGAGAGGGTTGAAAACTAGAGGTTCAAATCCGGCAGTAATGGATGGTTAGTCGAGTCGAGAGATTAACTAAGGGATCGGATTACGGCGACTCCCAAACCTCTCTGCGATGAACATGTTAGCGAACAATCGCTGGAAACTATTACACAACGGTTAATTATTTCTCTGTACAGATCAACTTTGTGCAAAGAATAAGATTTTTCTATTGGTCAATACAATTTAAAAAAAAACCACGCCAAACCCTTTAAATAAGCCCAGTACCCTTTTCAGATTCGGATCCCTTGTGAACATGAAGTAGAATTAGGTGAAAAGTATAGTATTTAATTAACTTAAATAGTCCTATGAGATTGGGCTTGATAAAGTTGAGGTAGGAGATACGATAGGTGGTTGACTTTCAATCGTCACTCTAGGAACACTGCGATCTCCAGGAAGGGAGAACATCTAGTGTTGTAGATGTAGGGAAGGTTGTCACAACACGGATTACACGATATCGCATGAGCAGTGACTACCAGTGAGCTTATCACTATGAAATTGATAAAGGTAGCTAACCGTTGATCCTAAAGAGCTCTGGGTGGTCTCATTCGATTCTGAAAATTCGTCTTATTTTGAATTAATGAAAAAACAATACCTTTACATTGAAAGTTCCTTGCTAGGGCGTTTATAAAATTTTAACCCCTTAAGAAGTGATTGACAACAAGATCCCTATTGAATACAAAATTTCATCAAAATCATCCCATGGAACTAAGAAAAAAAATTAACTCGATTTTCAGATGTATTTTGAAACTCGAATACAACAAATGTTTTTCTCTGCTCAATTCCAAAGGTTTATTTTTGAAAATAATAAACCGAAATCAGACATTGACTTTCTTTGAAATTTTTATCGCTTGTCGAGAAATATTGGTTCAGTCTTCTTCTCCACATTTGAACACTTCTTATGAGGTTCCTGAATCCAAATCAAAACGAGACAAAATTCGCGCGTCTGTTCAATACATTATTATGTGCACTAGTTTAATTAAATTGATTAAATTAATTAAATTACATTTATTTAATGTCTCTAAAACTCCTGGTTGTTCTGTCGCAACTATCACAATAATTTTGAATAATATGATACAATTTAAAATGTTACATTTAAAACGAAATGTCTTTTTCTTCCAATGAAAGCCTCTTTGCTCACTTTGTGTTATAACATCTCGTTCCGGACTAGAAATACTCTTCAAAGCTCTCTATCGGCTTTCTGTTTGTAGTTTTTTTCAAACCGATGAAACTTTGATCTTTTCTTCAAAGTGAAACGAGTGGCGCGTGATTTCCGCGGCCTCCCACGGAACGAAGTAATGAGAAAAACTAACGTTGATGAAAAGGAGCTGATGGAGTGATGGTATTATACCTGTGACTGGGATAACCGATCGATAGGCAACTCCATTTGTGAAGAAGAGCTTGAGAATTGAGTGAAAATTTGTGTATATGATTCTTCAGGATCTTTATACTACTTTCCTCTTTCAAAAACCTCAGGAAAGTATTACTTCCCCATGTAACATGAACGTTTCAATTCTCGTTTTTGTACGAGATTTACTTCTTGGTGATTTGTGTCGCTCCAGAACATTACTCAAGTTGAAACAGACTATTTTTTCCCAAGTTTAATTCGCTCATTTAGTCGTTCTACAGTACTGTAACCTTTCAACGTCATCCCCACGCCTTTGCTTCCGCAATAATAATAATTATCCTAATGTGAGCCATCGTTTTTTTGAAATAATGTTTAATTTACCTCGAGTGCTCTCGTGGTCCTTTGAAAAAAACTATCTTCAAAGGAAAATGTAGAACGCGAGTTTTCCACTCTCTTTTCTGCTATCATGTAATTTCACTGCATTTCCATTTTACCTCATGTTACTAAAGTTTGTTGATCGATAAGTTACTCTTGACTCTTGACTTCGTAATTAAGTTTCGGTAATATAATGAAGCACTCAACCACCCACGTTCACCTAGAAGTGATTTCATATTCGTTATATTATTCCTCTCTGAAATACGCAGTTTTTAATGCCTTTCGGCGCTTCGGTAGAGCACTTACTTTGGAAATTCTAAGTAGGAACTATGAATACATTTATAATTACGTGGTGTACGTTAGTATGTTTTAGGGATGGGACATCGATATCGATAATATCGAAACATCGATGTTTTGCTCGTAATATCGATGTTTTTCAAACATCGATGTTTCGGTCCGATGATATCGATATCTCGACGAAATGGTCTAATAACATCGTTTGATAAATTTGACCTACTAGGTACTGCAAGGGAACCAGACAAAATCCAATTTCAGACCAGATAACTTCGTTGAATTTACTTGGAAATTGAAGAACATCTCCTACCTTTCAATTGTTGTGATCTATTTTTTTTTTTTTTTTTTTTTTTTTTAAATGAACTCCCCTGAAAGACGCAGGGGGCACGCCATTAATACAAAATAAATAAATAAATCAAATATAATGGGGAGGACGCCCAGGACTCACCCGACGCCGGCCCTCGGGATTAGGGAAGATGAGGATGGTGGGGGTGGGAGAGAGGGATGAAGGGAAGTGCCTCTATAGAATGACCACCAGTTCAAATATGAGCCGAGCAGGACGCGGGTGGTGATACCACGGAGTACGCCTACTCTTCGCATTTCTGTCCATTCACTTCCTTAGCTCAGTGGTAACGAGCTCCGACTCAGAAGTGTAAATATAGTTTAGTCGGAACGATAAGAGGTCGATCCCCGGTCGAGGGACGTTAATTTTTGATGATTCAACACAATCATCACTTTATGTAACAATATAATTACTGGAAAACAATAGAAAAACGCTGCCAATTATTACACAATGGTTTATTTTTTTTTTTTCTATATCGATCTCTCGTCTGCAAAGTCACCAACCATCCAACATGAAGAAAAACATCGATCGCATTTCGGTCAGCTTTAATTTGAACGGAGATTAGGCCTCTTTTGCGATTCACACTCGTGTTTCTGATTTATCGTACGTCCAAACTTTAAATTCTCGTAGTGAGCGAATGGTTTGTCCTACAGAGCTCCGGGTGGTCTCAAAAAATTCTAAAAATTCTATAGAATCTTAAATCGAAGGAAAAAAGATACCTTTATATCAAAATTTTTTGAGTTAGGGCGTTTTCAAAATTTCAAAATTGATTTTGGAACCCTTAGAAGTGACCTACATCAACCAAAATCTTCGGGGCACAACTAGACCCCAATTGGAGCCTACATACCGAATTTCATCAAAATCGGTCAATGCTACGTGGCAAAAGTGCCGCGTACGGCGGACGGCGGACGGACGGCCAAATTTTTATTCGATTTTTGGATTCTACGTACCTTGAAATGTAAACCATCAAATTTTGAGGGGGTGTTAAAAAATTTTTTTTCTTGGTCGATTCCAAAGGTTAGGTTATCCAGTAAAATAAAAGCACGTCAAAAGAAAAAATATCCACTTCTTATGAATGGAGGAAGAGCAGCGTAATCAGGTTTTCTCCCTTGATTCTAATTGGTTGACAGTTGAATTAAATTCCCCGCTTTTTAAAAACATCGATTTTTCACCTTACGATGTTATCGACATCGATATTTTCTGTTCGATGTCCCATCCCTAGTATGTTTACCTTATTCAACTAGTTTAGAGCAATCTTGTTTTCATCTTATCATCGATAGTGTTAATTTTTACCTGAAGTCCACAAATTGAATTGAATGTATCCTCACTTGATCGAGGCAGAATCCTCAATTGATCGAGGAGGCAATGGGTGTGACGTTACAATACCTCTTATCAGTCAGCTGGTGATAAGAGCTAATAACAGTAATATTTAGAATCATAACTCTAATTTTACACTACTGTGGCCTATTTTACTTTACTGTTACTTTCTAGTTGGTACTTCACCGTGGTGATTACTTCAACCCGCAGATAACAGGGATAGTCATGTCGTATTGGTTTATTATTTTCAATAATGAACCTTTGGAATCGACCAAGAAAAAAAAAATTTTAACACCCCCTCAAAATTTGATGGTTTACGTTTCAAGGTACGTAGAATCCAAAAATCGAATAAAAATTTTGCCGTCCGTCCGCCGTACGCCGTACGCGGCACTTTTGCCACTTAGCATTGACCGATTTTGATGAAATTTGGTATGTAGGCTCCATTTGGGGTCTAGTTGTGCCCCGAAGCTTTTGGTTGATGTAGGTCACTCCTAAGGGTTCCAAAATCAATTTTGAAATTTTGAAAACGCCCTAACTCAAAACATTTTGATATAAAGGTATTGTTTTTCCTTCAATTTAAAATTCTATGGAATTTTTAGAATTTTTTGAGACCATGCGGAGCTCTGTAGGACAAACCGTTCGCTCCCTACGAAAATTTAAGGGTATATATTGAAATATATATATATATAAATCAAAACACGAGTGTGAGTCGCAAAAGAGGCCTAATCTCCGTTCAAATTTTAGCTGACCAAAATGCGATCAATGGTTGGTGATTTTGATTTTTTTTTTTTTTTTTTAATTTTTTGATTTTTTTTCTTTTTTTCTTCATATTGGATGGTTGGTGACTTTGTAGACGAGTGATCTATATAAAAATAATAAACCGTTGTGTAATAATTTGCAGCTTTTTTTACATATTTTTCTCTCCAAGAACTCTTTCTGAGAACTTATTAGATGTTTTACAATGCACATTGGGGCTCAAACAGCAAAATACATCAGGTGACATAATGGTGAACAACCTTATCTGCCCACATTTGCATTGCTGAGTTTTTTCCTAAAGCAAGTAGAAGTCACAGCACAAGTTGAAGGTGTCACAATATCTACTCTAGGCTTCAGTTTCTCTGGAGGCATGCAAGAAAAACATAACTTCAATCATTGCTGTAGGTATTTTTTTCTTGTGATAAAAGCATGCTCACCAATGTATGTTGCTTCTTGAACTTGGAGTATCAAGGATAAAATTGAGCCTCGTTTGAGGGCGTTTTTTCATTCTCTAAATGTATTTATATACCGACGGATAAATTTTATCAGGGTACGAACAATAACAGGAGGAATAACGTAAAAACTCGATTCTAACAGTTGAACAAAACAACTAAGCCTAACCTAGCTTGTGTTAGCGTGCGTTAACAACGTCCGGATACGCCTTTTTAATTAGCGATATATCACGCAAGGTAGATGTGGCAACTTTGTTAGAGGGAAAATGGCAAAAACGAGAAAAAAACATCGGGGGGAACCTTCGGAAGATGGGAAGCGTTATTATATTACGAGAGGAAAATCGGGTTCAACCGAGAAATTAGTCTTTCGTTAGGTGGCCTCCTTCCTGCTTCTGGGAGTCAAAAATCAATATTGGCACTTCCGCTGTTTGAGCAGTAGACTGGAAAGCTGGAAAAGTTGAAGAGTGACATCTTCTCTATCGTCGGTTTTCAGAGGACTGTTTGATTAACTGTATTCGCTATTTACAGTGCTGTACTGAGATCATTTCAAAACTGCTGGCCCATACCTACTGGATAGGTAGTTGGCAAACTCTCAGAATGATTCGATACAGATATGAGATGATGATACAGATATGAAATGATTCCCCATGTAAACCCTGGAAGTAATCAGAAATTGTACAAGGGTCATTTTCCTAGAAAGGGACAATCGGTATCCCAAGATTTCAAAAAACTTAAAGTCCTTTAACTTTTTTTATTAACCTCACACCATACTGATTGAATTTCGACGAAAGAACACACAGTAGAACGCTTAATTAATTAATTAAAAATTAAAGAACAAAACCTATCGAAAGAAACCTATTGGCGTGGTTTCCGCGTAATGGAAAATACTTGGAATCCCATCTCCATGAGGAGCGAGAACTGGGAGTTATTCCAAAAATTGAACCAGGGCAGGACGCAGGTGTAGAAAAGGGTTAAACCAACGTGGAACACGGTTTTTCTGATAGCAACCTAGAAACCTCCGAAAGTAACCAAGTAATCTCGATTTATCGGTTTTTCGAGCCAAAACTTGGTACCAGGGGATTTTCACGGTTGCTGAAAACAGTTTTGAGGTCAAAAAATTTGAATTTTTCAAATCGCAACGGAAAATTCAAATTAAATTGTTAACAACTTGAAAAAAGTCTTTTTTTTGTCTTTTGAAAAAGGCAGATGAAAGACACAAGTTCCCGGGTGGCACTTAGGTTTTTCAGCTTTTCCCGCATTCTGGTGCTGTTCTGCTGAAGTGTAACCATATCGCTGGAACCAGCTCGGTAGAAACAAGAACTAGAGACCAAAAAGAAAAAATAATTTCGATTTCTTACCGTTCTTACAGAGGGCAGATTAAAGACAGACGGTGACTGTGACACCACGTTTTTGCAACTGAAACCACTTGTGCACGCCTCCACATATAAGAAATACGATTGCCGCCGCTTTCTTTGATAACCTAACAACTAACCTCACCTCTTACAGTGGTAGTAAAACCGCGGGAAACGATAAAAAGCCGCCAAAATACGAAAACACAAAAAAGGCAGATTAAAGACAGAAACCTCCGGACAAGCACATTTTATCCTCCTGCTCGCTTTATTTGCTTCTGAAAAATCTGCAAACCCATTTTTTTCATGTCTAGGTATATGCAATAAAGAATCACTACAAATTCAGGCCACTGCTTTCATAAGTGATTCACAGTGTTCAAGCAAAGTTGACTACCTAGGGGTCTGAACATGGCAGATTACTGGACATTTAGCAGGTTAAACTTTAATTTCTATATTTGAGCGTTAATAAGTGCATATTTTATTGATTGCCCGAAGTAGAACAAAGTTGATAGTTTTTGGAGAATTTTTTTTAAACACTTAAATCATAAATGGGCATTCGGAATCTTCTCTGGACAACAATTGGCCCTTTCTGGGAAAATGACCCACAAACGTCTAAATCACACCTACAGCATTAGTTCATATTTCCTCCGCTAGGGATAGTAAAGCATTTTTCCCTTGAATCAGCTGCATCGCATTATCTCAAGCTTTACCTGAGCTTATCTCATCTGATTCAAAGGAAACAGCGGAGGATTCATGAACTAATGCTGTAGGTGTGGTTTAGACACTCGTGAAATTGTAGAGATTTGGTGTATTAGATATTATACTCGTAGCAAACACAGTCTTTCAGACCTTCAGAACTTTCAATTTATTGGCATGGATATCAATTTATTTCACTTGATACTAAGATAAATCATGGTTCTGATTCAATCCAGAAAAAATATGAGTCAAATAAACGAGTGTCACAACATTCGGTATAAACACATGAATGATGGTGTTTATGGTGTGATGATGAGTTCTTTGGACTTCCTCAAACGATAAAAAAACAACAATCTACAGTCGTTTGTCATTTCCATGTTTGTTCGACACTTCATTCTAGAAACCCAATCGCGTTAGTGTTATCAAAATCTCACGATTCGTTGTTGCGTCGAGTCCATTCGGCAAGTAAGGAGCTGAAGCTTGTGCATTGTATTCAAGATACACCTGTAAACCTTCGGTCGTGACTCCATTCAAGGACGCCGATTGAGCTAATGGTACGAAAATAATTTCGTGTAGTTTCACCGTGCGATTTATCAAACTAGAAACTACGAGAAAAAACCACTTAAAGATAAATCTGATGATCTATCTATTAATATATCAAAAAAATTAAAAAGCTCATTTAAATAACTAAAAAAAAATGAATTGATACCTATTTTTATCGTTTATTAGACGTCGATTTCAATCGTCCACTAATTTTGTATGGTTCCAAGTTCATTTCTATGTACAAAAAAACCCTGTCAAGTGGGTGTGGTACATAGCTTCCTCGCATCCATAACACGGTTGTGTAGGTGATCCGATACATCATAGTAGATCATTTCCACGTACAATCCAGAATCTCCACCTCAAAACCACTGAAAATCCCATCAAAATTGGACAAGTGGGTGTTTTGGGTTTCGTGGTTTCCGTCTAGATTTGGCATCTTCTACTGTTTCCTGTTTAACTGAGTAAACTTGCCCCATAAAATCTGGTGGAAGCTCTTGGGTATTCGAATTGGTTAATTAATTTCCCAACGACCTAATGGGAGTTTGTACTTGAACATCCCGAAACGTTATTTATCATTACAAATAACATGACATTCCGGCTGTTCTTCTTGTTAGGTCCACAAACAACGTCCCAGTTGGCTGCTAATGGAGTGAAATTTCTAAGTTTCGAATGGCAGGGGTGTTGATTGGGAGCACGAGAGGCGTATGATCACCCAGAATGCACCTGAAACTCAATACGTACAACATATTCTGTTAACAGAGGGTTCTGCGGCGCCAACAGTCGACTAGTTACGAGCGATGATCGGATTACCTCTGCAAAACCCATTAGGTAGATGAGTCTAATCGAAGCTAATAGCGGAATATACGAGCTGAAAAGGTACAAGTCCTACTTTTAGTGAAAATATTGATCGTAGTGCTGAAACTCCTCTCTTTCGGAAGATCTTGGAAGAGAGATATTGGTGAAATTGATCCAATTCTGACTGATGAAATTGATCCAAAATCGGCAACTACTTAGATTGGACCACCTTTATACATGTGTAATATTTACTATATACCAAAATGTATAGTTATTTGGAACGGTATTTCCTCTTGAGGAAAATCTGGTGCTTAGATGTTGGAAGGGAAACTGGTCCAACTAAGAAAACAGGTCTACTTAGAATGAACTAGTTTTTGGAGAGATTTTGGTTGGTGAACTACAAAAGGTAGTCCAAAAATTAAAGTTATTTGAAATGAAATCTCCAATAGAGGAAAGACTGGTGCTGATTTGCTGGAAAGAAAACTGGCCCAATTAGAAAAACAGGTTTATCTACTTAGATTGTACCAACCCCCAAAAAGATCGCTAACAAAAGCCTTGACCTTTTTTTTCACTCGAAGTTTACCTTGAATATCAACGACTGTTGCGTCTCTTCTCACTACGAGAGTAGAATTACATAACTGTTCAACCCTTTCAGACCTAGCTGTAGTCTCTCAGTACATAATAAGGTCTAATATGAAGTGACTCTTATCCATCATCATAAGTCACATCACAACTTCTGAAACGAGTCTAGTTTTCACCTGCCCGAGTCTTGTTTTCTTCCGACGTAAAAACGTGAGGAAATTTTCAGTTTGCCGAAACACGGTGTAGGTACGACCCGGGAGAAGCGTTTTCACAGCCCATATTATAAAGCTCCCTTCAACTCGTGTGAGTCGCTGGTTTGCGAGAACTTGAGAGAGAAAACTTGGGTTCCGAGACTCCGTGAGGCCTAAGGCGAGGAATTTAATTTATTACTGACAACAGCTGTTATTATCTCCCGCGATCCTTTTTGGCTGGTTTGAGATGAGAACTTTATGTTTTTCGTAACAGAGGTAAAGAGGTAAAAGATTAGCAGTAAGCTCCTTAGCTCTTGGTTTTATGAACAAGCCTGTCTACTTCTTAATAAAGTAACATTTTTCGACATTTTTTGTGATAATGATCGCATAATGAAAAAAATGAAGATACGAATATTTTCAAAATAATATTTTGAATTTTTTAAACATGTTATGTTTAAGTTACCTTAAATTGGATGTTTTACATTTTAAGGACGTACATAATGCTACCGTTTGTTCGATGGCAGTGAAATTACATTGCAAGTACAATGGTGAGGATACATTTCGGTAATCTTCCGAGGTCTTGGGTTTCAAGGGGCAGACTGGGCTCAGGCATCTAATCGTCGATATCGAGCTGTTTCCCAGGAAGTCAAATCTGCTGTTCAAGTTGTACAGTTGTGTGCCGGAAACTATTACGTGGAATCTCGAAAAAAAAGGTAGCCAATATGGGCGTAGACTCTCATATCAGGAGGTAGAAGAGGGTACAAACCGGGTATGATCGTGAAAACACCTAAAGGAGTAGCAATAATCGATGTTGGTATAAGCTCCGTTTCTGAAAGGTTCCCGATACCCTGTGTTCACGAACTGGATAGCTAAGTATAGTCGTGTACGCTGATTTGGAATGGATGGATGAAGCGATGGAAACCATTCAGTAGAGGTGTATCGGTACAGCTGTACCGGGACTGTGGAACCGAGTATCAACTTGGAAAGGTTCCACGCAGTGACAAAAACTCGACCCTTACCGGTCCAGTTCCACGGACTGATAAGATATCTTGAAATGGCTCTGGACCAGGAAGGGATCTTTCGGACCTGTAAGGATGGAACCGGACCAATAAGAGGATGGCTCTTGACTGGGAAGGGCTTTAGACCAGTAAGCATGGATCTTGTTCTCAGTTCTGTTTCATGTTGTACCTGTAAGCGCCCTTACTACTTCCATGGACTGAGAATATAATAGTATCGTGGAATGGCTCTTGAGCGGGAAGTGATTTTCTGGACTGGTTAGCATGGAAGTTGTCTCCAGTATTATTAATTTATTATTGTCATGTTAAGTTCTTGAACTGCATCGTCATTATTCTTTCCTTGGATTGTTTGGTCACTATCATTTATAATAAATTGTCTCTTTTGTAAAACTAGTTCAAATTCCTTCCTTTTAGCGAGTTTTCAAGGAAAATGATGCTATTGTATTGCAAGTTGAGATCATAAGCATGGAAGAAGGACGATAGGGATTTGACTGCCTGCTTCATCCATTTCATGTGAGTGGGATTTGACCGCCTGTACCGGTAGTGGAACTGTACCGGTAATTTGGAACGGTTACATCTTTGTCACTGTAACCGTTGGAACCGTTCCAGGGAAATACTTGGACCAACACACCTCTACCATTCAGTTATACGAGAAACAGTCTACCAGAGAAACTTTGCATCCCTTTGGCGCATTCTGCTGGAGAACATAGAACTACTTATCTCTTATCATCAAGCAAATTCCCGTGCGTACGATAATTTTTCGAGAATTTCTCCCCTCAAACGTGACATGATTTCCCTCCAACTGCAGATAGAAATTCGTGCATTTCGGTATCTGTTTTGAAGCCTAATTCCAGTATAATTTATTAATAGGTAGGTACCTAAACGAATAATTCGCATAGATATTGTCTATATAATAATTTTCTTAATGCATTATTAGGTAGATAAAATTCAAATTTTGTTAAAAATTGATTCTACTATTTACTTACTTGCTACAAAAATCATGTATGACCGATTAGGTACCAGGAAAGAATAAGAAATAAAAACAGGGAACAGGTATAAACAATTTACAAGGATTCCAAAGCACACACTAGGTACAATTAGGTTTAATAAAAATTAAAAAATTAATAAATACCTTGTTTTTAATCATCATCAGACAAATCCCACTCATCAGAACCATCTTCAGAGGAACTGCTGGAATCTCCACGCAATCGGATGATCATCTCATCTACTCGTTCGTCAATGATGTGGTCACTTTCAGTTTCTTTTACTTTTCCGCACACCTTTTGCCACTGTTGTATGGAATAGTCAGCGAATAAAGTACAAAGTTTCGAATCGAAATAACCACAGAGTAACGGAGACAAGGACCTTTCGTTCACAGTGCAGCCACTAAACGAACTTCAAATTTCTCACCATGTCAACTTCCCTGTCAAGTTTTCTCCATCAAAGGTTGACTCGATCGTTAGTTCGCGGATCCGCCACCTAGGGGGCGCCACACGGATGCAAAGTTTATCTGGTAGACCTATAGCCCCTTTTTGGTCAGTTGGTAGGGAGTGTTGCACTTACCCTGTGTGTCGGCACAATGGAAACTTGGATTTCCTTCATTTTTATTGGGATGGGACTTAGTTTGGATCGGAGTTCATCTGGAGCCTTTTCAGGCGTAGATGATCAGGGAGAAAGACGTCTCAGACTGCCAAATAACAAACCGTTACTACAAAGAGGATATGTCTTATTTTACTACATAATGTTCAGTATACGAGTAAAATCATTATTATCAAACTATTTTATAATTCATTAATTCCCTCCAATGTAAGGTTAAATTCATTTAGTACCATCTAGTATTTTCGGCTTTCGACGATGTTAAGTACACTTGTCAAATTATGATGCGTTAGTTCAAAAACATCGACTGAAAATTCTTTTTGATGTGCTGTGGCTGCTTTTGGTCGGATCGAATTGCAATTTCTTGCAATTCGAATTTGCAAATCGACATTAATCCAGTTTCTCTCCAAAAGATTCTTTCATGTTCATGTAAATTTGTGTTTGTGTAACTTGTTTGACGACTTGTCGACTTCAAGTAAACTATGTAACTAATGTCTGTTGGTATTAAATAAATTATCGGTTTCGACCATCCATGTGTAGCCTGTAGCGAGAAATTGATCGTTCTGTCGAAAATTGAAAATTACAGAGGGCGGCTTTTGTGCCAATTATAGGCCTAGATGCGGTTCGATTTGATTTCACACTTGTAGCGACCTCTTTGGGACACGGTGTTCGCGGCAGGACCCTTTCATTAATTAAATTATACCGTAATTATCATATTCTCGATCGCTTAAGCGGATATTTAATTAACTTGCAGACCGATAATAAGTAAACATCAATATGACCGGTCTCGTATGCAAACGGGAAATTTCCTTGGCAAAAGGTCAAATTGAGCAGGTATTACCTTAATTTCTACGTAACTGACTGTAGATATACGCCTAATCTTTACTGTTGATCCGATGGACAGTAGCTAATCTCAAAACATCAATCTCTTACGTTAACCTACATTAACCGCATAGGAGACCATCAATTGAAGACCGCGGCCGAAAAACAGTCTATGTTACATTATTGAAATTTTACAAGAGATCCAAAAAACTATTGAGAAACCTTTAGAACCGAGAATCGTTGGCGCTAATGTAACATAATTATACTTCTTTTCGCCAATTGAATGCTAATCCAACCAAAACGATAAAATGTTCTGCAAATTAAAAGGTTGGAAAAGGTTTCATTTGGTTTGGAAAAGGTTTCATTTGACTTGGAAACGGTTTCATTTGGTTTGGAAAAGGTTTCATTTGACTTGGAAATGGTTTCATTTGACTTGGAAAAGGTTTCATTTGGTTTGGAAAAGGTTTCATTTAACTTGGAAAAGGTTTCATTTGACTTGTAAAAGGTTTCATTTGACTTGGAAAAGGTTTCATTTAGTTTGGAAAAGGTTTCTTTTGACTTGGAAAAGGTTTCATTTGACTTGGAAAAGGTTTCATTTGGCTTGGAAATGCTATAGATACTTAGCTGTGCTGTATAAGAATAGTTTTTTGTAAGCATGCAACTATATTACCCATGTTTTCAAACTACGATTTTTTTAAGGAATCCTGCCCTAGTCTATCCACATCATTTCCCGAGAGTATCACCGAAGAATCCGTTTTCGTGAATCCGTGAACTGAAATTCGGAACTTCACACACAAAATGTGATAATATTTATGGGTTTTTGTTTCTAATCAATAAAGTAGGTACAAGTCTTTTGATTCTAATAACCCATTTTCGAAAAAAATTAACATAGACTGTTTTTCGGCCGTGGTCTTTAATATTAAATATTATTTTAATTTAATTTAATATTATTTTAATATTAATATTAAATTTTGACAAATTATTCTGCGACTTACTATTCCGCATTTGATGTGGAAGTTAACTGTTGTCATCAACCTTCGCCAAATTCCAGTTATATACAATTACCGTGTTGTTCTTCATATTCTTTATTTTGAAAACAAAGTTTTGATTATTCTCTTTTTCTGTTGCAGGAACAAAAACGTAAACTTTTCCACACCTCCATCTACGAGTCTGAACTCCAATTGAAGAAACTCTACATTCAAACATGTAAACGGCTCCCGGCGCACGGATGTAAAGTCTATCAAGTCAAGGAGCTTTTGAGGGGCAAGACCAAGAAAAAAGTAAGTTATTCCTCTCCTTAAGGCTGTAGTTATGGCTTGAATCTCAGAATATAGGTGGCGTCGGTGGCGTGTCAAAAGTTTTAATGAATCCTCCAACCCCTGTAATGACCTGTTTTCAATCTAAAAGCGCGAATGTGATCAGAATAGGAGCATCTAGGATGAGAAATTGGCTCCTGATCATAATTGATAAAAGAACAGCTGTATTTGAGGGTTTTTGATATTTCAATTCAAATTTTATATAATTTCTGTGACTTTTTATTGGCAACTGTTATGGGGAATGTCAGGTCCAGTCCATAATTCTTTGTCTTAAAGTACAGGGTGTCCAACGACCTAGAAACCCGGGAATACTCAGGGAATTTTACTCTACTGGAAAACTCAGCGAATTTCATTTTTTCTCCCAAAAAACCCTGGAAAAACCCCAAGCGCCAAACCTTTTAGTGGGAAGTTCCGGCAGTCTGAGGGAAAAAAGTTGTAGTACGGAAAAATACTCACACATGAAAATTTGACTCAGTAGGTAGTAATTTTATTCCGTGAAACTAGCCATAATAGATGTGATGAGCCCTCCTGCGCAAAATGTAGGCTGTTTCTAAAATGCGGGGAAGTGCCCAGTATGAGGGTTTTTTGGAAACCCACCCAAGTGGCTGTTTTGTGGTTAATTTAAAAACATAATATGTATATTATATTATAATATACCTACAAACTTTATTTCGTTGTTTCCCATCCTAGTTTAATGTATCACAGTTCAAGTTTTCATACAGGATGGCAAATCACGAAAAAAAAGTCTGCCAAGTGGGTGTAGCACATAGCTTCCTCGTATCCATAACCCGATTATGTAGATGATCCGATGCATAGTAGTTAATCTCAAAACACCAATCTCTAAGTACCTACCTTTCACTACTCTCATAGGGGACCATCTACACGCTAATCTGGAATATTCATCCTAGAAAATTTCATCAAATTCGGATGAAAAATGTTATGGCTGTTACAAGGATTTTACGTATGCGCATGCGCAGAGGCTTCTGTAAATTTTAAGGCCTTGATTTGCATTGGGGACCATCTAAATACTAATCTGTAACATCCCTGAAAATTTCATCGAAATCGGGTTGAAAATGTAGAAGTTATGACCATTACAAGGAAATTCACGTTTGCGCATGCACAGTGGCTACTAACAGTCCGAAGGTGATGATTTTCATAGGGGACCATCTGAATACTAATCTGTAACATCCCTGAAAATTTAATTGAAATCGGATGGGAAATGTAGAAGTTATGGCCGGTACAAGGAATTCATGACAGACACACAGACACGGAACCAAAATTGTTCAGAAAGGTCTAAAACGCAAAACGCGAGTGAAAATTTTGATTTTGGAGAACTTTTTTTTTCGTCCTTGAAAAGTGAAAACAAAGCTTCCGCTACCTTGGTAGACTCGGAAGCAAAAGGTTCGAGTGAACCAACAAGTTTCGATGATTTCAACCTTCTGTGTCGACTTTTTTCAAGAATTGGAGGTAGAAATGAGCCTTTGAAGTGGTTGTTTCTCTCGAGTAAACCAACAAGTTTTGATGAATTTAATGTTAATTCTCTACTTTATCCAAGAATCGAAGTCTCTGTTGTTTCTGTCATGATGTCTTTGTAACGGGCAATCTTTGTTCGGGCTATTCGAAGTTGTTCTTCGATTTCGGTCAAATATTCAGGAATTGAGCGAATAGGGTTGTAGATGGTCCCCTATGAAATCAATCACCCTCTGACGGATAGTCACTTTTACAGTTTCCAAAAATTTCGATGAAATTTTTAGGGGTTGTCATCGCCTTGGACTGATAGGTTCTTACAGATTGAGTTTATGAGATAAGCTACTATATTTCTAATCCTTTTTCATTTCAAAATAGTCCTCAAAAACCTGAATTTTGAGAAATTATGATCACATTTATTTATATTATAAATGATGTAAAACCCTGAAAAAAGTCAAAAATTGACCCTGGAAAACCTGGAAAACTCAGGGAATTTTTTTTCGGGGATTCGCTGGACACTCTGAAGTACCATGAGTTTAAGAATGAGTGGCCTCCATACTTGAAGGTGGCAGGTAAACCTCCTAAGCTCAATAGGATCTTAGTCGACTACCTGTTTGTTTATTAACATCTCATCTCAGTCCACTAGTTTTGTTCACCTGAGTCCTTCCTAAAGATATTTTTCAGCTTGTCCCTGTGGTATAGGAATTTTCATTTACCTTGTACGAAACTCATCTTTACATATTTAGATTTAAATATACATGAAATAGTATTCGGCACTTTCTCGATACCTACACTTAAATTTGATCATTGAAGACGTTTTAAAGTTACATGACCCAAAGGTATGAATAGTTTTCTGTAAATGCGCTCATTATCCTATGCTTCATGAATTAAATTTAAGATTATTATTTATATTGTGCGTTGTTTCCGGGGATAATTTTCATGAACTGACGGGGCACCACTTAAGATTTCAAGGATAAACCATATCAAAGGATTGATAGTTGAAGGACTACAAACGCAAATAGGAACCCAGAAGTGAACTTGTGGAAAGACATGACGATTCTCATGAGGCGATCTTCGTCCAAGTTTCTCTTAGTAAACATGAGAAGAGATCCACATGGATGTGGATTCATGGAAAGACGAGAGCTAGAGAATCCCTTCTGGGCTTGAGGAAATTTCAAGGAAACTGCAGTGGGGGAACTTGAGGAAGAACTGGGAAACCTCCTCAGGGCCTTTCGAGAGGTGTAATTTGAAGCCGACTGTCTCTATTATCCCAGAGCCCTCTCTTTACCTCGAGTTCTTCCTTGTCTAGCTGTCTATTGATTGAATTGCCTTTAACTAAGGCAGCATTGGTGTCAACGCAATTTCAAAACAATTCAAATCAATACCTACTCGTTAATATGAAAAAAGTTAGCCAAGTTGGGTACACAGTGTAGCTACTCTCACAAAATCACGTAAACTTTTCGGTTGGGCTCCAAATTCGATCAAAGACAGGCGATTAGGTCGTAAAAAATGTACGTTTAAGAAAACCAAGATGTTTTGTGTTGTTTTGGTTTATTATTTTCAATAATGAACCTTTGGAATCGACCAAGAAAAAAAAAATTTTAACACCCCCTCAAAATTTGATGGTTTACGTTTCAAGGTACGTAGAATCCAAAAATCGAATAAAAATTTGGCCGTCCGTCCGCCGTACGCCGTACGCGGCACTTTTGCCACTTAGCATTGACCGATTTTGATGAAATTTGGTATGTAGGCTCCATTTGGGGTCTAGTTGTGCCCCGAAGCTTTTGGTTGATGTAGGTCACTCCTAAGGGTTCCAAAATCAATTTTGAAATTTTGAAAACGCTCTAACTCAAAAAATTTCGATATAAAGGCATTGTTTTTCCTTCAATTTAAGATTCTATAGAATTTTTAGAATTTTTTGAGACCACGCGGAGCTCTGTAGGACAAACCGTTCGCTCACTACGAAAATTTAAGTGTTTATATTGAAATATATATATATATATATCAAAACACGAGTGTGAATCGCAAAAGAGGCCTAATCTCCGTTCAAATTAGAGCTGACCGAAATGCAATCGATGGTTGGTGATTTTGATTTTTTTTAAATTTTTTTGATTTTTTTTTTGATTTTTTTTTTTTCTTCTTTTCATGTTGGATGGTTGGTGATTTTGTGGACGAGTGATCTATATAAAAATAATAAACCGTTGTGTAATAATTTGCAGCGTTTTTTTAAATGATATTTTTATTGATTAAATATCAATAACATAACAACTGAGCACATAAGGAGCCCATCTAGTTAATTTCCTTTCAAAATTCAATCAAACAGTTTGTAGAGTCAATAGCTCAGTGCCTATGCTCTAAAAATTGTGTTTGTGTGATATTTTTTTCCTGAAACGAAGGATATTGAGAATTGTTTGTCTCCATACGTTGTTTCTACGTATTACCAGTTGCACTGTCTAGTATTGCCTAGTCGGCTTCTTCTTTCCTTCATTCCGTCAAGAAAACGCTGCAAATTATTACACAATGGTTTTTATTTTTTATTTTTCTATATAGATCACTCGTCTGCAAAGCCACCAACCATCCAACATGAAGAAAAACATCGATCTTATTTCGGTCAACTATAATTTGAACGGAGATTAGGCCTCTTTTGCGATTCACACTCGTGTTTCTGATTTATCGTACGTCCAACCCTTAAATTCTCGTAGGGAGCGAACGGTTTGCCCTACAGAGCTCCGCTTGGTCTCGAAAAATTCTAAAAATTCTATAGAATCTTAAATTGAAGGAAAAACAATACCTTTATATCAACATTTTTTGAGTTAGGGCGTTTTCAAAATTTCAAAATTCATTTTTGAACCCTTAGAAGTGACCTACATCAACAAAAATCTTCTGGGCACAACTAGACCCCAAATGGAGCCTACATACCAAATTTCATCAAAATCGGTCAATGCTAAGTGGCAAAAGTGCCGCGTACGGCGGACGGACGGCCAAATTTTTATTCAATTTTTGGATTCTACGTACCTTGAAACGTAAACCATCAAATTTTGAGGGGGTGTTAAAAAAAATTTTTCTTGGTCGATTCCAAAGGTTCATTATTGAAAATAATAAACCAAAATTGAAATAGACCCCTAGGTGACCTTGAAATCATGATATCCCCTTGTTGGTTTATCAAACTTCTTGATTTGTGTAACTGGTCAAACTAGAAATAAAGGTTACCCTGTTGATCTTATATTTGTGTGGATGAATAGCTCTTTTCAGACTTCCAGATGTCTGTAATGGCGTTCACGTTGAATTGACGTATAAGTGGGTGGAGTCCACAGGATGGCTTACTAGGGTTAAATCATTTGAATACGTTTTTTGGAAAATTTTCAACCAAGTCTTGAGATAACTGTTTTGATGGAAAACTCGTGCTCCTACTATTGATTCGGAGGGCTGAAATTTTCGTTGGTCCAACTCCATACATGTAAATTCGTACCCTCGGAATTTTTCATCGTGTTAGTGGCCGTAATACTCTAGTTATATAAGGCTTTAAAACGTATCATTGTTTTTGGAAATCATCATCGTTATTTTAATTGATATTTTTCATTCCAGGCTTCCCGGCTCCTAGGTCTTGGCCCGGACCGCATCGTTCTCCTAGACAGCAAGACAAAAATCCTAGCGAAATCGCAAAATACTGCCGATCTTGTACAGGTGAGAGAATGTTCAAAAATGTACTACAATTATCAATTTATTAATTATAGCATTACATCTTAATATTTGTTATTATTCCATCATAAGTTAGAACTCACTCAAAGTTACATCTCGGAAACGCCCGAAAGTATTAATATCAAACCCTAAAACTGTGATACTCGTAGATAGATACACAATTTTTTTAATCAGGTTTTAATCATGAAACCGGTTTAATTTGTTGAAAAAAAGAAGTGAAAATATCATTTAAAAGTGCCTATTTCTGCCTTATGTCTACCCGAAGACGTCTCTTTCCACTTGTCTTCACTTACCAATATGACTAGTAAAGATAAATTGCCCATTTTTAGGACGTCCCACAGTAAGACTTGGGCGTCCTTATGCGATCGATCTGGGGTGGAGGAGGACAACACTCAACAGAAAAAAAATAACCACGCAGTAATCCGTTTTAGACCATTCTGAATCCAAATCCGCGAAAAAAACCATAGGTGTATGTCTGTCTGTGTGTGTGTGTGTGTGTGTGTGTGTGTGTGTGTGTGTGTGTAACAAAATCTTGTGTCGTCTGCCCAGGCCTTAGTTCTCAACCGATTTTCCTGGTTCTTTTTTTGTTCGACGCGGAAAACTATCTAGTTGTGCACTACGTCGCCAGAATTTCGAATTTTGCCTTTTAAGGAGGGGAAAGGGGGGGTTAATGCTCAAAAAACGTGTGTTTTTGGGCATAATCTTGTGTACTCTGCCCAGGCCTTAGTTCTCAACCGATTTTCGTGGTTCTTTTTTTCTTCGACGCGGAAAACTATCTAGTTGTGCACTACGGCGCCGGAATTTAGAATTTCGCCTTTTAAGGGGGGGGGAAGAGGGGGTTAATGCTTAAAAAACGTACGTTTGCGGGAATAATCTTGTAAACTCTGCCCAGGCCTCAATTTCCAACCGATTTGTGTGTTTCTTTTTTTGTTTGACTAAAATAACTTCCGAGTTGTACATGATTTCACCAGAGTACCAAAATTTGCAAGAGAAGGGGATGGGTAGGGGGATAATATTCACAAAATATCCAATTTTTCAATATTTCGGTTCCTTTACTGCTTACTAATTGTATCCAAGCTTTGAAATTGAGGAAAAATTCTCATTATACCTTAGGATTTGCATGAATTACTTTCTTTACCACCATGGAAATAGAAGTGGTGCCACCATGGTGCCAGGGCACCATAAACCTCATATTTCTTGGGTTTTTTTGTGTTTCACCTTGAATACGGATGTGACATTCGACGGACTGCCTACTAAACCTAATAGATGAAAGTTCAATGTTACGACGTATTTCCGCTTTGGTGCCAGACTGGCACCATTGGTGGGGGGGGGGGTGAACTCGAATTCGCATGTTGGGTATCGCAGATCACGGATTTTAAAATGCTCTTCAGATTTGAGGCTCCCATGCCACTAGAAATGTTATGGTTTATAATGGTGGGGGGGGGGGTCACTATTTCTTCCCTAAAGTGATAAATAAATTACATCGAGAGAAACAGTCTTATCGCTTAACGACTGGTTAAACTGATCCAATACTTATCCAATGGGACGTCCCCTGGAATGCATGCATTACTAAACAATATGTTTTCGTATCGAAAATATCACGTTTTTCGAGTGAGGGGTAGTGGGTGAAGTATGACCATTTTCGTCCATTGATTTCGAGATGAAAATAGGATGTGAACTTGAAAAGTGTAGTAAGACCATAAGCGAATTTTCAAAATTAAAGTATTTACTCTGCATGATGA
The DNA here is from genome assembly GCA_009739505.2 of Apolygus lucorum. Taxonomy (NCBI): domain Eukaryota; kingdom Metazoa; phylum Arthropoda; class Insecta; order Hemiptera; family Miridae; genus Apolygus; species Apolygus lucorum. Next base: position 36,189,226 of record CM019173.2, read on the forward strand.
CTACAATTAACCCATTTGAAACCGTATCTTTTTTTGATCGAATTTTTACACAAAACTTTGTAGGTTCACTAATTTTGACCTCAGGAACACGGGAAAAATATTGAAAAAATTCTGCCAATAGCCAATTTATTGAAATTGGTGGGTGCCATACGGCACCGCTGGTAAGATATGACACGTCCGATGGAGTGCATGAGAAGACCAAGGACATAAGTTTTTTCAACATAAATAAACTGTTACCTGGTAGTAAATAGAAGGAATAATAACATAATTTAGTCAATTCTGTATTTTTTACCACAAAACGATACATTTGAAAATCCTATGAGAGAAATATTGTTATGGAACATTCAAATTTTCGATAAAATAACATGGAACAAACCACTTATAAGCCCACATAGGACTTGTGGCACATTGTTCTAGTCTGGGACTTCCAGTTCAAGCCAGCCCAATTCTTTTTTTCTTTTCATTATGAAAAGACGAAAAGACACCTATGATAGGTGTTCACGACATAATGGTCCCTGCGATCAAACAGGATGTCGTCCAACACTCAAGAAGACGGTATTTGTAGGTACCTCACAAACGATTCTGAATGTCTCCTTGACGTTGTATAATTTTAAAAAAAACTTTCGTCGCCTAGCATTGCTAAAAATTTCGCAATTCTTGTCAGATTTCAGATCCCAGTAGCAGCGATTGTCAAAAATCTGAATAATTTTGCTGTGGCCAGCAACTACACCTCGCCTGACTCTTCATCAGTCAGTACATTTGGTTCAGGTGGTTCAACATTCCATCGGGTGTATTGGTTAATTCCATCAGGGATATCACCAATTGGTACCAACATCAAGGACTTCTTGAACAGAAAATTCAGGCCTGCAATGAAAAAAAGTCTGCCAAGTGGGTGAGGCACATAGGTTCCTCGTATCCATAACCCGATTGAATAGATGATCCGATGCATAGTAGTTGAACTCGAAACATCAACTACCCACATAATCTCTGAATATTTCTTCGAAATCGGATAAGAAATGTAGAGGCTATGAGACAGCAACTAAGAGCCCCTGAGAGACCAGCGGTGCCATATGGCATCGCTGATGTAAAACCACTTCTTGTGAAGTTATAACTTGAACAAATTCCAACAAAACAATTTTATCCCATAAATAAACATTCTGGTAAAAAGAAAATGAAAAAAATACTGACAAAAATATATATTTTGATTATTTACACCAAGTTATTCAGCAGCGATTCAACACCAACAGATTGGTCCATTTTCAAATGAGAAACAATTGTACTGAATCACGTTCTGAACTAAACTAACGCTGGTAGGGTTTGAGGTGAATATTCTAGATCAAGAAAATCAGCAGAAGTAAACAATTACGTCAAAAGTTTACTTCTAAATGATGTTCAAAGGAGGTTTCCTCCAGCGGTGCCGTTGAACTTATTTAGATGAAATTAGAAGAAGAAGAAGAAGAAAAGCTTTAATGAAGAAAAAAAAATAAATAAAAATACACTAAAAAAAACACAAGCTTGTAGAGCAATGTGAACGTCTGCTCGAAGTTCGTCATATATTTATTAATCAATTGTCAATGATCCTTGACCCCCCAAGAAGGTGTAGCACCATACAGGATCCCCAGCAATCCTCCCGTTCATTACTATAAGCTCATTTTCGTTTTAAAAAATCAACCAATTTCCTCCCTATACTATTAACTACACTGTCCATTGATTCTCTCGATGAGCTAACATTCGGGTAACAACCCGCATCCACTGGTAACGCCTGTCCTGTTCCAACTCTGGCATTAAAATCCCCAATTAATATAATTTTTCCACCTCCCAAATTATTCACTTTTTCCACAAGTTCTGGAAAGTCCTCCTCCCAATCATTCAGATAAATAGGAACTAATCTAATCATTTCAACATTGAGTCTGAGAAACAACCCCTCAATCGTTCCAAAATTAGAAAACAAGGCAACATTAGATATTTTTTTCTTAACACAACACAAGGCACCACCACGAGCTCTACCAAATTTCGCAACTTTCGTCGCTGGAACCAACAAAACTTTATATTCTGGGAAATATTTAGACAAATCACAAGTACCTTCGCGAAATATATGGGTTTCAAACAGTAAAATAATATCAAAATTTTTTTAAAAAAAAGTCTGTAAACATTGACTTGTTTTCTAAACCGTTTATGTTATAAGCCAAAATTCGTAACCCTGTTATTTAGATGAAATTATTTACTTTTTTACAAATTGAAAGTATACGACGTTAGAAAATTCCTAGTTTGAAAATCGCACAATTCTCCTGAATATTCCCTGACCATTTTAGTTAAAGATGACCTGCCTCCGTATGTGTATCCGGACCGATTTTATTATTGCGATACAGCGCTAGTCAACAACAATAGAAATCCCATTTCGAAGGAAATGTGGGCAGGACGGGTTCCGAAAATAATGGCGAATCCAAACAAACAAGTTGGCATTAAATTGATTGGGGTGAACCCATTACTACGTCTGTCAGACGGTCTCTTGGCGTAGGCTGGGAGGGGAATTGATTCTATTTCGGTAACGGCTCTAATCCTATATCTCCAGCTTGATTTAGATCTCGAGAGATATATGCGAGTAAGTATAACACTTACACTACATGTGTTGATTCGATAAAAACTTCCAGTCATGTTGTAAGACCTAATTATCTTGTATTTAACACAACTTTTCTTCTTTATGGCTGGCTAGTATGATGAAGTAGCCAACATAAAAATGAAATATATTATATTACGAAATTATAGAGATCTAGAACAAGCAGTGTTGAGGTCTAACCCCCCCTCTAAATTCCTCCGACATAATACCGTGACATGAATTTCCGACACTGATGTCGTGACTGCACGAAGTGTTGAACCTTCCAAATTCAGGTGATTCTCTATTTTGAGGATAGTAGTCCAAAAAAGTCAAGAAAATCGATTTTTCCATTCTTATTGCTTCCGAGTCTACCAAGGTAGCGGAAGCTTTGTTTTTTAATAAAACTACATAAAATTCTGAACAGTTTGGTGGAAATAAAATCAAAATCGGATGACTGGTTGATGAGTTACAATTTTTTGAAATTTTTGAGTAGCGGAACTGAAAAATATCGAAAAGTTGTTAACAAAACCTGGTTATTGATAACCAAAGTCACTTTTCCGCGGACAAATGTACCTTTTTCTCGGTAACTACTCGACAAATTTCGTTCTAATTTTTACAAGATACTCACAAAGATGTATTCTAGAGATGGAGCCAATGAAATTTCGTTTGTAACTCTCATCTCGTGGATACAGATTTTTGTGTCCCAAAAAAATGCTTAGATTGCTTAGATGCCACTTTTTTAGTTTAGTTTACTTGGGTTAAAAAATCAAAAAACTACTTTTACTGAAAAACCCTTGGCTCAAATGTTAGCTCATGTATGGAAGGGGAACGTGTGAAAATTTGGATCAGATCGGCTAGTCAGAAAATAGAAGATGAAAATGACCCATTTTTCTACATTAAAAAATAATCTTTGCTTATTTTTCAATTTTTTTTTTCTATTTGACCAGTTCAAAGACACCAAATCACGATGGCTGAGCTACCTTGAATGCTCAATTCATACAACCTTTGTTTGGGAAACTTGTTCAATCCTAGTTGCCGTAATTTTAGGACTGGATAAGGTTAAACAACTCTCCATCCACCACCTCGATAATCTACATTTTGAAATACAATAAAAACAATAAAATAATAAATACAATAAAAACTTGCAATCGATACAGCAAAACAAGCTGAGTCGGAATGCCATAAAACATCATAATCGACCAGAAAAAAGAACCTCGGTATTGGAGAGTTCATGTTTAATCGAACGGCGCTATATCAACGTCAGCCTTTTGATTGTGACCCAACACAAGATCTTGGAGTTTTTCGGACCGCTTTTTTCGGGAAAAGGGAGGAGAGAAGAAAAACTTCTGCTTTCTTATTCAATAAACGATGCCTTTAGTATTCAAGCCGAGGTCCATAGTGTTTTTCAGGAATTCAGAAGCTACGGAGAAGCCTTGAAAGGAATCGCATTTAATGCGATTTTCTTGAGGTCCTCCGCGGGGGCGAAAAACCCTTGATAGATAATCTGAAGAAAAGACCATTCAACTTGACCGAAGACAATAAATTATTCTAGACGGCATTTTCTTACGCGGGGGTGGTCACAGTTCACTATATTAGTGGGATATCCAGCTTCAAGGTCGAAGATTGATGATTTTTAGGGTAAAAACCTAGGAACAATAGGACGCAGGACAACAATCAACGGCGGGGTGTTTTTGAAGGAGTTGATTCCACCGTAACCTCAAAGGAAGGGTAAATAGATTTTGAGAGAAAAGTTTTTAAACGCAACTAATTTAAACAATTTGACTTGATTCCTCTTTACAGGAAAAACCACACCAAAATTTTAGGGTTTTTATAGACAGAAGAGGATTTGACTGGCGCAACATGGATTACTACGCCTTCTTTCACATGTGACGTGTTTGAGGGGGAACCGATTCTTTTAGTTTAATAATTACGAGGAAGATTTTGTGTAGCAGTGAAGTTCAGCGCGTTTTCACCCAGTTAACTTTACTTCCTCATAATCGCCTCCAGTGGTTCACGAGAGGCTGTGAATTCAATTTCTGCGTTCTAAAATGAACTGTAGAACTCATCCAGCTGATTTCATTTCCAGTACACACAATTTTAGAGCTTTAGGAACTGGAGAGATCGTTCATTCAGCAGATCTGATCACTCTAGCTCTCTCGTCATCACTTAAATTGCCCACCAAGAGGCTGCATACCTCGTAATTCATAAATGAGAAATACGTAAATTTCAACGCTTCAGGATGAAGAGGAGTACTGTGAGCTGTAACGGACTCATGGCTAATGTGATTCCCCTTGATCACTTCCAGGGTACGAGGTTCGCACCAAAGTTCAGCTCTCTACGATGATCAAAATTTAAATTCACCAGTTACTCAAGAAAAGTGGGGAAACTGGTTCAACGCGGTCGTAAGGAAAGCAGCCTAAAGTAATTTTTAAGGCTACGTGTAGGACCAGTTGCAGTACTAGCTACTTGGGGTTTCCCTATTTTTCAGGAGTTATGGCCAAAGAAGTACAAGGAGAGTAATTGAACCAATACATACATTCTATCACAGCCACTTCGGATTTGTTCTCCTGTGAGAAAACTTGTCCAACAAAAAAACGCTGCAAATTATTACACAATGGTTCATTATTTTTCTATATAGATCACTCGTCTACAAAATCACCAACCATCCAATATGTAGGAAAAAATAAAAAATAAAAAATAAAAAAATTCAAAAAAAAATCAAAATTACCAACTATCGATGGCATTTCGGGCAGCTCTAATTTGAACGGAGATTAGGCCTCTTTTACGATTCACAATCGTGTTTTGATTTATATATATATATTTCAATATAAACCCTTAAATTTTCGTAGGGAGCGAACGGTTTGTCCTACAGAGCTCCGCATGGTCTCAAAAAATTCTATAGAATCTTAAATTGAAGGAAAAACAATACCTTTATATCAAAATTTTTTGAGTTAGGGCGTTTTCAAAATTTCAAAATTGATTTTGGAACCCTTAGAAGTGACCTACATCAACCAAAAGCTTCGGGGCACAACTAGACCCCAAATGGAGCCTACATACCAAATTTCATCAAAATCGGTCAATGCTAAATGGCAAAAGTGCCGCGTACGGCGGACGGACGGCCAAATTTTTATTCGATTTTTGGATTCTACGTACCTTGAAACGTAAACCATCAAATTTTGAGGGGTGTTAAAATTTTTTTTTCTTGGTCGATTCCAAAGGTTCATTATTGAAAATAATAAACCAATAGCCACCGTTTTGGGACCAGTTGAGGTTCCACCTCTTGAATAATAATGCCACCAAATATCATTCCAGACGTACACCAACGAGACCAGTACACCCCTTTGCATCGCCTTGTAGTGAGGTGTTAAAAAATAAAAAAAAAATAAAAAAAATCCTCCACTTTGAGAAGATTGAAAACCTTTCATTGATTACACTGCGATTCTCAGGACCCAAATGAGATCGAATCAGTAAAGTTTTACGGGAGGTCGGTAACTCAGTTTAAAACTACCTTCAAAGGGTCTAATTGGCAGAAGAAATCGTTCGATATCACCCTCCTCACCAGCTACCGGAACCTGGAGTTTCCCAAGGTGTTCAGGGCTTGAAGGGTTGTAACAAAACGTCAAACTTGATTATCAAAAGAACTTCTCCCATCCCAGTTAACCAAGACTCTTCCGATGAAATATCTTGAAAACACTCAAGTTTCATTCCAACTGTGTGAAACGTCCAGTGATTTGTGGAGCTTGTGCTAAATTTTTAACACAGAATGTGTTTCAGCCATGGACTAACTAGCCAAAATCCGCCTATTGACATTTTCATGTCTTTGCTTTGGCACATAAACTGAAAAATCGTCACTAAAACTAAGCAAGTCATGCTCACGCGACCAATAAATAAAAGACTCACTGTGTTGCGTAGAGAACAATCAACTGTTTTCTTATTTTGATGCTTGGGTACATGAACTAACAACCTTACTTCACTACCTTGTTGTGTAGTGGTTGACATGAAAATGTCCCAATGTGTTGCAGACTCGTATGCAAGCATTTAAAATTGAGTTTCTCCTTTCTTTCTCTCGAGTAAACCAACAAGTTTCGATGATTAATGGGTAAGATGGATTACTTTGTATGGTAAAGTTTTGCAATGATTTCCACTTACAACCAAGTCGTTGCTACAGATCTTTATCTTCGTCATTCGTGTTGATTGATCTACTTGTAGGATTTCTTCCTGGGTCTAGGTACTCAGGGAACATTCTCGTTCCAATCAGTCCTAGTACCTTCTGTCCTTGTTTTCACGAGCCATTTGGTTGAGGAAAAGCCGAGAAATAATGTCTGTCAACAAGTCAAGGAAATTGGGAAATGAAATCTTGAAGCCCCCCTATCAATGAAATTAGAAATTCCTCCAGGCGAGTAACTCATCAAAAGTCACGTTATCTTTATTAATAGGAGCCTCCAAACCGTCCATCAAGGTTATTTTGAGAAGCTTCCAAGTCCTCGAGGTGTAACTCACCTGGAAATTAGTCGTAAAGAAAGAGGGGTGCTCTATCATTAATTACCCTAATGGTTTTATAATTACATTGTTGAAAAAAAACGTTGTCCTCTCGGTATGTCTAACAGTGGCAGCAGTGCGGGGGAAGATCTCATGACAGGCTGCAGCTCGAGTTCAGAGGCACGCGGTGGTCTCTCGTCGTCCCTTCGGCTTCAGCAATGCGTGACGTCGGTCGCGCTCTCTGGACGATCCTGCAGGACCTCGATTCCCATTTCCTCGACGAGTACGCCCTCACGAGGACTCCCGTTCACTGTGAGTCACCTAATATGATTTAATCATTTCAATTTATCATTATATTAATAACAGACATTCGGAGCTGATCTGGTTGCCTAACCCACTAGTTTCAACCACAACCAACCCTCCGACTTCCTAATAAAACGCTGCAAATTATTACACAATGGTTTATTATTTTTCTATATAATCGTCTATAAAGCCACCGACCATCCAACATGAAGAGAAACATCGATGGCATTTCGGTCAGCTTTAATTTGAACGGAGATTAGGCCTCTTTTGCGATTCACACTCGTGTTTCTGATTTATCGCACGATTATTATTTTTATGGTTTATTATTTTATTATTTATTATTATTATTTTAATGGTTTATTATTTTTCTATATAATCGTCTATAAAGCCACGGAGATTAGACCTCTTTTGCGATTCACACTCGTGTTTCTGATTTATCGTACGTTTATTATTTTTATGGTTTATTGGTTTTTAATGGTTTATTATTTTTCTATACAATCGTCTATAAAGCCACCAACCATCCAACATGAAGAAAAATACTTGGAAAATGTCACCCCACGCATATTTAAGCAAAAACCTCTTTTTTGGCCGGTTATTTGCCCATAACTTCTATACGAATTAAGCGATCGGAATAGTTCGACGTTAGGACCAACTAGACCCCAAATGGAGTCTATGTGCGAAAGATCGGGTTTTTTTAGACCGATTCTAAGGCCTTTTATGGCCCGGACGGCGAACGGCGGACGGACATTTGGCAAATTTGGATTCTACGCACCTTGAAACGTAAAGTGACAAAGTTTGAGGGGGGGTTATAAAAATTTTTTTCGATACGATCACATAGGCTTATTATTAGAAATAATAAACCAAAACGGAGTTGAGTAGAACGTTGTCTATTTCCACGAAAATAATGAGTTACAAGTTGAATCGATTTCGACCGTTAGGTCATCATCAGTAACAAACAATAACTCGATTTAACTGTAACTCATTATTTTCGTGGAAATAGTCAATGTTCTACTCAACTCCGTTTTTATTAACCCTAGAATGGAAAGGCGGATTAAACCCTACTCCTCACTGTGTTGAGTAGGTTGTAAGGACAGAGTGGGCATAGGTAGGACAACTAAACTCATGAGATGCCTCAGTAAGGGTGTCTAGATAGTGTTGCAAGTGCAGTGCATGCATAGTTGCATCTTGAAGAAGATGATTGCAGCTGAAATTACCAGAAAGTGGAAGATACGTCACGAAAACTACGATGCAGGCCAACGATATATTAGAATCTTCCCTCCACCTCAATTGCACGCCTGGTTCGATGATATGCCACTAAAGTCTAAGATGTTCTTCAAAACCCTGTCGCGCCTGAGAACAGGTCACAGCTGTACCAAAAAGTACCTCTTCAAAATCCGAAATTCGACGAGCGAACAGTGCTACCTCTGTTCAGTGGTTGAAGAAGTGGTAAAAAAGTGGAAAAGTGGTTCTTCATCTCTTCGAAGAAGTCTCTAAATCAGTCCCTCAGCCCTTCAATCTTGACCTGATCCTCCGACTTCAAGACGAGCATCATTACGATGCCATCTTTAAATTTTGTAAGGACTGCAGTCTGACTTTTTGATTTAATATATATATATATTCATATATATATTGTTTTAATTTACTTGTTTGTTATTTTCAATTAACTAAAGTTTGAAATGTAAATTTGGTAAATGTATTTTGTTTGAAATGTAAAAAGGTAAATGTAAATTTTCTTTAGTATGACAGGCTGAATAGTTGTACTGAAGCCAATAAAATTATTTAAAAAAAAAAATAAAAAAAAGTGCAGTGGTCGTGAATGGACGCTCCCATTTCAAGTGGTGCGGTTTCTTCTAAAAGTCAGGGAGTAAAAATTACTACATCTTTCCGAAAACGTAGGTCTAATGGAGTAAAACTTTATTTCCGTTTAGAAATATAATTTCTACGGAACAGAATCACAAAGAAAATCAAGTGAACCGTCTACTTGAAAGAAAAAGAGACATCACATCGTCAGAGAAACGATACATAATCACATTCTGCAAAGGCTGCTAGAAACCCATTTGTGGCAATCATAAAGTCAAATCTTGCCCCAACTGTTACCAGTTTGATATGTTGGAAATTAATGTTCACAATCCTGTTAATCTTGTTCCTTTTAGTACTTTTGTATTTTCCTAGCTTCTCATCGTTACTAAGTCGAAGAGTGATATTTTGTCATAAGATTGAAGTTTCTACCTATTTTCATCCAAGTAGATACAGTAACTGTAGGAAAAAAATAGAACAAAATGAAGTATTTTTGTAATTGGGAGTAAAATTTACTCTATCTTTCTTTTATAAGCCCTCAAACTGACCTTTCCATTCTAGGGTTAAAATGGTTTTCCACAATCTCATCGCGAGTGATTTTATTCGCCTCCAACTTCCTGATGGTTGGGGGTGGATTCAAGACTATTTGTAATGTACGATGATTATATTTTATCCATAGTTTTCTGTGATTCCTCACTAATACAATGGCTACTATCGCTTCCTCTTAACTGAGTCAACATTAATGCAAAGAATAGAAAGATAGTTAGTTGTTTACTACCCTGTTCGTGATAAAAACACATTCAAAACATATTCAAATTGAGCCTTAGTTGTTTTGAACTAATGGCTGACACAAACTGCGTCAATTTTTATGGTTCCTGAGCGAAAACTTGCATTATCATGTAGTTCCTATTTCTTTCGTCATTTGGGTGAACGACTCATCTTCAAATCCGTAAGCAGAGGACGTCATGGTATATTCAACTATCATTTTACACGCTAGGAAATATCGTACCAGTACGAATCTAGACTCGAAACATTTATTTCAGAGGAGCTCAACCGATGTGTGTTTGATGTTTGAAGTGCCGTTTTCTCGGACCATTTGTGAATTCTGAAGTGAGCTAGGTAGTTTCATTTTACACATTCAAATGATAACTTCAATCTCGTTAAACGGCCAATAACAATAACAACGCCACTCCTCAGAGATGAATTCACGCTTTTACGATAAAGAAATTCGATGTAAGTATCTACTACAATCAATAACCAAGCAGGGAAATGGCGTCATTTTGCCCAAAACATTGGTTGTTGCTCAATTTTTAAACGGCTGGACCAATTTCGATGGGACTTTTTGCATTGTGCTCATTACCCTCTTTATTGGGGGATCCTCGCGACTTCAAAATCAACACAGCCCAATTATACAGGGTTTGTTCGTCTTTCGGAACCGAGTACTGCCAAATGGTTCTGCATAACATGGCTCATCATATTTGATACTTTCATGCTTCTTGTCCTACTTACAGAAGAATAGGCTATCGCTAGTATTATACGCAAGGCGCATTTGTGCACAATTGTGCGTAAAATTTAGACGCCTGAACTAATGTTAATGGTAATTTACCACCGATTTTGATGGTAATTTTTGTTCTCTCTTTTTAAATAACTCCTTTACCTATATAAAAATAGAAAGAAGATAAATACCTCGTCAGAGTCAATTTTGCGAAAGTTGCCTAAGAAAAGAGCAAAACCTGTACCTATTGAACAATCAGTACCGGCTCATCCAAAATATATCATTTCAAACATGTTTCCAACAGTTTAATATTATTTCCAACTATTTCATTGTGTATATCGTGCTGCTGAACAGCAACCTTATAATTGGCAAAAACCGTAATTAAATACATTGTATAAGTTTATGGTTTATGCATTAGGAAAGCGAATTGGCTTCAGAACACTGAACTTCGCGCAATTTCGCTCAACTTTTATACAACTGGTTTTATTGTAAATTTAATAAGTATCTGCCCTGTGGATGAGAATAGACTGTTTTAAGAGCATTGTGCTCAACTTTCAAACGGCTTTTGATGGGGATTTTCTCATCGTAAGACTGCAATTCTGCGAGACTACAAGTTTAAACCATTTGAACAAGCCTACTGGTTTGTACACCCGCTAGGATGAACAGGATAATATAGCAGATAGAGGATATAATCAGGGGACAAACTTTATTGGTAGGCAATTAGTTCATTCCAATGTTGCTATAGTAATTAACCTTCAACCTTCCCCAGCGGACACGAATATCATTGTAATAGAATGGTATATTACTCTTCCATTCAACCACTCGAGTCCACAAGGGCACTGCTGTCAGTATCTACCAACGTTCGTATCTCTCATGTATCTCTATATATCCAATCCTGCGACCTAACTACGGTATTTCGAACGGACGTAGCCTGAGGGGACGCGATAACACAACAGGCTCATCACCCTCCTGCCCTTAGGTCAATCCATGTAATGGAAAGGTCGTCGGTCGCACCGTTTAGTAACATGTTACCGACCATCTTAATACAATTATACTCCCATCGATGCATCTTCATTCCCAGTATTATTCGCCCTCGGAGGAATGCAGTTCATACCTCTCAAACTTCACTGCAACTGTGGAGCAGGTACCTTCCAAAAATACGCTGCGAATTATTTCACAAAGTTTTATTATTTTTCTGTATTGATAACGTTCCTGCAAAGATCACCGCTTTGCCATTGTCACTACCTACCGTCTATATTTTCGCTTCAAAATCGAGTTTATTTTGAAGAAATTGGGGTTGAGGGTTCCTTAATTAGGAAATTCGATTCCGACCCTTAAGTTCTCATGAGGAGCGAACTTGACCTCTACAGGGTGTCCCATATGTTATCCACCAAACTTCGTGAGTAGTTTCTACAACTAATTTGCAACAAAAAGTGTCTTTTAGCAATTTTCTTTTAACCCCCTTAAAATCCGACTTTATTGACTTTTAAGATTTTTTTTGTGTTTTTGACCTTACACCGTTCAAACGGTCGTAACTCCCTTAAATTAGACTCAAAAATTAAAAATAAGGATATCGTTGGAAAGAGCGTAAAATTTCTCAATACATGAGCCGTAGAACAGTCGAAAAAAACAAACGCTAGAGTAGTATTTTTACCTCAAACTTGAAAAATAGTGAATTTCTGTTTTTGGTGAAAATGTTGATGATTTTTCCTCATTGAAACAAGGTATTTTCCAGAGGGCCTCAAAAGCTTAAAAACTGCTCCATTTCATCAGCTTTCCAACGGTTACCCATTTTTTAGTTTTACTGTGGAATTTGAGGGAGAAAATGGTGTTTCAATGCGAAAAAACGTGTATTTTTTTCAACGAAATCGACGGTTTGACGTGGGGACGTGGTGCTTCGGAGGAGGAGCGTCGTAGCAGACCCCGGATTCCTCCCGTCCAACCGTCAATTTCGTTGAAAAAAATGCACGTTTTTTCGCATTGAAACTAAAAATTGGGTGACCGTTGAAAAGCTGATGAAATGGAGAAGTTTTTAAGCTTTTGAGCCTCTCTGGCAAATACCTTGTTTCCATGGGGAAGAATCATCAAAATTTTTGAAAAAGACAGAAATTGACAAATTTTAAAGTTTGAGGTAAAAAAACTACTCTAGCGTTCAGTTTTTCTCAATTTGTCAACAGTTCATCTATTGAGAAATTTCACGCTCTTTCCAATGGTATCCTTATTTTTAATTTTTGAGTGCAATTTAAGGGAGTTATGGCCATTTTAAAGGTATAAGGTCGAAAACAGGAAAAAAATCCTAAATGTCAAAAAAGTCGGATTTTAAGGGGGTTAAAAAAAATTGCTACGAGGCATTTTTTGTTGAACATATGAGACACCCTGTAGAGCTCTGAGTGGTCTCATTCGATTCTTAAAATTCAATGCCATTTTTAATTGGCGAAACAACTATACCTTTATATCGAGAATTTTCGAGCTTGGGCACTCTTGAAAATTTCAACCCTTAATTTTCACACCTTATATGTGACTGACATCAACCAAAAGTTCCGGGGCATAGCTAGACCCCCAAATGGAGCCCATATACCAAATTTCATCAAAATACGGCGTTCATATAGTACGGCGTTCGGACGGAAAATTTTTTATTCGATTTTCGGATTTTACGTACCTTGAAACGTAAAACAACAAATTTCGAGAGAAGGCTTACATTTTTTAATGATCGATTATTGAAAATAATAAATCAAAAAGGTACCAAACAAGAATTAAGCCACAACCACGAGCAAATAATATGCGTTTTAGGGAAAAGGCCTCACTCGTTCTCGACGCAGATTTCCCCGGCCGGTAGTAGATTTCAACTGGTAGGTAGTTGGTGTGACGAAGGAGCGTGAAAAGTACTAAGGTTTTTGAAAATCTTTGATTAACAAATTATTGAAAAGCTTCGTTAATGAGTAAAGCCTGAGGTGCTGTCCAGAGCAAGTGTATCATGAGAGTGATTTTTAACAGGGCTAGTTGGGATAGACAAGCGCTCTGAGGTCCGTGTCGGCAACTAAAAGACTGATTGGTACCTACATTAAGTATTTGATTAAGAGAAGGCAGAAACAGCGACTATGAATCTAAACATCCTTAAATGTGCAATTGTGCAATTGAAAACGCATCAGGAAACATGTACTTGAAACGTACTTCAGAAGAAACAATTCACTGCAGAAACAGTATTTTTCGTTGTAAAACAAATTTCTTTGGCAGTATTTTTTACATCGCTTCAATGTAGCTTACAAATCCATCATTGTTCGATCCATCAAATTTCCAGATACTCCACATACTTGAAACATTTCTGAATGTTTCAAAATTTGTCAGAAGTGATCGAGTTCAAAATTTTTGTTCCTAAGATCCATCGCACCCCTACGCGTACAACAATAATACACAACAGTGTAAACATAATGAAATAATTACGTCATCCTTGCAGACGGCGTAGGCGCCGACTTAAAGCCCTTTGGGAGCATAACGTAGTTGGGGGAAGCAGTTACCATGCAAATGAGAGGCTTAATTGTATGGAAATGTGTCAGGATTAGTCGAGATGTATCTCTCTGAAGGTGAGTCGAGGCTTAAGGGTGCGTGAAAAGTGTTCATTCAAGTTAGGAGCGGAATTAGGCGAGACCATCGTAGGATCAAAAGACGACTAGAAATTTCATTTCTTGGGAAATGTCCAAGAAACAAAATACGCATTTACGCCGAAATGCCTACAAAGCAAACAATTTAGACACAAACTTTTAACTACGTACTGATTGGAAATTCTACTAGAGCCTGTGTCCATCTCAGGAACTTGTTGATCACAATGAGGCCACCTCATTAAAACTGGTCAAGACCTGTACAACTGATAATTCATTCGCAAACCCTACTGCTTTATATGTAAGGATTGGGAAACCGCTTCACGATCCAATGGTGTTGTTTTCCTTATTGATTGCGTTTTTCACGTTTCCACGATCCGATTGAGATGGAATTTACATAGAATTATCAGATCAGCCCCGAACTACTGTGCAAAAGATGGCAAGGATTTTAAGTCAACGTGTTAACAATAATAATTTGAAAATCGTGACTTTCATGAACAGGAATTGGTATTTTCAACATAATAAGTAGGATTTTCTTGGCTAAAATTATATAAAAATAAAAAAATATCGGCTATTGTTGCAGGTGTATTGAAGGGCCGCGGTCTGGAGGTCGGCGACTCTGCAGAGCTGGAGGGACTCCAGCGGCTCCTCCATTTCCCTGAGGAGGTCAGCCTTCGGCTGGCCAAAGAAGAGGACACACTCTTCTACCAGGTGGGTGACGAAGCACTGATCCAAAATATTAAATCTCCTTCCTCAGGCATAAATGTTCGAATTGTGGGATTTTCGGCCGACTGAATTTTTTGAATTGTCTATAGGTGCCGCCGATCGACTACCTTCGTCAAGTGACCCTTGATTTGGGCGGAACGCCGCCCCCGGCACCGCATTCTTCCCACCACGACCCCTCCAGGGCGTCTGTTCGTTCTCTCATCAAGAGATTCAACGAGGTAAATAACGAGCAAATTACAAAAAATAATAATTTTACCAAACGCCCTCCACCAAAACATGCAATAGAACTCCCCAACCGAAGCAATGTAATTGATCAGGAAACCACTCAGGACTGCTTACAAGAACTTGAACTGCAGTTCTTCCTATATGAAGAACTACAGTTTACAAACTTCAGGGACGATCCCATAAATTGGTCCTGCGTCAAAAGATGCTATGGAACTACCTGGCCAAAGAGACCTTTGCTCTGTGAAGCAATGAAGTTATCAAAATAATGCCCTACAAAACTTAATAAAGAAGGCTGAGGCTTCCACGTTGTGATTCGCTAACATGAGGAACTAAGCAATGAAGTCAATCAAAAAGACTCCTCAGGATTGCATACTAAAAGTTAAAGCCTCCATACATGAGAGCCCTTACCAACCAATTGCTCCTCCATCAGAAGATACTACAATCCCCAGCTGGAGTAATATTTTGTTCTCTGAAGCTATGAAATTGATCTCAAGATCCACAGGTCTGCTGGGGAGAACCCGCAGCTCCCATCACGCCGCAGCTTATTCCATCAAGTGTTTGCTTTAAATGTCACTTTAAAATAAATCAAGATTTACCTCTCGTTCGTCAAAAATGAACAAGAAATTCAATTAATCGCCGAAATGAAGGGCGGTTTCCCCAGACGAACCGACGTTCGTCTCAACAACGACTTGCCTCCCGAAAGATGAATCAAGGCCGCTCATTTCACAGAGTAAACAAAAAGGGGATCTCCTTCCCGCTGCCTCCTCAATAACAGCCCTCTTCCCCCTTCCATCGTCTATGCCTACTCAATCACAGGTTTCATCCGATCGATTCTCATTATCAGTTCCTCGTCTCATTCGATATTCATCCCCATGAGATCGGTGTTTAACAGAGGGGAGCCTTGCTTCACCAGTAACTGGCGGTTTGTTAACTGAGGGTTTATTGACGATGATTGTTCGGTCGATTGAGGCTATCGATCCTCACGTCCGAATTTCAAAAAGGTCTATTCCGAGTCCGAATCGGACGAACCATGAATATTTCAAAAAGTCTATGATTGACGTTACGGTTCACTCAAAACTTCAAACGAAGAGTAAATCAGATTTGAAAAGAACTACACTGAATCTAGTGAGTGGATGGTAGATTAATGAAATAAGACCAACCTGTACAAGGATCTCCAGTTTTGTCTTCTTTTTTCCGCATTATAAGCAAATTCTGGATGAATAGGTTCTTGATGACATGCGAAGTAGGCAGATACGAAGGTATCTCTTCCTTGTGGATCGATGAGAAACACGGCATTAGTCGTTTCTACGGTAGGATAGAGCTGAGATCCTTGATTAGATTGCTCCATTCATCAGGGGCGATATACCGGCTGAAGGTAGAATATATCGTCCTTTCAACTGGAATCCCTAACTCCATCCTCAATCCCTGGTTCTCTGGAAGTTATTGTGATGATGCCACAATATTGGACTGTCGTTCGATAACATGGGTTGCGGTGGAGGTTGCGGAGAACGGCGGATCAGATCTAAATTACTGGATTGATCTCCATATACACATGTATATCAGCCACGGCTCAATTTACGCCCCTACACATAGAGATGGACGTTTCTAGGTTCATTTTCAGCGAATTCCGAAAATGGTTCATCAACATGAAATCATCAAA
Organism: Apolygus lucorum; assembly: GCA_009739505.2. NCBI lineage: Eukaryota > Metazoa > Arthropoda > Insecta > Hemiptera > Miridae > Apolygus > Apolygus lucorum. The sequence continues at coordinate 36,206,103 of CM019173.2, forward strand.
TGTGTAAATTATAAATTTTTGTTTGACGACCTCCATTATCTGCGGCTCTAGAAGATCTAGGAGCTGACATCATTTTGGGATTTCATCACCAAAACCTCCCCCCCCCTCCCTTTGTCTTACAGAGGTTATAACATCATTTCCCGGTTACCTTCAATTCTTTCTATATGGCAATGTAATTTTGAGACAATCTGATGGGATTATTATTTTATTATTATGCAATTTGCCTCCCATTTCTGCTCACAAGGCAGGATCGAATTCAGGTCACGATGGAGTGCTAGAGATTTAACTATTTGAAGAATCTTGAGATAGTCGGGTGAGAAGAAAACATTGTTGCATTTTAGGCATTGATGGCTCTATTCATCAGTACGTACTTAGTAGGAACAATAAACCTCTGAGGTTCCCCAAACGTTAACCCTTCTCTTCCCTGTTCCTCCCTGGAGATTTTCGCTGAGGTTATCTCCACTCAAGTTTCACCAGAGGCACCTATTGACTATTTTCCAGGTGAGCTCATGGGTGACCCACCTGATCATCTCCCAGCCCACTCACGAGGACAGGAAATCCGTCCTGTCCTGCATCCTCCGAGTGGCTCTATGCTGTTGGAACATCGGAAACTTCAACGGTGCGATGGAAATCGTGGCTGGCCTCAAGTGAGTTTCTACCCATTTCAATTTTCACCAAAAATTACGAATATAGAATCTAACTGATGACCAATGTAGGTGCGGGGGGATACAACTACAAATTTTTAATCTTTTGTGAACACATAAGTGTTAGTATGTACTTAGTAATACATCTCATCTAAGCTGGTATCTATACAATGTTAGTCTCTATACTGTTTATTGTTTTCTATATAGTGTATAGATCGACAAGGTATTATTCGTTTGATCAGCCTCAGGATCCCTTCAATCGCTTACAGAATTTACTGGATTCTTATTGTAATTTCTCCCCCCGTAAATTCTGCAAGAAACCTGTAGGAAATCGACACAACCTTCAGTATCTTTATCCATCAACAATGTGATTAGGTGCCTGTCTAGTCCCAAACTGTTTCCATGTTATCAAACTGAACAATTGGAGACCCTGCAGCACCAACGAGCCAACTCCAAAATAGTCGTTAATGAATTTTAACACACGTTTCGAACTTGCATAATATGCAGTATATTATACTCGCTCGATCTAGCGGTGACGAGGAAAACTCCTAGTACTACTAGTAGGCAGATGGGCAGGTACTTCTAGAAGTTTCTCGTGTCACAACTAGATCGTTGTTCATACGATTTCGAAACTATTTTGGAATTATCTTATTGTTGCTGCAGGGTCTTCAAATATTAGGCACCTAATCATTAAATTATATTTACCATTCTCGTTCAACATCGTAAAGGTGTTCGAATTGATTTTTAAAATGCCCATAAAATTCAGTTGCTTCTCTGACAAAAACCTTCCTGAAACAATTTCTCCGTCATCAAAATCCGCCGCTTCGAAGCAAAGCCAATTTTATCGAAGCTAGTGAACCTCGTAAACACGTATCGTTATCTTTCGTCACATTCTATTGTGGGAGATAACTCCGTGATATCCCTTTTATCTGTCTCGACAAAAACCTTTTTTCTGTATTATTTCCCTATAGACTTACAGCTCGTATCCTTTTGCAAAATATGAATTTCAAAACTGCGCTTCCCCTAATATAGTTTTAGATTCATTATTTTATTCTAATATCTAAGTACCTACATAAAATTTCAAAAATTATTGTTTGTTACTAGATTGTGAAAAAAAAAGTATTTTTTCACATCGTAATTTCGCATGGGCGGTGTTTGAATTTGAGAAAAATTGTATTATATTCGGGAAAATCATGATATTTGATGGTGTCAAGTAGTGGGTACCTAATGTGGGAACCGATTTTGCATAAATCGCGACATTTAAGCATACATACGTACTATTAAGCCTAGTCTAGTTGTTTTAGATTTCTATGTATCCTATGTAAATTAGCCAGAAACAGAAGGGAGTTTTCTCTGGAGTGACAAAAACCTAAACTCCAACTTCTGCAGTTTATTATTGTTTCTCAATTATTATTGTTGAGGTTGTGACTCTGAATGTATAAGTAATTTATTTACTACCAAGTACAGAAACGTTAGTCACCTTCTCAAAAAAAATCAACATAAATGTAGAGATTGGAGACAAATTTCCGAGGACAAAACTATGAAACGGCTCAAGTATCGTCAGGGACGGCACTTACGCCCTGGTACTTATGTTTTTGTGTTCTTCAATTTATAATGTCACGTATTCGTTCCAACTGCCATATAAATGTGAATTCAAATTTTAAACTTGTAATTTTAAAAGAAATGTTAAATTCAGCAACAACTTTTACGCTTTCATTGTCGATTGCTTTGAGCTCTTTAAACTTCTTTGGCAGACCAGGGACGGCACTCATGTCCTAGTACTTCTGTTTTTGGGTTCTTTTAATATATAATGTTAGGTAGTCCTCACTCATGTCATTAAGCAAACTCGATTATATTACATTGCATTACACCTGAATTCATCGAAGACACTGCGCTTCAGAACATCAAACTTGCGGTGCAGGGGTTTCTTTCGGCCTCCAGCCGTTTGACAAAGTTGTAGGCCGGCGGAAACTACTTGCTCCCAGTTTGAAACTTCGTCCGACATCCGAAATAACGTCTGAAGATCATCTGAGCACACCGGTTGATTCTCCGAGCAGTCCAGCCTTGCTGATTATGAACTGATTTTTATTCATTCTTCTCAGATCTTCATTGTTTGATCTTAAATACATTAAAATATTGGGGAATGTTGATCTGTGAATCACAACCACTCCGGAGGAATATTTTAAACAATGGGGAATTTGCCTCAAATTTAGATTTTGGGATTCCAAGTCAAATCCTATAATACGGCCCTAGAATAACGTTCAACACCAGGAATAAATCGAGGGAGGCTGAGGACGTCAAAACGACAGGAAACCTGACCGAATTCTCACTGCTGTGCTCTAGGGCAACGAATCTTGTTCCCCCCTTGGGAGAAAATTCAATCTCAAGGTTGATGTATAAGGGAGTGTCCCAGCACACAGTGCTTACGTCGTCCCTCCCACTCTGAGAGCAGAGAGGAAAATCCCTGGTTAAATACCGTGGAGGACTGTTACACCCACAGTCAGGGGCCTCATACACATAGGTGTGAGTACCTGTTTGCATTGCACTGCAGGTCGAGCTGGGTGTTCTAGCTCACCCTACCAACTATGCGGGTTGGTACCCGAGTTATTGGTGCCTTGTCATCCAGCGGCTGGGATGTTGAAAGGGAGAGATTATACCACATGCCAAGTGACCAGGGCAAGAAGCCTGACATTGTTGCCGTCAAGCCCGACAGGCAGCATGGACATGGAGCAGACCTGGCGGGCTAAGATAAGAAAGTATGATAGAGATGATTTACGGCAAGGAGTGTCAGAGCTAAAAGGAGTGGAACCCAACAACATCAGGGTGATGGCTGAGACCTTGTCGTGGCGCGGAGTGTGGTGCGGGAAAAGTGCCACAGAGTTGCGCGAGTTGGGCATTTTGGTGGGCGTACTCCGTGGTATCAACACCCGCGTCCTATTCGGCTCATACCTGAACTGTTGGTCGTTTTATAGAGGCACTTCCCTTCATCCCTCTCTCCCACCCCCACCTTCCTCATCATCCCTCATCCCTAGGGCCAGCGTTGGGTGAGTCCTGGGCGTTCTCCCCATTATATTTGATTTATTTATTTATTTTGTTTTATGGCGTGCCCCCTCCGTCAGAGAGACCTTTAGTCTTTGAGGGGAGATTTTTTTTTTTAAAGTACCACGTAACTCACATGCCGGCACTACCTTGGAAGACTAGTTTACCATGGAAGCGCCTCCCCTCAACTTTCAGGCTTAGCCATCCAGCATGTGTCTCCAACCACGACCACCACGAAGCCAACCGCTCTCGGGGGGCAGGCAGGTGACACTGTGACAGAGTCTATGTGTCGGTAGCCCAGGGCAACAGAGTAACGGAGACAAGTTAAGTAATGCCCAGGGCTCCCCCCGCCCGTGGTACCGATTTTGCGCCTTCAATTCGCCAGTGCACTGGATATCTCGGACGCCACAGGCCAGATTGGACGCAGGCCCGTTACAGGGAATGCGGCCCTGCAACTGCCACTTTTCTCTCATCCACATGGTGGATAATTGAGGGAGGAAGACTATATCGACACCCCCACTGCAAAACCCTGTATGTTCAATACCAAAAAGTTTCCAGGAGACGAAAAAAACTGTGACTTTTTTAACATATGAACCTGGCTTACAGGTACCTGGCTTATTACATTTCACCACAGAAAAGAAATGAAAAGCCATAGCCATATTTTGGCGACACTATAATGTGTGCAAGAGCACAATCTATCGGAAAGGCTCAAATCCTTATTTTTGGAAAAATTGGAACTTACAGGGTTTTGCAGTGGGGCTGTCGATATGTAGTTCACTAGTTACCGTCGTGACTTCAACCAGCTCAAGCACTACACAAGTACTGTGGCATCCGGTGTGTGCTCTGGGGCAGCGTAAGAAAAAGTAACTCAGCACATAGCATCAAAGAACATCAACAGGTAGAGTTGTAGGTGCCCGAAGGGAAATTTGCTCCCTGCCTCGTAATGTAAGGACCGAACGGAGGCCGTCCAACGGAATTTTACTACTTAAATCGAGTTTTTTGTGAAGTCAGATTGGTTAGGAAGCCGGATACGTCGCAACATGGCTGCCCCCAATACTGTTTGCAGATGGAAAGAATGCGGATGGTTTAGTGAGGTTTCCTTGTGTATTACAGTCCCAAAAACATCCTCCTTCTTCTACCTGCCACTCAAGCCAGGGAAAGAGACCGAGGTTTGTTGACTACCGACCAATGATGAAGTAGAAGGATTGATTTTCACAGACCGTTCGCGTACTTTAAGGCAGTGGTTCCCAATTCTATACAGGGTGTCGACCAAACTTCAAGGATCGATCGTACATCTAATTTAAGTAAGAAAATGTATCGTAGCATCTTTGTTTTAACCCCTTGTTTTTCCAAGTTTTTTTTTTCAATTTCAAATTTTTTTCGTGTTCTTGAACATGCCACTAAAATTACCAGAACCACCTTAATTTACCGTAAACATGTAAAAATAATTGCACCGTTAGAAAGGGCGCCAAATTTCCCATTTTCGTACAAAAAATTATTTCCAATAAAGGATGGTGCTACTTTCAAATTTTAAAGGCGAATGAAGAGTAAACCTGAAGGGCAAGTGAACTCACAATCGAGATGGAATTCTTTTCTAACAATTGGCAGAGTGGAGGGGTTCTCTAATTCATTATGACTCGAGCTGCTCAATGCCCAAATTACGAAGGTCTGAGATAAGGAGGCTCCCTTTCCCCAGCTTTACTCACCAGGCTACCTAAGATTTTGGAACAGGTAGTCGTCTATGTTAGCAGGTATACCCTTTGAAAAATTTCCCAGCCGCATTCTTTCTATCTGCGAACTATACAGATCCCGCTACATTTAAAATTTCCATCTTCCTTAAATTCTCTAAATTTTTTGGATGCTTTTTCGAGCAGCACTATGGTTTTCTTCAAAAAAAAAATTTTTCATGTAAGGCAAATTCCTCATTGTTTCTCAGCAATTAGCAATGTTTTTTTTCGTTGTGTTGAGGGAATGGAAATCACGAATCAACTGAAAATAATGTGTATTACGATGAATATTGTACGGTTGAACCAAGATTGTGCGTGAGCAGGCATATTCCCGGCGTTCCAGGTGGAAACACCGGATTTTATGTCGCCAATTTTATCACCCCGATCTTAATAGCGGTGTTTTCATGTTTATGTTGTCGCCCCCGAGGGGAAATCTGCTCCCTACCTCGTAATATAAGGACCGAACGGAGGGCGTCCGACGGAATTTTACTACTAAATCGAGTTTTTTGTGGAGTCAACAAATTCAATCTGCGAGGTGTAATATGCGTGAAGTAATTTATTATATAATGGTTAAATTCGATATTTGTCTCATTCTTTATTACTTTTTTTTGTAAATAAATTGGTTTTGTACAGTTTTGTGGGGTTTATCTGAAATGGACTGCTAAAGTAAGGAAAATCCTGTCATGGGCGTTTATTTTTCAACAAAAATTGAAAACAGTTCGGAGGTGGAAAAAAATTTGTCCTTGGGCGAGACTCGAATCGACCACTTTCTTTTCTCTATCTAATCTTCTCTAATCAAATTCGAGTGGATCTAATTTTCAATAAATTTCTTCAAAATTATTCTCCTTTTTTAACACGGATATTATGTTTTTGGGGTGAAGATCAATGGAAGGCTGCAGAAGCTAATTTGTTTTCTATGCACTCGAACTATACTCGAGACTCGAAATTGGGCCTCTAAGAAACTGCTGAGTTGACCCTCCCCAATCAGCTGAGTGAACCTCTGTTGGAGAGAGACGGGGTGACGACGAGCTTTCAGGACCTACTTTCTTTCTTGCTTTACTTTTGAGATGTTATTTCGAAATGGAGTCTCTGTGGAATTGCTAAGTAAGAATGGCGAGGTGCAGTGACCCTCCTATATCAGCTACTTGATTGATCTGGTGGATTTTTCTTTCTTACTCGGCCAAACAGAGCTGGATTTCGAAATGGATTTTCTTGGATTGCTGAGTAAGAATCACAAGACCCAGTGACCCCCTATTCATCTGCACGTGGGAGCCTAGAAGAGCTAACATTTTTTCTGTTTGACCTTCGAAATCAAGTCTCTCTGGGATGCCTACTGAGAATGACAAGTTGTAGTGTCCCTCCTTTATCAGCTGCATAAGTGACCTGCAAGATTAATTTCTTGCATTCTCGGACTATTTGAGCTGAATTTTTAAACGGATCCTCCAAAATTGCTGAGTAAGAATAAAGTTATTAATTCAAATCAGCTGAGTCCTATGAAAAAATTATATTACCTAATTTTCTGGTGTTTGGAAATAGCGTTCCCAGAAACGTATCCACAAATGCCCTTAGCAGATGGCTCCTACAGTTGGCACCTATTTTGGCTTCAAATCCCACTTCTTTTCACCTCCAAACTGTTCATTTTCCTTTACAAATTTCGAGATCTCAAAAAAGTAATCTACCCCAAAAATACAATTAAACTAAGTGCAATTTATTATCCCCATCTTTCATTGTTGTTTTGTGAACAGGTCGAACAAACTGAAGCCGTTCTGGTTGTCCATCACCGAGAAAGAGTCTGTCCCCATCCTGGAGAACCTGTCTCAGGCTCTGCTCAGCGTGGAGTACGAGAGGGCATTGAGCCGCGCCCTGGCGATGCCAGAATGTCGGGTCATCCCCTTCTTCGGCGCCTTCCTTAGGGACCTTCGAGACATCTTGTCGACGACGCCCAGCCTCGTCGTTCTCGCTCCTGCAGGCGACAGGACGCACCTAGAGGTGAGCCAGTTAGATTGACGAAGGATACGTTGATTTCAATGCCGAACATTTGTTGCTTCTGTGTGCCACGCCAGAAAATTTCAGGGGGAAAACTGATCCAAAATGGTAGCTATTTGGATTGAACAGAAGCGTCCTCAGGGAAAGTGGTCCAAATTTACATTTTTTACCAGCTTCGCTCAACGTGATCTTTTGACTAGATACAGAACCAAGTGAAGAATGATTTCAGCCATCAGCTGACAGATCTCAAATCGTTTAAGATTCTGGTAAAATTTGATGGACTCCGCCCATGCAAGAACGAATATTTTCCATCTGGGCGTCGGTGGTCTAGTGGACAGTGTACCCGACTGCGGTGATAAGATAAGGACCGTCTAGAGGGGACGCGCGTTCGAGTCTGGTCGCTGCAGAAAGTTTTCTGTCTATTAGACGATCGGCAGTCTCTCGTTCCAACCCAGGGCGGTGATGTTTGGGAAGCCATGAGCGAAATCATCAGAACAAATTCTGATCTCCCCTTAGGGAGACAGCTGATGACGTCCGCGACGCCAAGAATGGCAGTCGGACGAAAATTCAACCTGAAATGGTTGCTTACTTTACTTACTTACTTTACTTATTTTCTATCTTCAAATAATCAGAATTGATTCTCAACCGTCAACTACTGAGTTAAAACTTCCATAATTTGAATTTCCTAAACGGACGTTTAAATAAAAGTTTTTGGCTTCGGCTCCTAGACCACCCATCTGCCACACACCCTCAGATATTTGAGTTTCGCCTTCTGAAAAAATGGCCAAAATTAGTGAAATTTGTGATCAAATCAAAATTGCATTGATGTCTTAATCCTTGATTTGATGTGTCTGGTCGTTCTTATTTGATGCAAGTTCCATCCCTATGAATATGCGATACGCCCTTGATTGCGAGCTCTCCAATATTACAAACGTTGATTACGTGTGTAATTGGCAGATTAATTAACTAATTTGCAAGCAAATCGGCGGCTTCTCGCTCCCACCAGAAGCCGATTAGTCGCCAGTTGCGTGCCCCCGTGGGATTATAACGACCAGAGCAGCTTTTAGCGGATAATCGGCGGGATCCTAGAGTAGTTAGGTACTTACAATAAATCATTATTATTTCTGTACGTTCTAGAAGGATGTTTCAGTTCTTTACAGCTAAATTGTCGATATCTTCTGTAGTCCTTCGAGCCTCGATAGGCAGGTTTCATCTCAACTTTTCGTTCTATTCATACATCATCTTCAGCGTTAACCATCAACAAGGAGAGAGGATTCTGTTGTAGGTATAACTTAGTGACGCCCTGTGGCTGCTGAATCATTGTAAATTATATCAAAAGAAATGTTCGATTTTCGCATTTTTTCTTGCATGTTGAGGTCGACGTTTTGATCCGTTCATACAGCATCTTCATTGTTTACAAATAAGGAGGGGGAATCGGATCTAGGTACCTGTATGTCTTTCACTGTCTGCTGAGTCAAAGTAAATAATATCTGAATAAAATCCAAGTTCATTGTCCAGAATTATGGAGCTTGCTGAGGAATTCGAAGTTCATTTTTTCCCCGAACTATGTGCTTCCTAAAACCAAATATAGAAAATTTATGAGCAACCAAAGTCTAACACCAAAAAGCTATCCGAAAACACCAGTGACCTAGTAGGGGAACTCATACGTTCATTCTTTGAAAATTCCATTAAAATCGTACAATATTTCGTATGGTTTTGCCTGATTTAAAAAATATAGGAACATCTAGAAGGGGGTTTCGAAATCAGAGCTAAATTTCCTACCAAATCAAAAATATTTTCATGTTTCTAAATTGGGGCTTTTTGAAAAGTTTCTCAGTCACTCGTGATGCAATACAAATAATAATGAACCGTTGTGTGATGATTCAACATCACTATCCGACGCAGTTGTGTGTTCCCTTGCTGCCCACTCGATAGCTTGACCTACAAAATCCCAATGATGAATGACTTCCCAGGACGGTTGTTGCCCAGGCAATTGTTGTGCAGAATAGCCTAAACGCTTTTGGGTAGTTAGTGGCCCATCAATCAGTTTGATACAGCCGATACACCCCCCTCGCCGTCTTAAACCCTTAAACCCTCCCTTTCAGGACTTTTGAGTGGAGGCATTTACTCTGACATCGCAAATAACAGTACCACTGACCCAGTTTTGGGCATCGATCAGAGCCCAAAGTCACTTTTCGAAGTCGTCTATGTTCAGGAAGGGAGAAACCGCTAATACCGGAAGTGTTTTAATCAGCTCATCATAGAAGCTATTAAGTCTGCGGTTGTACGACGTGTGGCGTACTGGATACATGGTAATTTGGAGCAGCTCATACTCAGAACACGCAGTGTTTTCTTTTGAAGAATATGTAACTTGATAACGAATCGGCCAAGAATTATCAATTTAGTCGATACCAAACTGTGAGTAGGTATATTTTTCAAATGGTGCTGATTTTGCACAATTTACATCATCATTTCCAATACCTCAAGAAGCCTTAATTTAGCAGACCGGTGCATTCAGTGCACTTTGATTCAAAAGTGGACCAATTGAGTTTAAAGCTGAAATTGATTTTATGAATAGGTAACTAATAGATAATTGTTTTGAAATTCCCTTGTCTGCCTCTCTGATTCCGCATCATTCATTCCGCAGTAGTAATCTAAATTTCAGTTCAAAAAGGACTCATCCATATGTAATACAACCGTACGTGTACCGCCATCAAGATAATGTGGCGATCGTAAAGTAGAAGTCAAACAGAAATTTGTAGATCTACGGAGTCCAAATTCAGCACCCCATCGTTGAGTCAACAGCTAAATTTGTGTCCAAAATGGGCTTAGTTGATGGATTTAAATTTTCAATGGTCATTCTCCTGTGAATTCAAGGCGAAACAAAATGCCGACAGAATGATGTCGAAATTTTTCAAATTTTTATGTACAAATCGTTGGTTGAAAATTGAATATTTTTTCTCCTATGTTGTAGAACCTTAAAATATAAAAAAATACCGTCTGACATCTTGAGAACGAGGCGTTTGTGAAGCAAATCTACAGAGTTAAAAATGAGCACTCGAAAGAAAAGAGTTGATGACTGGAATTTTACGGGATTTTTTTCTAGATCAATGTGTAACCTCACTTTAGTGCATCTGGCTTCCTGATTCTGCGTCGTTCATTAAGTCTTCAGTTATATTTTGGTAAACAAATGGGGCTTATCAGTGGACTAGTGAAAATAGCTAAATTCTGTTTTGTGGAGTCCTCTTGAAAATGAGGCGGAAAAACGCATCCTTAAGGGGGTCTCAGTCGGTCGCCGTTCGTTCTTAGTATTTCTTGAAATTGAAGAGGTAAAACTTGAAAAATTGTACCTAAATTTGAAATTTTAATAAAGGATTTTAGAAATTGATTAGTGCACGGCCCTAGGGAGTTGAAAAACTGATTGCCGCCCGAATCATCAAAATCGAACAATAATTTCCAAAGAGAAATGGGAAAAACTACCGAATAAACGTTTTTCCCAAGTTTTTCCCTTATTTCTCTGGAAATTATTTTTCGATTTTGATGATTCCAGCGGCAATCTTTCAGTTTTTCAATTCCCAAGACCCATGCACTAGTGAATTTCTAAAATCCTTTAAAATTTCAAATTTAGGTACTTTTTTTTTAGTTTTTGTGCCTTCGATTTCGTGACATACTAACCCGGAACGAGGAACAAACGGCGACCGACTGAGACCCTCTTAAGTAAACAAAAATATGAGTGAAAATCTGCTGAACGAAGCCGTACATAATTCAGCGTCATTGAAATTGAATCAAACCGCAGGGAATACGTTCTGTTAATTTTGATTTTATATGCCAGTACATCAGCAAAAGTGGCTTTGGTGATCCGATTGCAATGAAATCATCTGGATTTATAGAATACTCCAATCATAATGTAATTATTATAATTGTAGTTTAAATGTACTTATCGCTAAGTATTGGTGAATCTGATTTCTGTGTAGTTTATATCGGACTACAACGGGGAGGACCACTACTTCACTAGGATCGGACCCGGAGGCCTCATCAATCTGGACAAAATCTATAAGACTCAAGCGGTGATGGACAAAATCGCATCCTTCCATCAGCACTACCACGCTAGAGTCAGAGACATTGACACTATGCGGGAACAGTTCAGGTACAAGAGAAGGTCACTCTCTCTTCTTCTTTCACTTCTTCCTGTTCTCGTGCGGTAGTGTGTGGATAGCGTAGCGGTTTGTGAGTGTAATAGATTAGAGTGACGCCAATAGCTCTTCAAAATGTAGGAACACATCTTGCCCCTACCTTTGATCTTGAGGACCCTGGTTTTTCAACAATGAAGCAGCAGAGTGCAAGAGATGTTCCCACGGCAGTCTGAGCAAGAACATTGACATAAATTATGTTGCAGTACATCAGCTTATCTGCTCATTCATAAGTTCTAATTAGAATCTACTACTTTCTAGTTTTTGCAATCCAATTCTTCTCTTTTACATAGAAGCTGAAGGAAGTCGTAGCTTCACTGTTGCATTACGTATTAACGTGTCATCCTTCAGCTACACTCAAGCCAGAAATCAGCCTTCAGCTCAGGTTTGTGGCTCAACGCGAATAGTCCCTCAGACATGCTCCATAACCCTGCCATTAAAGGTAGCTGGAAGCTCTCCAGAGTCAATCTTCTTCTTGAATTTGGAGTCCAAAATCAATTCTAATGATGTCTACATTTTGCATGGTCTCCACTTCTGTTACCAGTCTCTGAATGTTGAAAGAAACTCCTCAAGGTCTGGGTGTCTCCCATATAGGTATCTGCTAAAGTAATGTATATCCGACTTGTACCCATTCTCGTGATATTAAATCTGTAGTTGTCATACTGATAATCGGTGTTTAGTGCACGCCTTTAAAATACAGCCTGTATTTCCAGTTATCGTACTCCTAGAACATCCAGTTTCACTTTCATCGCAATGGGGTATTTCGGTGGGTCGGAAATTCAGGTTTTTGACCTCAAATTTGGATTCAGCACCCTTGAAAACCTCTATACTCCAACTTTAAGCCCAATGATACAATAACATGTGGTAGAAAAATTAATTAAAGAGATCACACGTTTGAAAAAAAAGGTGGGCCTCCCTTAACGCACACACAGTTATGCCGCGCGCGTGTGTGAGTAGTATTTTGTAGTATCCAAGAGGTCCTCCAAGGGTTTCATCGCTTCTCTGTGCATGGATACTTTTTTCAAAGACAGTTGGCTAGTTACGTCACGATTGGCTAGCTACGTCACACCGTTCAAATCTTCGACTTTCCTTAGCTTCTCTGATTTTTTAACCCTTAATGCGCCATGTGAGTATGTCACACTCACTAAGGATTTTTGATCTGCTGTGGTGGCGGCCCTGCGCCACAGTCGTGATTGAGGACCCAATGTAAATTGGGGGAGATTAGTACCACGTCAATTGCCGCTAGAGTCACCTCCCTGCATGGACTCTAGCCACCATAAGTATCATTTTTCTGAAACCTAATGAGTATGCCACACTCACCTGGCACCTGATCGGTGTATAAAAAGTGAGTATGGCATACTCACGTGGCACCCAAGAGTCATAATATGACTCTTTTTTTGAATTTTATATTATAAAATTATAGGGGAACCTTAGAGAAGACCTCAAGAAGAAAAAATATTGTTCACGGTGTCCCTACCAAAAGCCTCCATACATCAATTACAAGTGTGAACAATGCAATAATCCTATTTGTCTTCAGTGCTCTCGAAAAACATGTATAAATTGTTTACAGGGAACAAGATAACTCCCTATAAACTATACGTTATAAAGATTGGGAGGTACAGCAACTTTCGAAGCTGAAAAAAAACTTTTTCTCCGAATTTTTTTTTTTTTTTTTTTTTTTTAGTTTTGCAGTTAGAAATAACACTAGTCTTCTCGTTGAGTTTACAAAAATTAGCCAAGGCTGTGAATTCTTTAATATTTTTTTCGCCAAGATATTTTTTATTCCTACTCCAGCAATGGTGAATGAAAACGGAGTTGAGTAGAACGTTGTCTATTTCCACGAAAATAATGAGTTACAAGTTATATACAAGTAGAGTAGGTATGCTATAGGCTGCTATATGCTGGTTTTGCGTTTTTATTTATGCCCGTATACAATTTATTGAATGTTAGTCAAATGATTAAAAAACGAGGCGTGAAAAGTGGTTTAAACGCTTGAAATAACGGAAATCGTGATGGGTGAGTATACCATACTCACCTGGCGCGAGGGAGGATTTGGAAGCACCTGGCGCGTTAAGGGTTAAAAACATTTTCTCGACGAAGAGACCCGATTACCGTCATTCCTGAGCCATACTCTTTTGAAAAAAAAATTTCAAAAAATTGACTGAAATACCCCATTGCACTCAGTCTGTCTGTTCCTTTTCTAGCGCAAAACTGTTCTTTATTCAGCTCCAATTGTCCAATCTTCCAGGTTGCGTTTCACCAGTCAAACCTTTAATAACATTCAATGCACAAAGATTACTTCACAAAGACCCCAGGTTTCCCTTAAATTCAATACAGCTGAAATTTTGAGCTTCAAAATTACTTGTCTTTCATAAAATGATGGTTACCCCATCAAAAAACAACCGAAATCTAATTATAAATTATTATTTCCGTGAAATGAGGTATGTTCATGGGAAGTAACACTCCATGTGTGTAATACAGGGAATCTGATTTTTTTTTTTTTTTTTTTTTTTTTCCTCTGTTGGAGTGGGAGCTGATCCTCAGACTCCTTCCACTGCGACCTAACGAGGTCTATTGTGGAGTGCATCCAGGCTATATTAGCCTACTAAGAAGGGTTTACTGAAAACCCCTCCTTCCCACTTTTTAGCAAAGCAAAGAAGATCAGTGTGTCACCTTAGAAACGGTGTCAGGCGCTAAGACATCACTTGAAAGGGTTGTGAATCTAGCTCGACTCAGTGCTTCACAGTAGCACATAATATGTTCGGCATCTTTCGTTTGCATATCACAGAAGCGGCAGATGCCCGTTGTTAGTTTGCCTATCTTCTTTAGGTGATATCGAAGTGGGCAGTGGCCTGTTAACAGACCCATAAGTATTCTGACGTCCTTTTTAGGCATAGCTATGAGTTCGTTAGCCCGCTTCTTCGAGAACGTCAAGAATAGTTTTGCCTGTCTCAGACCTGGGAGGTTCTGCCAATATTTTACTCGCTCGTTTTTTTCCCAGTTTTTAACCACGTTTTGTAAACAATTTTTGGTGGTTCCCAAGATCGGTTCTGGTCCTATTGGCAGGGACTCTGAGCCTTTTTTGGCAAGGTTATCAGCAATTTCACTGCCCTCATGACCTTCATGACCGGGAATCCATAGAAGGGTGACCTGGTTGTTCTGGGCCACAGTTTTGAGGGTATTCAGGCATTCCCAGACCAGCTTCGAATTTATGGTGTACGAAGCAATGGCCTTCAAGGCAGCCTGACTTTCTGACAAAATGTATACTTTGGCTCTGTTGAGATGCTTGTTCAGCATTTCTTCAGCACATAATTGAATTGCATGAACCTCTGCCTGAAAGATTGTGGCATAAAGTCCCAAGAGACTTTACGAGGCTGGCCGAAGGGCCTTTAATGCCTATGCCAGATCTTCCACACATGACTGATCCATCTGTGTACCACACAAGAGAGCCCGGTGCAAAGTTGGGCATCCCCTTTTTCCAGTGGTCTCTGTCATTGATGACCACCTTAAAAGGGATTTCTAATCTGAAAATTGGATGGTTTGAAGTTTTGCGGTGACGTTCACGCCAACATAAAAAGACTCGCTTTGCCGCAGTCATTTTCAGATGTTCTAGTTTCTTCAATTCATAAAAAAAAGGGAAAAAGCGCGTTATGATCCCTTTGAAGTGATATTCTTCCAATAAAAGTTGACGTAAAAAATCATGCACAGGCCTCATTAAAGAAGGTATCAACTCTGTTTTCCCTATTTCTGCTCAAATTATTTCATGTACGTATGATTTCAACATTTTTCGGTTGAATGTATAATTACAGTAGTATCCACACGGTGAGCATAGAGCGGCCCTACATGACCGAAGAGACTGAAGACACGGACAATGAAATGGACTCGTACAAACCCGTGCAGCCCCTCAGCAACGACCACGGAGTCAGCTTTTTCCCAATCTCTTCCCCGAGCTCCGGCCTCAACCATCACGTTCTCCAGGTCAGTGATAAACGCTAGACTTTGCCCAGATTGTTCAAATAAATCATCTTAACACACTTGCATTGCCCTGTAGATTGTAGAACCCGGTCACAACTCAGTTTGAGTCCTGCTTCACGATGTGACGATATTTTTGAGGAGGAAATCGAGGTTTCTTCATGTTTCGTAGATGCTCCACCATGGAAGCACGGCGGTGCACTGGGAAGGCGAGGGTGGGAGAGCTTGCCTAGTTTACGTCAGACTCGAGAGGTCTTGCTCGCTTCTGTCTTGGACGCGACCCGCCTGGTCAGGCCTGAGAACGGCGTCAGCTCAAGGGCCGGACTACAATCTGGGAGCCAACCCCGAAGAACAGGTGAGACAACTACCATCATAAAATTTGTGATTATTGAATTCTTTAAAGTGTGAGACCTAAACCCTGCCTAATTTTGCTTCCGAGTCAGCCCAGGTAGCGAAAGCTTTTTTTTCACTTTTCAAAGTTGTTCTCCGAAATCGAAATTTTTACTCGCTTTTTACATTTTTGAGCTTCTTGAACAATAAATTTTGGGTTCGTTTATACAAGGTGTCTACCATTTGGATGGACCAAACTTCAAGGATCGATTCTACAACTAATTTTCAACAAAAATTGTCTCTTAGCAATTTTTTCTTAACCCACTCAAAATTCTTTTTTTTTCACTTTAAAGTTTTTATCCGTATTTTCGACCTTGCAGCACTAAAATGGTCATAACTCCCTTATTTCTTAAGCTACTTCAATTCTGAGTACACCGTTGGACAGAGCGTTAAATTTCCTACCCATTTAGGAGGAAACCCAGTTTCTTAAAACCACTTGTTAAAGTAAAAAAATAAATCAAAGTCAACATTTATATATTTTTTTTTTTGAAAATCGCCATTTTTCAGGCTAACGATTCTCCCGTTTAAAAAAACCGCTATCGTGGTGTACTTGACGGGAAAAACGACCCCAAAATCTCACCTTTCCAACGGTATGTCAGTTTCAAGGTTTAAGAGGAAAGTTTCTTGAAAAAATTGAGTTTTATGCGAAAAAAAGTGCTTCTTTAGGCATATTCCGCTAGAGAGTCGACCAAGTATTATTGCCTTCACTTTTCAAGGATCTTCCATCAAATTAAATTTCCATCTGACAATCAGTCTGTCTGTCTGAAAGTCCTTGTAGATGGCTAAAGCAATACGAAGCTACTGTCCGATTTTAATGTAATTTTCGGCGATGTTCTCCATGAAAATCGAATTCAAAGCATTAATTCAAAATCAAATTCTATTTTTTTTTTTTTAGAAATTACCATTTTTAGGACGTCCCACAGTAAGACTTGGGCGTCCTTATGCGATCGATCTGGGGTGAAGGAAGACAACACTCAACAGAAAAAAAAAATTACCACACAGTAATCCGTTTTAGACCATTCTGAATCCAAATCCGCGAAAAAACCCATAGGTGTATATCTGTGTGTGTGTGTGTGTGTGTATGTGTGTGTGTGTATGTGTGTGTGTGTAACAAAATCTTGTGTACTCTGCACAGGCCTTAGTTCTCAACCGATTTTCCTGGTTCTTTTTTTGTTCGTCGCGGAAAACTATCTAGTTGTGCACTAGGTACGTCGCCGGAATTTCGAATTTTGCCTTTTAAGGGGGGGAAAGGGGGGGTTAATGCTCGAAAAACGTGCGTTTTTGGGCATAATCTTGTGTACTCTGCCCAGGCCTTAGTTCTCAAACGATTTTCGTGGTTCTTTTTTCGTTTGACGCGTAATACTATCTAGTTGTGCACTACGGCGCCGGAATTTTGGATTTTGCTTTTTAAGAGGGGGAAAGGGGGGGGGGTTAATGCTTAAAAAACGTGCGTTTGCGTGCATAATCTTGTAAACTCTGCCCAGGCCTCAATTTCCAACCGATTTGCGTGTTTCTTTTTTTGTTTGACTCAAATAACTTCCGAGTTGTACATGATTTTACCAGAGTACCAAAATTCGCAAGGGGAGGGGGTGAGTTGGGGGATAATATTCACAAAATATCCGATTTTTCAATATTTTGGTTCCTTTACTACTTACTAATTGTACCCAAGCTTTGAAATTGAGGAAAAATTCTCATTATACCTCCGAATTTTCATGAATTATTCTCTGTACCACCATGGAACTAATAGTGGTGCCACCATGGTGCCATGATGCCATAAACCGCTTATTTCGTGGTTTTTAGGACGTCCCACAGTAAGACTTGGGCGTCCTTATAAGATCGATCTGGGGTGAAGTTGGACAACACTCAACAGAAAAAAAAAATAACCACACAGTAATCCGTTTTAGACCATTCTGAATCCAAATCCGCGAAAAAAACCATAGGTGTATGTCTGTGTGTGTGTGTGTGTGTATGTGTGTATGTGTGTATGGTATCGTACATGGCGCTTCCTGGTCATTTGCTGCGTATAGCCACCGCATACCTGGTCATTGAGGTGCATTGTGGTCCTTTTTCCAATGACCAGTTGTGTAGGTCAACTTTAGCGGCCCCCAAAAAATCGAAAACGACCCAGAATTTTTTAAAAAATAATTTTATCTCCTTCTACGATCATTAGAGAACATGTTTCAAAAAGAAAAAACCAACATAATTACCGCAAACTATTTAATTTAATTAGAAAACCAAACCAAACCAAATGACCAGTTGTGATGGTGAAATACTGCATTCAGTTTGTGTGTCATACGCGTACTGGCGCGTTACAACTGGTCAGTCAGTCACTTCCCCCTCTATTTTTCCAAAGCTCGTTGTGTGCTGCTCGACGTTAATTTTTCGAACTACTCAATTCTCTCATTCTGGCCTGTTTTTGGAGGGCTTAGGGAGTTTTCTATCTCCTTAACCCGCGAGAGGTGATCACCCTTAAACGAGGGTTGGAGGTGATACCTGAGTGCTGTGCTCAAGTCACGTTTTCTCGTACAATTTTTGCTATAACTCCGTTATTATTTGTCCTATCGACCTACAACTTCGTATGTATACTCTCAGATTGTTGAATGACAAAATATATGAGTGGGGGTATATTAAAAAATGTTTATTAAAATTTATAAAAATTGTTTTATGTCCCAGGCCCTGTTTTTTTTGTACATTTTCCATTATAACTCTGCTATTATTCGTCCTACCGACCTGAAATCCCGTATGTTTACTCTCAGATAGTTTACTAACAAAATGTTGGGGGGGGGGGGTTATATCAAAACGCTGCAAATCATTGCTCAAAGGTTTATTATTTTCTGTATAGATCATCCTTCTGTATAGATCACTGGTTCTCCATCAGTAGCACCTACCACCATCTGTATTCTCCCTTGACCTTCCCTCTCAAATTTCAGCTTCCTGCGTTCAATAGGATTGAAAATGGCTTCGGAGCTCACTCAGCTGATCAGTGATCTGAAGAGTTAAGAAGATCTCCTCGAATGCTGGAGACGCCTGGAAGAGCACCTCCATTCAATAGGATTGAAAATGGCTTTGGAGCTCACTCAGCTGATCAGTGATGTGAGGAGTGAAGAAGATCTCCTCGAATGCTGGAGACGCCTGGAAGAGCACCTCCATTCAATAGGATTGAAAAAGGCTTTGGAGCTCACTCAGCTGATCAGTGATGTGAGGAGTGAAGAAGATATCCTCGAATGCTGGAGACGCCTGGAAGAGCACTTCCATTCAATAGCATTGAAAATGGCTGCGGAGCTCACTCAGCTGATCAGTGATCTGATCAGTGAGCAATGATTTGCAGCGTTTTTTACCTACAAACATTGTTTTACCTACCAACTTTTTTTTACCTACCAACTATTGGTAGGTACTACCTACCACACTAAATATAATGGCTTCACACCTTCACAATCAAGTTTATTAGAAAGAACTAAACGCTTCACACTCGATTCGAAAAATAGAAAGCTTGATATGGAAATTTGATTACTGGTTACGCAGAAAGCAAAACTGTATACAAATCGAAGAAATGAACAGCGATCGCATTTTAGTCAGATAAAATTTGAACGGCGATTAGACCTCTTTTGCGATTCACACTCATGATTCTGTTTTATCGAAGGAAAACCTTCAAATACTCGTAGGGACCGAACGGTTTGTCCTACAGAGCTCCGGGTGGTCTCAACAATTTAAAAAAATTCTATACTATTTAAAATTGGTGAAAAAACGATACCTTTATTTCGAGAGTTTTCGAGCTAGGGCACTCTTGAAAATTTCAACCCTTAATTTTCACCCCTTATAAGTGACCTACATCAACCAAAAGCTTCGCGGCACAACTAGACCCCAAATGGAGCCCATATACCAAATTTGAACCAAATCGGTCCAGTGTTGCTAAGAAAAGTGCCGCGGACGGGGGACGGCGGACGGACATTGCAAATTTGGATTCTACGCACCTTGAAACGTAAAGTGACAAAGTTTGAGGGGGGGTTATAAAAATTTTTTGCGATACGATCACATAGGCTTATCATTAGAAATAATAAACCAAAAAAATAGACTCACAAAGATTAAATAATATTGCTTAGAGGCATTTTCATACTTGAATTAGTTGTAAAATTCTTCCCTACTGTTTTCAACGTGGCACACCCCGTAAACATACGTACTAAAATAAAATCAAAGGTATACACTCTATCCTCGCCTCTGACAGGAAGGTTGAGTTCAAAAATTTATACAATAGGTGCATTGGGTTCTCTCATAATAGGAACTGGTAGTGTAGGGTGCTATTGTTCTGTAGGTATCACGTCAGGTAGGTGAGACTACATACACTATGATTCCGTTCTACTTTGAATGACATTGAAATGAAGTAAACCATTGGCAACTAATCCGGGAAATTTCGGCGGTATCTTCTAGAGGCTTTGAAGAAGTCGAGTAGTTGTATACCTGTCTGTTTTGAAAGAACGGAATCAAAACTTACTTGAAATGAACTGTCAGGAATTCATATTCAAGTGGTCACAAATAGGTAGGTACCCGTATTAAGATTGTGGTGCTGAAGGGTTACCAAGAGTTCGTATTTTTTGTTCTTTACAAAAAATACGTTTAAACTAGTTAAGATGTGGGTTTTTATTATGAGAATGTTAACAAACATTTTCTTGCCCTCTATTTCATTTTTTCTGACCATGTGTATGTATTTTGGTTTATTATTTTCAATAATAAGCCTTTGGAATCGAGCAAGAAAAAAAAATTTTTAACCCCCCCTCAAAATTTGATGTTTTACGTTTCAAGGTACGTAGAATACGAAAATCGAATAAAAAAACGTCTGCCAAGTTGGGTGGGCAGTATAGCTTCCTCACTCATTGTAACATGGACGTATAGAATCAGTTGGCGAAAACTCGGCGCTGCGCGCCTCGGCGGGGGCTTCGCCCCCTGCACCCCCGGATGATTTCCGCTTAGAGCCTAATGGCTAAAATGTGACTTAGAGCCTAATGGCTTGAAAAGGTTTTTGCTCCCTCTCCCTCTTTATCTTTCTTCCACTGTAATATTTAAGCTCACTCAGCTGATCAGTGACCACTCAGGCACCTTCAGCATTCTCCATTGACCCTGCCTCTCAAATTTCAGCTTCCTGCGTTCAATAGGAGAGGAAATGGCCTTGGAGCTCACTCAGCTGATCAGTGACCACTCAGGCACCTTCAGCATTCTCCATTGACCCTGCCTCTCAAATTTCAGCTTCCTGCTTTCAACAGGAGAGAAAATGGCCTTGGAGCTCACTCAGCTGATCAGTGACCACTCAGGCACCTTCAGCATTCTCCATTGACCCTGCCTCTCAAATTTCAGCTTCCTGCGTTCAACAGGAGAGAAAATGGCCTTGGAGCTCACTCAGCTGATCAGTGACCACTCAGGCACCTTCAGCATTCTCCATTGACCCTGCCTCTCAAATTTCAGGTTCCTGCGTTCAACAGGAGAGGAAATGGCCTTGGAGCTCACTCAGCTGATCAGTGATCACTCAGGCGCCTTCGGCATTCTCCATTGACCCGCCCTCTCAAATTTCAGGTTCCTGCGTTCAACAGGAGAGGAAATGGCCTTGGAGCTCACTCAGCTGATCAGTGACCACTCAGGCACCTTCAGCATTCTCCATTGACCCTGCCTCTCAAATTTCAGCTTCCTGCGTTCAACAGGAGAGAAAATGGCCTTGGAGCTCACTCAGCTGATCAGTGATCACTCAGGCGCCTTCAGCATTCTCCATTGCATGCGCAGCGGCTATTGCTTGACCAATTTGATTGAAACTTATAGGGTGTCTCTTAGAAGTTAGTCCCTAACTAACCTCCAAATTTGAGCAAAATCGTATCATTAGAAACCGAGAAACCGAGGTTCCAGGAAATTCACGTTTGCGCATGCGCACTCGCTCCTATTGGTCCGAAGGTGCTGAAATTTATAGGGGACCGTCTAGGACCTAACCCGCACAATCCCTGAAAATTTCATCAAAATCGGACCACAGGTTAGTATAGTTTTGCCCGGGACAAGGATTGACCACAGACAGACCGATAGACAGACAGACCGACAGACAGACAGACACGGAACCAAAATTGTTCGGGAAGCTCTAAAACGCAAAAAGCAAGTGGAAATTTTGATTTTGGAGGACATTTTAACACAGAATGTGTTTTTGCGATGACCTACCGAAAAAAAATCGTCACGAAAAAGCGACAGAAAAAACCGTTACGCGCCTTTTATAATGATTTTCACGTGCAACCAAGCCGTTGGTAAGGAAATAGAACTCCCGCAGTGTTCATTGCACAGAAATTGTTCACCATTCGTTGGAAAGCTCTCAATTTATATAGTATTTTTCTTGTAGTGACATATTTTTACAAAAATCGTCACGAAAAAGCGACAGAAAAAACCGTTACGCGCCTTTTATAATGATTTTCACGTGCAACCAAGCCGTTGGTAAGGAAATAGAACTCCCGCAGTGTTCATTGCACAGAAATTGTTCACCATTCGTTGGAAAGCTCTCAATTTATATAGTATTAACACAGAATGTGTTTTTGCGATGACCTACCGAAAAACGTCTGCCAAGTTGGGTGGGCAGTATAGCTTCCTCACTCATTGTAACATGGACGTACAGAATCAGTTGGCGAAAAAATTATGATTCAAAGAGTTATTGAATACCAAAATATTAGCGGTCCACCGTCTAGGACCTAACCCACACAATCCCTGAAAATTTCATCGAAATTGGTTGAATAGTTGCGGAGTTTTGGTTGTAACAATAAATTTAAAGTTCGCGCATGCGCAGCGGCTATTGCTTGACTAATTTGATTGAAACTTATAGGGTGTCTCTTAGAAGTTAGTACCTAACTAACCTCCAAATTTGAGCAAAATCGGTTCATTAGAAACCGAGAAACCGAGGTTCCAGGAAATTCACGTTTGCGCATGCGCACTCGCTCCTATTGGTCCGAAGGTGCTGAAATTTATAGGGGACCGTCTAGGACCTAACCCGCACAATCCCTGAAAATTTCATCAAAATCGGACACAGGTTGGTATAGTTTTGCCCGGGACAGGATTGACCACAGACAGACCAAC